>JACYFF010031957.1:20939982-20998470 GCA_017589665.1 Selenicereus undatus
TTTATAATTGAAATTTTTTATGGGCTTAGTTATACTTATACATTTACTATGAATGTTCGTAAGTTATAAATACTCAAGTACAACCCATCCATAACCCTAGTCCGTATATCTTATATTCTTAATTTCTTATGCAATTATGCGACGACCGACGTGCAATTATCTAAAGAATTGTGGGCTGTTAAGTGATGTTTCATTGTTTCAAATATCTCAATTGAGGCCATGTTATGACAAAACTAGTGAACCAACTTAGCGTCAATCATGATTCATGAGTCAATTGTCTCATTTACAAGGCTCAACGCCAAAATATATATACCTTGAAAAATGGCCAATAAAAGAAAGAAAATAATAAAAGTCTTATTTTGGCCCTGGTGTTGGTTCATAACTTGACATTTGTCAATTGTCGTATTTGAGTTGGTAAACAGAAACAGGTTGGTTCAAGTCAGTATTTTCAATAATCAATTCAATGTTCTTTTCATAGCTCTTTAAGTGATAATATATAAAGATTGATTAATCTTTGTGAGATCAAATATCTATATGTGTTAATTATCGTTACATTTATGTAATTGTGAATGTCGGTTATCGAAACTCGAGACTTGGAATTCAGTTGTCTAAAATTCAAATGAGTCACACTACCATGAGTCTATGAGATCATATGCAAACATATATTCTTGAATATGATTATGTAGAATTAAAATTTAAACATGTTATGAAGATAATTTAGGATTGTAGATTAGTAATGCACTAATGCAGTATTTTTAAAGAAATGACGGTAGTCACATAATGATATTATAACTTTATAATCCTAACGTGCATTAAGTTATTAAGTGAATTAAATAGTAAAATGATAATGCTAGATCCTAATAAGTTTAATAATTTATTAATTATGCTTCTCTGTTCTTAATTTATATTTTGACCAAATATTATATCTCTTATATTTTTATTACATATCTATTAAATTAAAAATTAAAAACTATCAACTATTTTATTTTTTGCTCTTAAATTGTCTTTGATTTCATTTGTAAAATTTTCCTCTTAAGTCTTAAGTCATTTTTCTTTTTCCCTCCTAGACGCAACTAATTGGTTTTAATATTTTTATTACATATCTAACAAATTAAAAATTAAAAACTATTAAGTATTTTATTTTTTCCTCTTAAATTTTCTTCGGTTTAATTTGTAAAATTTTCCTCTTAAATCTGAAGTCATTTTTCTTTTTCCCTCCTAAACTCAAGTAATTGAGTTCTAAAATTTCAAATTCTCCCCCCAAAGTCTAAAACCTAAAAAAAAAAATTCAATTTAGAGGGCCCCATCTACTCTTTCTCTCTCTCCCTATCTCACTTAAACTAAAGAACAAAAAAAAAAAACAAAACTCATTCGTGCCAATTCTACCTCGCGTGAACTCCGACAAAAGCAAAGCAAAACACCTCTGCCCCTTCTTCAATTCTCTTTGCTCCTTCTACTCTCTCTCTCTCTCTCTGTATCTCACTGGCTTCGCTGCCCAATCTTCATGGGCTAAATTTGATGCTCCTTCGTCCCTCTGCGTTTTGCTCCCACTGCCTGACTTTTCTCCCCACAAGATTTTGCAATTTATGGGCTAAATTTGCTCCAGAATTTCGGAGGATCTGTGGGCCGAATTTCGTTCAAAATTTCAGATGCTAGTGTGCAATTTGAAGATGAATCATCCTGATTCAAATCGACGTGGTGGGCAAGTGAAATCTTTTTTCAAGAACTGGTATGACACCATTCGTCTCTTCCCCTTTTCGTCGCTTGGGTCAACATTGGTAAAACCCTAGATCTCAAATTTCAGTTTTTGCTAGTATCCAATAGCTTGATTTGATATTATTGTGGATAATTTTGATGAAAAATTACTTATTGCATGACTTATAAGTATGTTTCAGTGCGGGTTATATTTGGGTCGGGTATATTCTGGTTCGGGTTTAATTCGGGTAAAATTGAATCGGGTAGGAATCATATCGGTTTTAAAACAAGTATGGTTCGGGTCAGGTTCGGGTTGTCCATTTTCGAGTCACTTCAGTTCGAGTCACGTCGGTTCGGGTTTGAATTGGGACGGGTCATTTCGGATGTGGGTAATTTCGAATCATGATACAATTTGGGTTTCGTTCAGTTATGGATCGGTTTACTTCGGGTATTTGGGTCCAAATTGGTTCATCCCATTTCGGGTGTCGGTTTGGATATGGATACGGGTCGTTCGGTTCGGATTTCGGATCTCAGATCGATTTTGCCAGGTCTACATGAGCAAATATCAAACATGTGTATGACTAGAGCTAGGAAATAGATCGAGTTGGGTCAGGTGCTTGTTGTTGAATTTAAACGGATTAAAAACCCTTCAACTTGAACCTAATCTATTTATTAACTAGTTGAAAAATCTTGACTTGTATGCATTTAATTTTTAAACGGATTAATAAGCTTAACCCGTTTAAGATAAAAAAAATCGAGTTCAGTCACATAATTACCCGTTTACCCAACTTATATGTAATTGCATAGCATTAAAAATTAGGTTTACATATCACATTAAGCAATTACTCCATAAAACTTTCCCAATTCATCATAATTGACATTTTCATATTTATTTTTAATTTTGTATTATTAATTATCTAGTAAAAACGTAAAGTGACAAATGATAAACGGAAATGTGAGTTATCTCGACCTAAATATAACTCATTTAATTAAACGGGCTAAATATGCTAATCTATTTAATTAAATGAATTGAAAATTATACCCAAACCCACTTAACTTTATGTCGGTTTCAAGTCGATAATTTGTGTCGGATCTGCTTTGCCCAGCTCTATATATGACACACTAGTGTCTCTGACAAATTAAATCAATTGCTGAACTACTAAACTCAACCGGTGCAATTTACAAACCCTCCAACTTCACAATTGAGAACCCAAAAAGATCCAAAACCCAATCCCCCCACCCACCAAAAAAAAAAAAAGGCAGAAGCTGCTCTGATGTACAACAGCAACTGAAATCTACCGTGTCATTCTACTCGAATTTTATAAATGAAAAGACACTAAGACACGGCAGCCTATATATATTGTAAGGAAAAAAAGGGGGAATCAAAGATATATAAAACAGGTATATTCATAAGAACCTTCAATATTTGAAATGAATACCGAATATGCAAATGTCAACACCGCGCCAATTAGCATTGTAACGTAAGGCATACTCGTCATTGGGCTGCTATTTCTCAGCTGGACATAGGTGTTTGAGTTCGAGCCAGTACTTGTAGAAACATTAACGGGTTGAGAACCTAATGACACACAAAAAAGTGGGGATTTCATAACTACATGCCATCAGAAAGAAAGAGAAAAGTGAAGTTGCACTAAGGCCATGTTCGGCAAAATTAGCTATTTACGTAGTGGATAGCGGTTCAGGTAGTAGATAGCTGTTTAGATAGCGGATAGTATTTCTAATTTAACTGTTAACGGATACCTGTTTAGATAAGCAGCTGAAACTAATGTGTTCGGTAAATTTAGTTGTTAGACTAGTTGATTAATATAAATTGACATAAAAAAATATAGATAATTTTCAAAGATAAATTTTTAAATGATATTTTTTGGCTAAAAATTACGAAACGCTACTTTTAAATGTCAAACGTTAATACTATTAACTTTTCAAAAACGCTGCTTAAAACGATAAATTCTACTTGAAATGCTAATCAAAGCGCTACCTAAAACGCCGTTGCCGAACACGGCCTAACAAGACACCTACTTATGCTGGACCACAAGACCTTCTAACATAAGCATCGAGTATCGAACCTAGAGACATCATTTTAGAGCAAACGCACACAAAACTCCCAAAGAAGGGTGGTTGAATACTTTGGGACCTCCCCTCTTGGGGAATCTTTAGCCAATCCTAGTAACAGAACTTCGGGCTAATGAGATCTTGGTTGGAACTTGTAGCCATCTTGGACAAACTATAGCCAAGTCCAAGTAACACAAGTTCGGGGTAATGAGATATTGGTCCAAAGTTGACTGACACATGGAAGATGGGTAAGTTTGGATGCTAGAGTGATTCTTTATTTCTTTATTAGGGATCCCGATTTCAGTAGGGACGTCTTTTGAAGTTAAGTTTCAGATACGTGGGTCCCGAAAAACAACACATCGAAAAATTAAGATGAGGCATATCCAAAAGGGATTCAAGGAGCACTTACAATCATAGTTGACCCATCCAACCCGCTGATTTGCTAAGTCATACACAACCGCTTTGTCTTTCAGAACAATATCTGCAGACAAGGCAGTAACGATGCCAGTTAAGCCAGATAACGAAAGCAATGAAAACAACACAACAGGATTAACCAACAACAATGAAAATCAGAGCCCAACATAAATTTAATCTACTGTAAGATTAGCCTATTTATTTTATGTATTTTTAAAGACAACTAAATAAACTAGCACACATAGCAACATAACCAATATGCTTAAAGTTATGACACTTGACGGAAAGACTACCTCCCAATATAGTCATCCCTTGCTCATCACTCTTCTGGAATCCCATGCACCAAACTGCAGCTCCAGCCTGTCAACAAAAATTTCACCATTATCATTTAAGACAAGTTATCAAAACAAGTGCATTAACACTGCTCAAGTGGATCAAAGCTTCCTTTATTCATTCATTAGCGAGTAGCAATCCTTTTAAGGATCTGGAGCAATGTATAGTGCAAGGTGTCAATTACTCAGGATAAAACAAAATGCAAGCAATGTTATCGGGACTCATTGAGCCACAATGAGTAGATCTAAGGAGTTTGACTCTATACCTTCACGGGGTGTCCATATATGGAGTACGTTGATGGGTCCAGTTACATTTCTTGGACTCTTCATTGTATCTCAAGTACCTCTCAACACATCCAACAATCTACACTAAGACACAGGCATGGACAGTTGACACCCGACTTTGGACCATAAACAAGCATAACTTTCATAAGATGACTTCAATACCCAAATGCATAATCAATGTTTGATACTTTTAGTGAAGACCAACTAACAATGGTCATTGAACCAATATGAGTCCGGTAACATACTTGTTCAGTAGAAACTAGTTGTGAAATGGAAGAAGATGGCGGCAAAACAATTCCGGAAAAACCATGTTGCCCTTTCCAAAGAAAACTGAACTGAACTGAAAGATACAGAACAGGAAAGCTTACAATGGAATTTTGTTCCAGTAGATAGTCTTTTGGCTTCAAAACCATTAAGGCACCACCAGCAAAATTTAAGCGCACTTCCGGGAAAACATCATCAACACTGGCACCACAAGGGAAGATGAGAGAGAAAAGAAAAGATAATCACATCCATCAATCAAAAGAAACAACATAAAAGGGAAAGAAGGATAACCTGGAGATTATCAGAAAGCATGAGCTCCCCCTAGAGAGTAACGGGCGAACAGAAGGAGAAACAGCTTCCGAAATCTACAAAAACAATGTTAAAAAACTGTAATCATCTTGTTTATGATTCAACAACACTTTTAACGGTCATATATATAGAAAATTCTACAGCTTACTGCATTAATAAAGGGATCATATGCTCCTTCTGCAAGATACGCTAATGTGGTTCCTGAATCAATGATGGTCCCAGTGTTGCTAAATACTGAAGGATCAATGGCCAGTTTTTGACCATTAACAGTAATACTCTGCAGATTCAAATTGTAGTGCAGCCTGCAGTTTGATGACAAGAAAACAAATGACCAGAACTCTCAGCATTGTAAAAGGAATTGACAACCATGATATATGTTTATGAACGAGGTTTACCAATTTTTCAACATGCACAATAGACACAGAATGATAAAGGAGAGTGTAACTGCTGGAAGGGAAGACCTCTTGACTTTCCACACGTTTGAAATAGTCAGTTTTGGACAAATTTTCAGCATGTAGACTAAAGCTAAATGGCTTATAAAATGTCCTCCACTACCTTTGTTTCTTTGGGGGGCCGGAATAGGAACCAGTAAGTGATTTGTGATCCAGCGTCTGACGGCGAAAGCCTTTTCTATAGTTCAGGGGCAAGTTGATTCATTTCAAAAACCCCAAACCCCATGCATGCGATGGGGCACTGTGCTGTGGATTTGATTTGAACTAGATGATAAGAGACTAGTTGCTAATATAGATTTTCTTTTGCTTTGTCCTGTTGTTTGTATCCACGATCAAACACTTAGAGATAAGATAAATGCGGGGATCCCTACTATACTTGATGCATTATCAGACCTTTGTTTATCCATATATACTCTAACGAACCAAAGATAATGATCACCCTGGGTGTTAACATAGTAACAACCACATACCTACAGTTTGAAGTAACCACTTCTGCTGCCAAGAAGTATGTGGAAAGATCAAAAGCATAGACAAAAAGAGGGGCCAGAGAACAACGTTATTTCTTTCAAGCTTCTCTTCTTTTAAGTAATCATTCTTTTATGCAAAACCATAATGGGGAGTTGAAGCACAAACAACTGTTAACACTGCTCAAAATAAAAGGGATAGAGAAACATACTGTGACGGCACAATAGGAGTGTAAACCATGCCGGGCTCCACAATACTTCCAAAAACCAAAACTCCCCCACCATTATCATCTCCTCTCAAACAGTGTGAAAATGCCAGCGGTGTGATTCCCTGTGAAGAGAGTTGCGTGACAACGGACAATCCCTGATGACCAAACCCGAAAATTCCATCAACTGCTCTAGTTGTCTTGGTAAGGTTCCCGGTTTGGGACACACTACAACTGCACCACAAAATCAGCCCCCCCAGGCAAAGAGTTACATAATGCAACTATGCTGGGCCAGAAATGAACACAAACACAGACTCCAAACCTTGATAAATTCATACATTTCAATGATTTAGGAATGACTCATTGATGTTTTAACCTATGTTCCCCTGACTTTTCACTTCAAATCAAGTACACTTGTCTCAGACATCGGACACTGGAATAAAAGGTATTGAAGCTGGAGACTAGAACAAAAATACAAATTTCCAGAATATCGCTGTGTTCGCACCACGACATGTTGTAATCTACTAGCTGAGTAGAAGCAACAAAAGTACTAGCTAGAGAAAAAGCAGGAGGAAAAACAATATTACCCAAAGATAATTTTGGCTGAACTACTGTAAGTCGGAGTACCCCCAACAACAGTTTCAAGATGCAAAACATCTGACACATAATAACCTTGGGTCCCACTGTCATCTCCATACTGAAATTGATAAGCACAGTTGTTGGAACTATCACAAAGTGCATCCCCGAATTGAGCTCCTGCACTACATCTTTTATCTGAGCAAGAAAGTATGGTTGCCGAGGATGAGCGCAAAGGGTCAAAGGCATTCAACTTAGTGCCCTGTAGAAAATCAATTAGTATTGCAGCAGATATTAAAAAAAAAAACACTTATGAGGTCTTTTATCTCCCCATTTTCGCTCCATTGGATTACAACTGACGGCAAAAAAGAGAAAAAAAAAAGAAAAAGAAGTAACTATACTTCAAGTCCAGTGGTCTCAGGACAGCCATTGCATCCACTGCAACTAATCCACAATACATCACTTCCTGTATCAATTTGGACATTGAATTCTTGTGCTGGAGTGCCCAGTTGCAACTTTGTATAGTACAGCCTCAACATTCATGATACAGAAAATACAAATTTCCAGATTAGTTACATTGCTTGTGACAGAAAAGTTCCTAACTTTATTGCATCATGCATTACTTGGGGTCTACATCTCATCTAAGGTATCTACAAACACATACACTTCATTCAGATTAAAAAGGGAAAAGATGGTTTCTGAAAGGACCTTAGAATGACTCTGGGCATACTATATGTGAAATCCTGGTGGACATACAGTCATACACACACAACACTGAAAAAAGTACAAAAGGGTAAGTCAAATTGATAGAGCTAAGTAATGAATCAGTAACGGAATCAAAAAGAAATTAGATTTAAGAGTACCACTACGTAAAAGTCAAATACTGTACATATGAAATGACATAAAACAACAAGAAGCAATCAATTTGCCGAATTTTCGTTACATAATTAACAGCCTCAATCATATGATGCCTCCAATGATTATTTGTTGATTTTTTTTTGGGGGGGGGGAACATTGAGCCAAAAGCTTCATGCCCTAAGCCAGCTTGAAATTTCAATAGAAAAATGAATGGAAAAAATAATTTTAAAAAAAAAATTCAATTTTCACTCAACATCGAAAACCCAGTCCAGGATCAAAGAGTCCATCACACCCAAGAATAAAAAAAAAAATAAAGCAAAAATATTTATAAGAAAAGGACCAAAAAGCACAAAATTCACAGAAAATAGCGAAATTACCCCACACGGTAAGGATTATAGGAGCCAGCAACTGGGAAATCAACCACTGCATTGACAGACTTCAACAGCCGCCGACGCCTAGCTCGATCATGGGCTCTGAGTTGACTCATTTCAACTCGGTTTGGTATAGCTCTATGCAGTATCAAACTCGTCGGAAACGCGCCGGAAGCAACCGGCGCCGGAAAAATTACGCCGGCAAAAAATGCCCACATGCGTAAAGTGGCAAAAATGCTTACTTTCATCGACTAAAGATTTTTTTCCCCCGGCTTTTTGTGGGTTTCTACTCCTCCTAAGAAGCTCCAACTATGCCCACCAGCAAAACAATAAGAAACAGAGAAGAAGAGAGAGAAATCAAGAGGAAAGCAACAAAATTAAAAAGTATACGGGTTGACGACGAAAATTTGAGTATCGAAAATATAATGTTAGGGGGGGGGGGGGGGGGAGGAATTTATGATGGTGAAACCCAGGGCTGACTGTTGGATTGTGTTGGATCATTCGTTTAGGAGCAAGTAAGAGAGAAGGTGCGAGGGAGAACCACCGCCTTCACAAAAAACTGAGTGCTTGCTCCTTAAGATTTTGGATTACGAACGTTTTCTCTCCACTTCTTAATTTTTTGAAAACACTCTCCGCCTTACACTGTTATTTCCTTCCTTTTGTTTTTTCTTTTTCCCCTCCACCTTTTGTACGGGGATGTACCTTGGAGGCAGATGGCTGGGAGTGCCAAAAACATTTTGTATGTGTTTGGTAGGGGAAAAAATTATTTTTTCTGAAAATAATTTTTCTATTTTATGTAAAATAAGGAGGAAAAAATTATTTTTAAGAAAAAATCGTTTTACTCCATTTTGAAGGAAATTGTTTTCCCTTGAAAAGTAGGGAAAATGATTTTTCAAGCTTAATTTTCGTTGTTCAATTTTGTCTTTCATTCTATTTTCTTTTAATTGTGCCTAGAATCACTCTATTTTCATTCTTATTTTGTCTCTCATTCTTCTCATCTTCTTCATGTTCATCATGTTCATCGATGATTTCCATCGTTAATCTCTGTAATTATTTCTGGAGTTCTCTGATCTTGTTACAGTTGCCCTTTTAAAGAATTTCGCAATCTAAGACACTTATCGTCTCCCCGTTTATCATTTTCTTTAATTCGGATTTAATATCACTTAAAGTCAACTGGGTAATCCTGGGAATAGTGAAAAAATTGAGACTCATTAATGTTGACTCTATCTTTTGCTGGGTTTGTTACTGTGTATATTTTTTACTAAAGTTTTGTGTTTGATTTTGAAGAGGAGAGAGAAACAGAATTCATTGGTTGGGTCGGGTCAGATTAGTGAGTAGGGAAGGGGTTGATGGTAAAAAGAAATGAAGTGAGGACGGGGGGTTCATTCTATCAAATAGCAAAAATGAAGTGGAAAGAAATGATTTTCCATTCTACCAAACAGCTGAAAATGTAAGTGGAAAATCATTTTCCTTGGAAAAATATTTTTCATGGAAAATGATTTTCTGAGAAAATGATTCCCCCCCCCCCTACCAAAAACACCCTTAATCTTTGATCTTTCACTCTGATATAAAAAAATTAACCTTGTAGTTGACACTAAAGTTAATACCCCTTAGCCAGTAATAAACGTCGGCCCAATTCTTCCGGCTAATGAAGTGGTTTGTCAAAAAATAGTTATCTAGTCTAATTTAATGACTTAGTAGCTGACTTTTTTTTTTAAATTAATAACATGATATTTTTCATAGGGAATTTGAAGGGACAATTATTAAGATTGACATGAAAAAACCCTTCTCTTTCAAAATGACGTCTGCAACTCAATTCCAAGTTTGTGACTGAAAACCACCCAATTGGGAAAATTCACAATTTGACAATTGAATCGAGAAGTTTATTACAATCAAGTGAGGATTTCTTTCATGATGTGTTGATGATGTCGCATTCCAATGTGATGCGTCCAATTACCGTCAGTGTATGCTTGTTTATATATTTCCTTGACTTTCTGTTCTTAAAGCTTTGTCTTCTAGCTCTTCATGTCTTGTGTTTGTGCTCCACCATCTGTCTACCGATAGTTAAACAAAAAAGAATTATTAACCTTCAGGTAAGGGCAAACTATTTAGGAATTAAAAGGCTAATTACCAAGTTTTGCATGCTGCTTTGATTCATGAATCCACCTTTAGTTGTATGCCATGAAGGTAAGAAATGCTTGTGTTTCTGGTTAGACCGATGCTCTCCTAGGCAGTCGACATCGGACAGATTTTGCCAGGGGTCTATTTGTCAGGTTGTTTGCTCTTGATCAGATTGAGAGGACGAGTAGTACTGTGAGAGGGAAAGGGAGTGCTCTTCCTGTTCTGATTCTCTTTCCCATGAATTTGACTTGGTGACCCCTCTCTTCTTTGAATGCGCAACATCTAGCTCATGAATTTTCGTTCTTTCCGCTTTAATGCATCATTTCTTTTGCCATGGGAAAAAATTCATCATGTGGGAACTCATTTCACAAAAACTAAAGAATAACCATCCAAGAACCACAATGACTATGAGTTCGGATGAAATGGGATATATATGAGAGAACCTATCAATACCCAACATTACCCAATTCGAGAAATTATTGAGAAATAGAATTGTCATCTATGTCTGCAACATGTATAATGAAACTAAGCTTATCTATGTCTGTAACATATAGAACAAAATTATTGAGAACTAGAGCTTGCTTATACAGTGCTCAATTTATCAAAACCTCAAAATTGTCATCTACTTGTTGAAAGTTCCCCAAATTGATGGAAATTGACGAAATTAAAAGCAAGAAAAGAAAATTTGCCTGTAAGTGCTGCAATATAAAGATGAGGCCCATAGTTATGAATGTGAGATTGAACTGTGTTGCATTTTCCACTACTTCATCTCTGTCTTCTCCCACTTTAACCATATATGCAACATGTAATGAATTGAAAATGTGTAACGCCCCGGACCTATCCCAGGTCGGCACAGTTACCAGGAACAACTTCAAGGATTATCCACTGCCCCTACAAATCCCCATAGGCCTTTCCGACGTGCTTCGTCCTCGCTCACATGTTGCTCAGAAACTTCCCACGTCGTCACCCATCATAAGATTTCTCCACAGTAAGCACGCTTAACTTTGGAGTTCTTAAGAGTAGACTCCCCGAAAGAAAGGTGCATATTTGATGCTATAAGTAGTCGCATCAATTCCTTTAAGCCACTTACAAGGTGTTACAATCACCCCCACTTGAAGCGTACAACATACTCGTTGTGCCTCATTTATGAACTGGCTTACGCATCCTCTTAACCACCAGTCTATATCCAGTATCTTTGTCCTGCTAGGTGACTGCCCAGGGCTCTTCTGTCCACTAGCACAACTCACGGTCGCGGGTCGGCTCTAATATCATCTGTAACTGTGGATCGTCGACTGGCCTTATAAATCACACAAGCCTTTACGACATGCTTCGTCCTTGCTCACACGTTGCCCGAAAACTTCCTAATTGGTCACCATCATAAGATTTCTCCATAGCAAGTGTGCTTAACTGTGGACTCCCCAAAAAGTAAGGTAAACCTTTGGTGATATAAGTAGTCGCATCAAATCTTTTAAGTCACTTATAGGGTGTTACAATTTGTTGCAAGTAGTTACTAGAATTGGCTTTAAGTATCATCGACTGGCCCCCACAAATCATAAGATTTCTCCATAAGTTTTTTCCTCGTGTTTTATTCTTGCTCACACGCTGTCTGAAAAGCTTCCCAGGAGGTTATCCATCATAAGATTTCTCCCTAGCATGCATGTTTAAATTTGAAGTTCTTAAGAGTGGGATTCTCGAAAAGCAAGGTACACCTTTGGCGATATAAGTAGTCACTTCAAATCCTTTTAAGCCACACTCGGAGTCTTACAATCACCCCACTTGAAGCGCACAACGTCCTCGTTGTACCTCACTAGCCGACCGACTTACAAGTCCTTTTGACTGGCGGTCCACCATAGTATCTTTTCCCCACTAAGTGACTACTCAGGGCTCTCCTATCCACTGGCGTAGCTCATGGTCATGGGTTGGCTTTGATACTATCTGTAACGGTCCGACCCCTTTTGGGTTGTGGACAATTACTAGAAATGACTTTAAGGATCATTGATTGGCCCTACAAATCACCACAAGTCTTTCCGACGTGCTTCGTCCTCGCTCATATGCTCCTTGGAAAATTTCCCAGGAGATGACCCATCGTAAGATTTCTCCACAACAAGCACACTTAGTTGTGAAGTTCTTAAGAGTGGGCATCCCGAGAAGAAAGGTGCACCTTTGATGATATAAGTAGTCACTTCAAATCCTTTTAAGCCACAATCAGAGTGTTACAAAATGCTTCTGAGACACCATTAAAGATGGGATTTGCTTCTAAAAACATGAGATTGAAGATGGGGTTGTCCCTAAATAAATTGCAAATACTGATATGAGGTACATAAATTGGGTTGTAGATTCTAAATTTTCAATTGTTGTTGTGAAATTTAAGCTTGAGTAAGGTCTTTGAGGTAGGAGAGAGAAACATGGGTCAGGATATGAGAAAAGTAAGTTGATGGAATTGATGTTTGGTAAAAGGTGGAAAAATAATGATTGAATTCCTATTTAATATGTTCTTTTATCCTCAATTCCTTCGCTGACATGACTATGCAAAAGTACATGTAGTAAGTAGTTAAAGCAAGGGTTTTTGGAATATTATAATCCCAACTTATGGGTTGGTGGAAGATAATAAGCTGAACTTAAGAAATCCTTGCCAATGAGCTATACTGTGAAGGGATTTAATTTTGGTATACCACCATCGAATCGGACTCGTCGGAAAGGTAATGTGGCGGTGGTTGATGCCTATGTGTAATTAAGAAGCGAACAAAAAAAAAGAAAAATGCAATTTTGACCTTGTTTGTCCTACCAAGCTTAGTTGACCATTTAATTTTGGACACATCAGTCTCTCTGCTTCCTTAGTCTCCCTCCTTACCCAGTCTCTCTCCTTGCTCAATCTCTATTGTAGTGCAGTCTCCCTCCTCTTCAAATAAAAGATGTGATTATCTTAAGAAAGAAGAAAATGAAAGCCGGAAGTCTATCTCTCGTTCAGAGAGGTAACATGTCTAGTAGAACAACAAATATTGTTGGGTCATCAAATTCTGAGAAGGCATCAAATTCAAGTACCCAGAGCTCGAATCTAGGGATGGTGAAGTGTTTTCATGACATATGCTATATATTAAACCTGTAGAAGACCACAAATAAGGGGAGAAAGTTTTTTGCGTGTCAATTGTGGACGGTAAGTAATATCAACTTAGGGTTAAATGACTAGATTGATGAAAATTAGAGTTTAATGACTACATCTGCAATTGATGTATTATTTGTGTGTGTTTGTAGATTAATGAAGATTGTGGGTTTCTCAAATGGGATGAAGAGAATGCAATGAATGCTAATGAGCTACAAATGTTGAAAGAAGAGAATGCCAAATTGAGAAGCACGATTGTTAAGGAGAAGGAGAAGAGGAGAAGAGTTGAGAAGAAATGAAGGCAGTGAACGAGGAACTCATGGCACTAAAACTTACAACTCCAAACAACTGGGGGTGGCATAAAATGTGGATGTATCTGACTATTTTCTTAGTTGTGGTAGTTCTGGTCATGGAAAATTGATGGTATGGTGTGGGAAAATGTACGGAGTGGGTGTTGAAACTTTGTAGCTCTTTATCGGGGTAGATGAATGTGGTTGGATAGCTGTACTTTGTATTAAATGAATGAAAAGAATGAATGTGGTGAAATGCGGTTAAATATTTTGCTACAAAAACATGTGATCCAAAATAGTCATTGTAATATTAAGCTTGGTAGCAAGTAATGAGCAAGTAATGATCCAAAATAGTCATTACTTTCATTGCATTTCAACAAAATAAGCAAAAAAGGTTTACAGTGCACATTAAGCCTCAAGCATACACACCTAATATCCAAATCACACAAGTTTAACACACAACAAACAACACCACGCCTGAATTTCCTTGTCTATTTCAATGTACAAATTTGACACCTAAAGGCTGCAGATCGAGAAGTTGGAATCTTCACTATGGGAGGCTAATAAAAGGCTGTGAGTTGTTGATAGCTACTGATGGTTGACTGGAAATGAGAGGCTAGCCTTGGTATGTCATGGACTATGGTCCAGATGAGGATGGAATATCCTAAGATATTGAAAAATAAAAAATTAATAATGTGGAAAACCAAAAAAAAAAATTTAAATGTGAAATGTGAAACACTTACCCTAGTTGTTCTCCCTCTACCTCTCTTGCCTCTAATTCCTCCTTTACCTCTAGTAGTTCCTACTTCTTACTCCATTGCCTCACTGAGAAGCTCAACTTGTTTCCTTGGTCTGCCCCGTTACCTTTTTTGTGGAGGTGGGTTGCCATGAGTAAGTTCTGCTGGTTGAGGATGTCCCTTCTTATTATAACTAGCACTCTTGCAATTGGTGCACACCACCTGCCTTCCATGTTTTGTGAACCTACCTGCCTTCATTGGATCTTCATGTGGATCTTTCCTTTTTCTTTTTGGTCTACCAAGTTCTACCTTAACTGGTGGAGGTTGAAGTAGCATGTCTTTCTCAGGCCAATGTCTCTCTCCAACACAGGGAGATATTGAACCTTCATATGTTGTCATATACCTCTCTGATCCTTCTTTAAATAAGAATGGACATAACCTTTTGGACCTTGCTTCATCCATGTTGCACATGTAATGGCATGACAACAACGTATTCCTATGGGATTTCATTTTCTACATGTGCATTTGGCTTGGTTGAGATCTACAACAAGGCTATCTAGCTTGTGCTTAAATGGGAACACTTTATTGCCAAATGGAACCCGAAAATAATTTCTTGCTTCTTCTTTTTTCCTTCTCCAATTTACTCCTTATTATAAGGCAGATGTCATATTCACATGCTTCTATAATGGACCTTTTCACCACAATCCTCTCCATCAAAGCCATTCTAATATTCTCTAACATGTCAATCAAATGTTTGGTTCTTGCATGGACAACGTAGGCATTGAAAGTCTCATCCATGTTGTTGACAATAATATCACACTTTGAATCCTTTCTCATGAAGGCCCTGCAGAATAGTCTTAGTTTTTGATGCTCAAAATCTTCTGCTACCTTACAGGAGGTTTGTCTTAGTGCCTCAATTGTATCTTTCAAATCAGTTTGGTTGTATGCCTTTGTTCCATTTCAAAATAAAAGCTTCAGTTCTTCACCCTTGTGAGTCTTCTTTCAATTTGTATAGATATGTCAAGCATAGTATCTATGCTCACAATGGGGGAATACAGTTGCTAGAGTATGAAGAACTACCTATATTAAAAAAAGAAAAAAGAAAAAGGCAAGGTCAGTTATATGCTTGGAGCTCCAACCCAAAAAGAGTTTACTATAGAAGACAATCACTTTGTGTTCATCTGATATGAAATTCCAAGCAAAGCCATTTGTGCCTCCAAGGCAAGCCCTCAAATGCTGAGAAACCACTCTCAGAAGTCATTGTTTTCACCTCCAACAATAGCCCATGCGATTGGAAACATTTTATTGTTTCCATCTATGCCAATTGTAGCCAGTAGACAACCTCCCAAGAATGTCTTCAAAAAGCTGCCATCAATGCATAATACAGGTCTGCAGCATGAAAGTCGACCCTTCATGATCTCATCAAAGCTCACAAACATCCTCTGGAAAATAGGGATTTCCTTGACAATTTTAGGGTCAGTTTCAATAATGAATGAGCTACCAGGGTTTGACCTCTTCAGCTTCTCAATGTACCTTCCCAACTTTGAGTAATGGTCTAACATTGAGCCTAACAACATTCCATAAGTTGCTTGTTTTGCTTTATAGGCAGTCCACTTTAATATGACAACCCCATGATCATTCTTAACTGCATCCACCAATTCTTTGGCAGGCCAATTTGGATTTTCTTTGAACCTAAACAGGTAGTGGGATGCAATTCATATATACTTCAATTGTCTATTCTTCATCATATTCCCTGTACAAACATGGTGGTTGTTGACTGTTCTAACAGCCCATGTAGCTTTGGTTTTATCCCATGATGCATAAACTTTGAATTTGCAACCCTATTTGCAAATTACACCTACCCTTTTTCTTTTTGAGTCAGATATACCTATTTTTAAGTCATACCCCTGTGCTATTGCAAACTTTGATATTGCATCCTTGAACCCCTGAACTATTCCAAAAGTCACTTCAACTTACTAGTTTAATTTCTTGAAATAAGTGTGCTCATCCACTTTAATAGGTTTCTCTTTTTTCCTTAATAACTTAGGAGCATCCTCATCAGTCTCTCCATCAGTATCCATTTCAGCTTTAGAAGTCTCATAATCATTATGAAAGCTTGAACCTAAGTGTGTTTATTCAATGCCAACAGTAGTAGACTTATCTGCGGCCATGTCTTGTTTGCCCACCTGTTTAGCAGTATCAATCCTTCTTGAAACCTTTTGTTTCTTACACTCAGCAACCTTAGCCCTAATAGCTACCCACTTCTCATCATTTGTCTCCAGGTTCTCAACATCAGTCTTCCATTCATCTTGAACATCAGTATCCAAATCATGCTGATCACCATCATTCTCACACCCATCATCATATACACCACAACCCATATTAATTTTTATTTTATCTCTTGTTTTTTAAATGCTACATGAAATGTCCTGAAAGGCTGCTAAGTCAACTTTAGTTCAGGAACATATTCACTGTGACCAGACTCTTCACTGAGTGAGTCACCCTTAACCAATTTATCCCATAGAATAGGTGACTCTGGTTAGGGTCCTCCCAATCCCATTGAGGTACATGCTTATTGTTCACATTGAGAACAGAGGTTGTGTCATGTGATTGGGGCTTTTGAGTTGTGCTCGTAGGGGATGGAATATGGGTATCAGCAGATGTTGGGGTTGGGGTTAGTGTAGGTGTTTGGACTTGCTGAACTGGTTCTTCAGTTGGGCCTTTCTTATGGCCCTTTTGCTTTTTCCTACTAATAGGGAATTTTGTTGGAGGATGCTTCACTTTATTGCCCGTTGAATTTTGAGACCTAATTGTGCTTGTTAACCCATCAAGCCCCCCCTTTTGGCAACATTCTTCACCATCATTGATACTGCTGCTAATTGGGTCCACATTGGACTATGTGTGGCCATAGAAAAGCAAGGTAAAGCTGGCATCTCAGGGGCCACTTTGTTTAGAACATCCAACATATGGACTAAATACACAACTAATCTTTTATAAATAGCAGCAACAATGACAACCATATCTCATGATTCAAAATCATTATGACAAGTGCTCAACCCCTCTCTCAAACTCATTCCAGGTATTAGATAGTAAAATTTCTCCACATTGGTAAACCCAATATCTTTAGCAATTCCAATTATCTCAAACCTAGATAACCTATCTATGTCAACAGGCTCAATCTCAGACACTCCACCTCCAACATATTCCACATTAACACCATCCACAAAATTTCCCCTATGATGAATCTCTACAACTATGCCATCAACACCCATTTTCATCAATTACATTATTTACAAAACAAATCAAACGTACAAAGATACATGCATTATGTCGACATTTACAAAAGCAGGCATACTAAACAACCTTAATCCCTGATCAACCCAACAATAAACAATAACAAATTGCATCCAATAACTTCATTATTTTATATTGCATCAACGACACTTAAACTAATCACAATTAAGTACAAAAGGCTTACCTTTACACGCTTCAATCCAAAAAGTGGGGTTGTGCTTCTTTTCAACCTTCTCCCCAAATTTTCTTGTCTATTTTGCCAACAACTTCCTTTCAATTACACTTTAGCAGTAATAGAGGATGAAAATAAGCTCAATTTTGCTCGCAATTCGTAACACTCCAACTCTAGGGTTTCCACTTTTCCGATTAATTTTGAAATTTTGATGAGAGAGAGTAAGAAAATTAGTGTCGTTTACTTTTTGTAGGTTTTAATTACATTGAGTGGGAAGTTTTATTTCAAGAGGAGAGAGACTGAGGAAGGAGAGAATGAGAAAGGAAAGAGACTGATGTGTTAAAATTAAATGGTCAACTAAGCTTAATAGGATAAACAAGGTCAAAATTATAATTTTCTGTTTTTTTGTTCGCTTCTTAATTACACATAGGCGTCAACTATTGCCACGTCACCTTTCTGACGAGTCTGACTCGGTGACGGTATGCCAAAATTAAATCCCGTCAAAGTACAACTCACTGGCAATGATTTCTTTAATTCAGCTTATTATCTTCCACCACCCCATAAGTCTGGATTATTATATTCCAAAAACCATTAAATAAATAAAAGTGACCAAAATTTATGCTAGCCCCTAAAATGAAACAAAAGGAAGGCACAGAGGAGCTTTGCCATTATAGTTCAACACTTCATCTTAGAATGTCAAACCTTTCTTTTGACATGCTATAAATTGGTCATTAATTGAACAAAAAATAAAAAAATAAAATAGTTATTTAGTATATTATGTACTACAAATAAGCAAATTAACCCAAGTCATTTTTCCGAGTGCCATGTCATTTTTTCAATCATGTCGCGTCATTTATTGCTATAAGAAAAAGGTCACTGTAGTGGGATCAAAGGGTATTTAGTTCGCTTTAATAGTTCAGAGGTCTACCACCTTTGGCTAAATGTTCAAGGGTAAATTATTTTTAGAACTCGAGATGGTTTTGGACTCATAAACAAGCCATAAGGAATTTTCTTTCCTCTAGGCTCTATCTATCTTTAATCTTTTGGATGTTTCATTTACTGCCAATAATCAAAAGAATAGATTCTTTTATTTGCATTCCTTTTCTACGAATAAATTAAAGAATTTTTTCCATTTTAAAATATCATGAATCTTAATTTCATATGCTTTTTGTGATAGTTAATCCTTAATTAAATGTTTCAGTGACTTTGATTAGTTTAAAAATCCTTAAAAGTATGTGACAAAAACTATTACCCACAACAATATCTTTTGCAAGGCTTTTATAATGGTAAGATAGAGGATGATTATTTATCTGACATTTCTACTAAATTGTACAAGTCAAAGTCTGTTCTTTTTAACTTATCATAAGTAATTACCATCATCATTCGACATTAATTAGCGTTGATTAACACCCTGATACACTGGTGAGGAATTAGTCATAATTCTTGGTTATAAATTTAACATTGATCAGCATTCGTTGACACCCATCATTGTTGATTAGTGCTGATTAGCAATAAATTACTGATGACAAGTTGAAAGGAATAGGCTTTAAAAAATGTATAATAATTGTAAATGCTAAGTTAGCCTAATCAAGAAGGCTAGTGCATTAAAAAAGGTAGTGCATTAAAAAAGGAAGGCTAGTGCATGAAAAAGAAAGGAAACAACTTGTTGAATCAAATGAAGCACTTAAGGAGTCAAGTTTTGATATCTGAAATAAGAATGACTGTGAAATGGCTATGAAAATTTGGAATGTATAAATATATTAAAATGAAATTTTCTAAGGTGAAGCTGATGCCACATTTTGCAATTAGGGAGGTTCGGTACGCATCGTAAGCTAAATTGTAACCTAAGCTCACTCCTTATCTAAGCTCTAGCCTATGTAATTAATTGTAATCATAACTGCTAATTAAAGGATTTATTCAAGAGTTACATTTACATAATTGATTTCAGATACAAATTTTAATTAAAATAAAATAGCTTTCGATTAAAATAAGACAAATATTGTAAAGTCAATGATTATTATAACTTTTATAAATGTAGATAATTAAAATATTTTTTAAAGGATTGTAATAGATAATTAGAATCCTAATATAAGGAAGAGTTCATATCTTACAAAATTTTTAGAAATTAAAGAATAAAATTCTCATTGCAACCATATACAATAGTCAATGATTAGTAGTAGTTAGGATACTACAAGATTAATTTTGCATTGCACATGATCAAGAGCTAGCTTAGATATTTTAAAATAAGTGACTTTTTGATTATATGAAATAGGGAAGAAGTGATTAGAAGAATATATATCCATAAGTGTCAATAAAAGCTAAAAAAGAACAGAAGCACGACTGAGTGTCTATGTTTTTTTAACTATTATAAATACATATCTTCACCATTCTGCACTAATCAATACTTATCAAGGGGAATGGCCAATCAATAGTATTGATTAGTATCGATTGTTGCTGTCAACTCTTAACTCATATTTCCTAATTCAACGCTTATCAACACTCATAAGCATTGATTACCATAAATGGAACTCAAGTTTAAAAGTTGACAATTCAATTTTGAATGAAAATGCAATTGATTTGAGAACAATATTCTTGATAACTTCCCAAAAATATAACTTATTAATACTTATAATTCAAAGTCTAAACTTGACCCAACATGAAACTATTTGCATATGGATATGAAATTACTTCATTTCAAATATGTATGTGAACTGAATGAATTATTTTTTCTTTATCACCAAGTTTGAGTTCATGATTGAGAGGTTTTCTATGATGAAAATTCCTTGCAATATGCAAAAATTTTGGCTTGAGTTTATGAGTTGAGAGGCTTGAGTTCATGAGTTGATAATAGCCTATGTATTTAAACTTCATTTCAAATCTGTATGTGAAATTACTTCACTTCAAATCTGTATGTGAACTGAATGAATTATTTTTTCTTTGTCACCAAGTTTGAGTTCATGATTGAGAGGTTTTCTATGATGGAAATTCCTTGTAATATGCAAAATTTTTGGCTTGAGTTTATCAGTTGAGAGGCTTGAGTTCATGAGTTGATAGCCTACATATTTAAACTTTGGTGTCTAACCTAAACAAGCTAAAGTTCAAACTGTTTTTTAACTTCCTTTCTTATTTTTAGTGAGTTTATATCATGCGAGTTTGAGATTTTTTTGTTATTATTAGATTGGTAAGCAGAGTCGATATATTGAAACCTGACACTATCGCAAGTGCATAGGTATTGTAGTATGATTTTAATATTATTTCCATATAGCCCAAATGTAAATAATCTATTGAGTTTTAACATATTATAAAAGGCTAAGCAACCAAATTGCAATGGGTTGTCTCAACTATCACTATTTAACTATCAAGAGATTCAATCAAATTTAAAACATCTAGGAAATTGTTTCGCCTGGTAAAGACTTGGATCATTGGATTTAAATATGTACTTTACCTAGAATTGGATGATTCAAAGAAGTACAATCGAACTAAGAATTCAATCTTTTCTTTCGAAACAAACTGAATTGCCTAAGCTAATCCTATTAACATTCTTTCAAATGTCCTAGGTTTTAGTCTTGGTTATGGATTTTTGATTACTAGGATTTCCTCTCAACAAACAACTCTTTTTCAAGAATCGTTAAATCAAGTTCTAACTTGTTCTAATAGTGAGTTTCTCTTTTTAGTACTTCACTCAACTATCTAGTATAAGCAAGCAAATCTGGCCAAAAATTTACTCACAATAGCTCATCCACAAAGGTAGAATTCAATCAAACCAATTTTGATAAAGCATAAATATTGAAAATTAAAGATTCAATGTCAATACTTTGGTTAACAAGTTCCTAAATTAAGTAAAACTACTCACACATAATATTAACAACCTGTAAACAAGAGTTTAAGAAAAGGTTAGAAGGAAGGAAAGCTTAGCAACAATGGTAGCCTTCAATGGCTTCCCAATCTCCAAGCCTCCAAGTGTCAGTCTTCCACTTCTATTCCCTCTCTTACTCTAAAGAAAACTTAAAATCCTAAAATTAATGATAGAAGTGAGAAAGAAATGAGTGATAGATGTCTTGGCTCTCCTTCCTTTGCAGCCTAAAAACCTTATTTAAGCCTGAACTTGGTCGTCCTTAGCCACAAGATGAAGGAAGACAAATTGCAAGCAGGTTCAAGCTCACCATGGGTCGTGGCCTTCACCACGGAGCGTCCATGGTTGGTTCTGTCTCAAAATTCTTTGGCTCTTATTTCTTCTCCACGAGCATCGTGACTTGGGAGCATCCGTCGGGAGTCAAATATACTCAATTGGGGCCAAGGCAAGGGTAAAAAGGTCCAAAAATATGCAAAGCGTAGAAGAGAACCATACCTAAGCATAAAACTGGAAGAGGAGTGTAGATTATAACATGAAGTTCATAATTCTCCCTAAAAATGCAGCAAAATAACTCCAAACTGAAGTATACTCTAAACATTTATCAAACTCCCCTATCCTTGGATAGTTGCTTGTCCCTAAGCAACTATGAAAGCAAAACTAGAATGAAGGACCTCCCTAGGTAAACATAAGTAGCAACATCAATAGCTTAACCGCATAAGAAGCTAGCCCAAAAGTGACGGAAAACATTGCAAAACAGATGAGAGACTGAAGTTTTTGAAATAAAAAATAAGTGCCATCACATCAAACATTGAATCGATCACCCAAATGACACCAAGGAAAATATCGCATAAATTCCTTATTGCATACAAACAAATCACACCAAACAACAATGTCATTATTCACAAACTACTCCTTATCGCTAATAAAACTCTATAGTCTTGGTTAAAAGGTAAGACATGCATTTGCCCAAGGTTCATAATTATAGGTTTGCATCAAGAAAAAGGTCAAGGCTTAAAGGGGGTAGCAAGGGATAAATCATATATAATAATGGTGGCTATTTGGTCAATGTAGCTCATAAATTCAAAGAATGCCTCAATCATATTGTCTAAACATACATGCTAAATGTGATCTTCAATAAGAGTAGAAGCAAGTTCTAGAAATATGAAATCTAGGAAGAGCCACACATGAAAAAAGAATATCAGACTAAAATGATGAACTAGTCCAACTAAGGCTCAAAGTCTCACAGGACAACTAACAAAGCTCAACTAGCTCATCAGATCACATGTGTCAAATATTCATACAAAGAATTAGTGAGTAATTGAATCACAGGCAATATGACAGATAAAACATGAAGCACATTTTAAAGACTTACAATCAAACATTTATTCAAAAATTGGCATAATGAAAAGGGTCAAGATAAGTCAAAGAAAACTATTGAATATAAGATTCACCATTGGAGGATTTTTATTGCCTTTTCTTTTCTTGCTTTGTGTTTTGTTTTTTTTTATGCTGGCCCTAAAATACAACTAAAAATTGAAAATCCCAAAATATAGCTAAAACTAAGAAAAGAAACCTAAAAATAGAAAGAAAAATGAAATGATTAACTAAAAATGCAACCTACTCCTAAATGCATGACCTAAAATGCAAACTAGTCATACATCCACATCACATACACATATTCACCCCTATGCTTGGACAAAGCATTGTCCTTAATGCAAGGACATAAGAATCATGGAGAAGAAAAAGAAGAACTAAAACGGAGGTGGAGGGGGAGAAGAAGGAGGGTGGGGATGAGAAATATGCCAGTCACGCCAAGTCTCTAACCAAGCCCTAAAGTCTTGGAAGTATTGGTTTTGGGAAGCAATCATCCCACGAAGCTCATCATGCCGCTCCTGAATAAAGTCACGAAGAGCGGTATGCTTAGTTTGAATATAGGCTCGAGGGTTTGCTCCTCTTTGAATGAACTGAAAGCTAGCATGCAAACCAGCAAAACCAGAGGAGGAGGACGGTTGGGATAAACTAAAAGCCCTTAGGTGAGGCGAGGGAAGAGATGGTGCGGCTTGCACCATCTCTTCATCACCCGACAAAGAGTAAAGATTGACCTGATTCTAAAGAGTGGTTTAGTCAACCTTAGGGAGAGGCATGAGACGGTTCCTAAGATAAATCCAACAAACACGCCCAACCTCCACTTTTACAAAACTTCATTTGTTCAAAAGTGGCTAAGTTCAACCGTTTGAAACTGAGAACTCTATCATCGGGGTTCGGTTCTATCCCAATAGACCTAGCAATGGGGGTAATGAGACCCCCAATTACAATCCTCTGCATAGAACTAGTTGTCACACTATGTAATTGATTAACCAAGAATGAATCGGGGTCAAGTTGGTCACCTTGGAGCATGTTATACAAAAAATATAATTCAAACAGGCGAGGCACATTCAAACTATACTCCTTCGCAAACAGACCACAAGTAAGCAATCTCTGGGCCACTCGAATAAAGGGATTTCTAATAACAGTGCCTTTGAAGTTGCTTGTATCATACTGATAATCCTTAGAAATTTTGTTCCAAAGAGCGTTTGGGTTAAATTCTTTAGGGACATGTTGACAAGGCAACTGCATACTTGATGGCAAACCAAATATGCTGTTAAAGGCACTCAAATTTAGTTAATAAAACTCTCTATTTAGATAGAAGGAAATGTATCCTGCCTGACAACAAGGCCCACTCGTGACCTCCACATGCAACGTACACAAAAACTCAAGAGTAAGGTCACGATATTTGTGGTCCCTAATCTCTAAAAATTTTCCCATACCTCCCTTAGCAAAGAACCAACAAATGTCATCTAGTAAATCCGATCTAGTTAACAAATCCTCATCATAATAACAATTAGTAACAACTAGCTTACTAGTTAAAATACTATAGCTAGCAATATGCTTAGGATGTATTAAATCAAAGCGTTAGGAATATTACCTCGGTTTCTTGCGTTGGTTGAGATTCGGGAATTGCGGGATGCGCGTTGTGGTGGTTAACTGGATGTCCCTGCCTCTTGAGTGGCTCTTGCCTCCTTCTTGGGCGCCATGGCAATGGAGAGTGGATGGGGGAAAGCTCTAAACACTAACTAAAGTGGAAATGTGAAAGAAAATGGAAAAAAATGCAAAATTCGTGAAAATTAAGGTGATTGGGGAAAAAATATGGAAGAATGGAAAGTGAGGTGGAGTCATTGTAGCTTGAGGTATGAAGATGGGTAGAATGTGAGAGAAAGAAGGCAAGAAAAGAGAAATTTAAAGGAGATTTGGAGTGAAAGTGAAGAAAAGAGAAGAAATTTGATGAAAAGTGAGTAAAAACTGAAGGTTTAGATGTGGATGGTTATGGAGGTTTGGGAGAGAGAAGGAGAGAGTTTAGAGAGAGAAGGATGAAAGGTAGAAGAAGGTGAATGGTTGTCTCAGGTTAAAGAGCTTGAAAAACCCTTGACCACAGACGATGAGCCTTACCATAGACTGCAGGGCCCACCACGGACCATCTGTGGTGAGCTTTGTTTCTGAGTTTTCTTATTTGTCCTGGCAATAGCTCCCAGACTGGATTGAGCACCACTAGGGGCCCGTGGTGGCTACTGGTAGAGCTGCTAAAACTCTCTTATTATTTTTCTTTTATTTTCGATGTTCTTCTCTATCTTCTTTCTACTTCTATTGCTTCTTTTTCTCCCCTTTTTGTTTCCTTTTTTTTTTCTGTCTTTCATTTTAAAAATAAAAAACAATGCACTATATACAATCAAAGAAAAGGAAAAAAGGCTAGTAAAAGAAAAAGCTTGGGTTACCTCCCAAGAAATGCTCTTTTTGGGTCGGAAGCTTGACTCTTTCTTCTAAGAGGGCTTGAGATCAGAAAGATGGTGGACAACGGGCTTGTCAATGGATTCCCCCACATTTCCCAATTTTCCTTTATCACGGACCTTGAAGTCAAACTCTTGCATTAGAAGGTACCATCTCAAGAGCTCGGGATGAAGGTCCTTCTTCACCATCAGGTGGCTTGAATTAGCGTGATCCATGTACATAACGAATTAGTAGTAGGCTCCATCAGACAGACCACTATAAAGCTTTACGAAATAATATGGGCATATGTGTCGAAAGCCATATCTAAGATGATAAAGTCATCAAGCATATAAAAATCACCTACTTTTATAGGAAGATTCTCTAAAATACCCAAAAGGCACTTCACAGAACCATTCGCGCATTGAAGTGAAATAGGTGTTAGTTACAACTCACCTAAACCAAACGTCTAAAAAATGGAATAGGGCAAAAGACTAACACTTGCGCCAAGATTACACAGGCCTTATCAATCCTCACCTGATCGACCATACAAGGAATAGAGAACCTACCTTGGGTCTTTAAGTTTAGGGGGAAACTCTTCAGATACCACCATATTACTCACCCCTCCAAAGGGTAAGGCCTCAATCTCAACATTTTTCACCTCACTCTCAGTTCTAGGCACCTCTCCACCATCCTCAAGTTCCATGCTCATATAATCCTCTAACACTCCTTTCAAGGTAACACATTTACATTGCTCACGGGGATTTGGCTCACGCTTACTAGGAAGTCTACCCGGGGGTGTAGATAAAGAGGTAGTGCAACGTCCCAAAGATACATCAATCACTGTTTGCATTTCTTTCACGAGTTTTCCCTAATTAGAAATGTTAACCCAAATGATTAGGCATTCCCGTTGTCCAATTAAGGACCAGGCTATACTTTTACATGATAACTGAGCCATAATAATCAATGTTTACCATCAAAGGTATTTACACCATCATAACCTATTAAACCATTTCGATAAATATAGAAATTGTTTAACATCAAAGCCATACAAACATCTCAAGGATCACACCAAAATATAGAATTTTGATAAAATATATAGTGTCAACACCAAAATAAATCACAATGCGGTGTTATAGACATCTCAACAATAATACATCCCCATTCCAAAAAGATTTTCCAGTTCACTTATCATCTTCATCCATTCTACCTGCTTGAGGGTGATTCATTAAACACTTTCCTAAAGCAAATCATAAAAACATTTCGAAATGTGAGCCGAAACTCAGTATATGCATTCTTGTATTATTAAACATTCATGGAATAAAAACTGGTTGGGGCCGTATTGCAATTCATTTTCATTTAAACACAGGGAATAAGATGAATATGAAACTGCATTGTCAATTATTATCTGATAGTGAACCCCTGGTAACTGTTACGATTTGAAGATAGGTTTACACCTGCCAAGCCGATCGGGACCTGTCTTGAAGCCACGTGGGTAACTGAAGGGCTATGTCCTATAACTGATAACTGATGGGATCACTAATTATGTGAGAAATCACTGATCAAATTGATTCATTGATATACTTACCAAAACATTATAATTTTGATAAATACATGCTGATTTCTTAAGATACAAGCAATGAATGTACCTGGAATTTTTAAATGTATGCTCATAGAATAATATTATGCACAAAAGTGGAAGGAATGATAGATTAGGCCTGGATTCTGTACAAAATTATCTTTGTAGGAACATACGGTTAGCAAAAATATTTATTTCATAGCTAATAATTTAGTAAAAGAAAAGTAAAAGCATAGCGGATGCTTAAAAAGAATGATTCATAACTTAATCATATGACCTTTGATTGAGACTTAAAACCCGAATATAGAAAGCTTAGGAAATCCAAAAAATCTTCATTTTGAACACCAAGCTTGATTCCCACAATAGGATTCCCAAAATGAGGCTAGAACACAAACATGTCAGTTTTGGTCTATTCGGCGCAATTTTGGTAAAACTACGATGACGTTTTCTACAGACCTCATATTAAGGCGATTCAAGAGCCCTTTGAAAGCTAACACATTGAAATATCTACCCACCAAAAATCATAATTTTTGGTTAGGCCGTGCATTACCAGTTTATTGCAAAAGTTTGCCCTGTTTTCTTGAAATTTTCAGCCATCACTGTTTTAGCTTTTCCCCCTCTTTTCACACAAATTCTCAACTAAAACCATTCTTTAAAAGCATGTGAGCAAGCTTTGGTCCATCCCAAAAGCATACAAAATCACCACACTCAAATTCACATCATAATCATATCCAAAAGAGATCATTTTTCAATCAAATACCCACATAAACCAAGCTTAAAGCTAAATTAATCCAAACCATGCATTATTTGCCAAAACCCTAGTTTATGGCCAACTTGGACTCTCTCCAACTCATGTGAAATCACCAAAAACATCAACATAAACACCAATAGATTAGAAGAGGACCAAATCAAAGATAAAACAATCAAAATCCAACACTTTAACATTAAGCTTGCAAGATCAAAGACTAACCATAACCTCACATGATCCAACCTCAACACCACCATGATCAACATCAAAATAACTCTTATTTCTTATCAAAACAACATGATCCAAGATCATAAACATCAAAACAAGAATCAAAACTCAAATAAAAAGCAAAACTAACAAAAACAAACTTCAAGATTACTCACTTTGATTGCAAATAAGTAGAGATAGAGGTGATGTTTAGTGGTTTTGATGATGGGGGATGGTGGCTAGTGGTATTAGGATGTTGGGAGGGGTCAAAAACCATTAGGGCTAGCCGAAAACTGGCCGAAAACCACCACAAATAGTGGTTGAAAGCTGCTGGACATTTAGAGAGAGAGAGAGGAGAGAGAAAATGGAGTTTGTAAGATAAGTTGTATTTGTTTGACTTATCTAATGGCTTGGCTGAGTTTTTAACTAGAAAAGCCACCTTTTTAGACTAGCCATGGTTAAATTAACCATGGTAATTAGTTAGATTAATAGGCAAATTTGTTGGGCTTCAAAACGACCAAAATAAATTGAGTTCGGAAATAAAATGCTTCGTAACGATAGCGTTTTTACGAAACTAAAAATTAAAGCTTTGTAATGTTACGGAAAACAAAATAAATTACTTAGGTTAAACTTGTTAGGGCCTACTATCAATTCTTCCAAAGTTTTCGTTAATCAATTAAATAAACAATTAAAATCCAAATTGCCTAGTGAGGGCCCAAATAAAATTTTTCTACCGGGGTGAATAAATGAAATGAGAGAAGAAAATTTATGAACATGAAATAATTAAATAAATAAAAATAATTAAATAATTTTGAGGTTGGGCTATTACAGTCTTCCCCCCTTAAAGAGTTTCGCCCTCGAAACTTATGACTTTTTCATCTAATGCAAGATTACCTCAAATAATTGTGGATATTTGGCTTTCATTTCCTCTTCAGTCTTCCAAGTAGCTTCTTGGGATGTCTGATTTGACCATAACACTTTGACTAGAGGTATATGCTTGTTGCGCAATTGTTTAATCCTGCGATCTAGTATTTGGTTTGGTTGATCTTCATATACTAAACCCGCAGTGATTTCAATAGGTTCAGGTACAATTGCGTGGTTTGGGTCTGGGGTATACTTTCTAAGCTGAGAGATGTGAAACACGTTATGCACGTGTTTTAGTTCTATTGGCAGATCCAGACGATAAGCTATAGGATTCAACTTTTCAATGATTTCATATGGTCCAATATATCTTGAACTCAATTTGTCTTGTACCCTGAACCTTTTGATACCCGTAGTTGGCGATACCTTTAGAAAAACTTTATCGCCCACTTAAAACTCCAAAGGTCTCCTTCTCTTGTCCGCATAACTCTTTTGTGGACTATGGGCAACCTTAATATGTTCTTGAATCATTCTTATTGTTTCCACAGTTTCCTGAATCATTTCAGGGCCTAAAATCAATGTTTCATCCAAATCACTCTATCACAGTGGGGTTCTACATTTTCTCCCATATAGAGCCTCAAATGGGGCTATCCTGATGGTAGACTGATAGCTATTGTTATAAGAAAACTCCACCAAAGGAAAATCATCTTCCCATTTCCCTTAAAACTCTAATATACAAGCTCTTAACATGTCCTTTAGAATCTGATTCACTCTTTCCGTTTATCCATCTGTCTTAGAGTGATAAGAGCTGCTGAAGTTCAATTTGGTCCCAAAGGCCTTTTGAAGTGCTTGCCAAAAACGAGCTCAGAATCTTTGATCCCTATTTGATACTATATCTTTGATTGGCAGAAAATGGGCCGACTTGGTAAGCCGATCGACTATAACCCAGATAGCATTATTCTTCGAGGCAGAAAGGGGTAAACCTATAACAAAGTCCATTGAAATCGAATCCCACTTCCAAGTGGGAATCTCTAGGGGTCGCAATTCACCCATGGGACGCTGATGCTCTGCTTTGACTTTCTGGCAGGTCAGACACTTGTCTACATATTCTGCAACCTCCTTTTTCATATTGTTCCACTAGAAGTATTGTCTTAAATCTCTATACATCTTAGTGCCTCCTGGATGCACTGAGTAGCGAGTATTGTGAGCCTTCTCTAGGATATGTTTCCTTAGTTCCTCATTTCGGCGCACACATAGGCGATTCTGAAATCGCAGGGTCCCATCCTCATGTACTACAAACCCGGGAGACTTTTCTCTCTCTAGATTTTGCTTTATACTTTGGAGTTCAGGATCACTTTCTTGGTTCACTCAAATTTCCTCCACTATGGAAGGCTCTAAGGTAAGTGCTGATAATTGAACATGTGCTTGCCATGGGACACTAGTTGAATTCCAAAGTCCTCAAGTTCTTTCAAGAGACTCAACGGAGTAATCACAACAGTTTTTGGGCTATGTTGCACTTTTCTTCTCAGTGCATCTGCTACAACATTTGTTTTTCCTATATGATATTGAATTTGCAAATCATAATCCTTAAACAGCTCAAGCCAACGCCGTTGCCTCAAGTTGAGCTCCTTCTGAGTGAAGATATACTTCAAACTTTGATGGTCAGTATAAATCTTGCATTGTACTCCATATAAGTAATTTCTCTAAATTTTCAGTGCAAAGACCACGGCTGCTAACTCCAAGTCATGGGTAGGATAATTTTTCTCATAGGGCTTAAGCTATCGGGAGGCATAAGGTACTACCTTATCTTTCTGCATCAGAACACACCCCAATATGTTCTTTGAAGCATCACTATAAATGGTATATTCCTTACCTTCCATTCGTAGTGTTAGGATTGGAACGGTAGTTAGTCGCTGCCTTAGCTCTTGAAAAGCTTTATCACATTTTTCAGTCCACTTAAACTTGTTTGCTTTCTTCAACAAATTGGTCATCGGTGAAGCTATTTTTGAAAAGTCCTTGACAAATCTTCAATAGTAACCTGCTAAACCCAGAAAGCTTCTAATCACAGTGATGTTAGTAGGCCTTGACCATTCCGTAATTGCCTTCACCTTTTGGGGGTCAACTTTGATTCCGTCTTTTGTAACCATATGTCCCAGGAACACCACTTCTTCCAACCAAAACTCGCACTTCTTTAATTTGGCATAAAGTTGATACTCCCTCAGTGTTTGTAATACCATCCTCAAATGATAAGCATGTTCATTTCTGTCCTTAGAATAGATAAGAATGTCATCTATGAACACCACCACAAATTTGTCTAGGTAGGGTCTGAAGACTCTGTTCATAAGATCAATGAAAGCCGCGGGAGCACTGGTGATGCCAAATGGCATCACTGTAAACTCATAGTGACCATACCTAGTTCTAAACGTCGTCTTGGGGATGTCTTCAGGTTTAATCCTAAGTTGGTGGTGCCCTGACCTCAAATCAATCTTAGAGAAGACTCCTGCTCCTTGCAATTGATCAAACAAGTCATCTATCCGCGGCAAAGGATATTTATTGTTGATGGTGATCTTGTTAAACTCCTTGTTGTCAATACACAGGCTTAAGGTTCCATCCTTTTTCTTTACGAGCAACACTGGGGCACCCTATGGTGACACACTTGGCCTAATAAAGCCCCTTCTACAACAGCTCATCTAACTGAATCTTCAGTTCCTTAAGTTCAGTTGGGGCCAAACGATATGGGGCTTTGAAAATAGGTTGGGCATTAGGGATTAATTCAATTCCAACATCAATTTCCCTCCGTGGCGGTAATCCTGGTAACTCTTCAGGGAAAACATCCTCAAACTCACAGACTATAGGAATATTTTCAGCTTTCTCTTCTTTTGCTTAGGTGTCCATAGCATAACACCAATATCCCATACGCCCTTGACATAATAGCTTCCTTGCTTTCATAGCTGAAATCAAGAGATAGGATTTTTCCTCTCTCTGCCCATAGAAAAATACTTCTCCCCCTTTTTCATCCTTCAAAATAACCTTAAGATCCTCACAGTCAATCTTAGCTCTATAGGTGTGCAACCAATTCATTCCCAAAATGATGTCAAAATCAAGCAAATCAAATTGAATCAAATCCAGAGGAAAGGCGGTTCCACCAATGGTAATAGGAACAAATTTATAGGAGATAGGGCATTCAATCACACAATCATTGGGCAGCTTGATCCTATAATTGGTTTCCATCCTCTTATCTTCCAGGTTCAATTGCATGGCAGATCGAGTGGATATAAATGAATGAGTAGCATTCGAATCAAATAATACACAAAATGTCTTTGAATTTAAAAAACGAGTTCCAGTGACTACTATACCAAAGGTGGAAGCTTCCTTCTTACTTATTACATACGCCCGTCCTACTGCTACAAGCCTTGGTGGTGGGGCCCCTTGGTGAAGTGGGGCCAAGGGTTTTGCTACCCCTTTGTCTACAGCCTTCATCCTTCGAGGGCATGTAGCAATCAGGTGTTCAGGGCCGCCACACACGATATGCACTTATTAGTTCCTACTAGGCATTCAGGGGTGGTGTGATTTGTTCTGCCACATTTCGCACAGGGCACTGTCGAGCCTGCAGGATGGCTCTTGGGGGGAACAGGAGTAGGTTTCTTCTGGTTCTGGTTCACACTCTCACTCGGAGTTCCTCGCTCAAACCCCTTTCTCTTTTGGTTAATTGGATTCAGTGTTCTCAACTCCGTCTTCACTTGTTCCACTTCAGCCGCTCGTTCATATAGTTCTTGGCAAGTCAAAATTGGTTGTCCAGCTGAATAATTCCGAATATAGAAGGCCAAACCCTCTTCAAATCTTCTCATTTTCAACCTTTCAGATGATACAAACTCATGAAAAAACCTAGATAATTATGTGAACTTACTGGCGTACTGCATCACAGTCATGGTGCCACTTATCTTCAGCTCCATAAACTCTTTCTCCTTTTTCCTTTGGACCACAACTGGGTAGAATTTTTCCCTTAACTCACTCAGGAATTTATTCCAGGTAAATTCAGGCCTTACGAGCTTATCCTTAACAGTATTCCATCAAATGTCAGCTTCACCGGTCAAATAATACGTCCCAATGTTTACTTTCTTTCCTTCTGGCACCTCTACCACTGTAAAGATTTTCTCCATTTCTCTTATCCATTCCTCCAGTACTACTGGATCATAAGATCCATCATAAACTTTAGGGTTGCGTCGTGCCACCCTATCCACTAATTTATCCTCTTTAGGAGGGGCTTTAGTAGGTACCTGGGGAATCTGCTTCATTAATTCAGCTACTAAGGTCGGCTAGTAGTTCGGGTCCCTAATATTGTGAACTATCTCAGAAGAAATCGGTGTCATTTGGCCAAAATTTGGTGGCACATGATGGGAGGCTTCATCACCTGATCCTTGGCCATGATATGAGATTTCCTCTATATGAACCTTTTCATTGTTGTGCATTGATTCAGACATTCTGATTATACATGAAATGAAAAAATTCAATCACTGGAATAGTCAAACATATAAGATTAGCATGCCCAACGAACACATTTAATATAACTCAAAGATTATTAGAAACAACCCAAAGCTTCATTACATCATTTCATAACTGCTTATTTACATACATAACTGCCTATTTATACACATGATCAACAAAACATACTACATCTAACTGACTAGGGAAAGTCAGTTTTAACTCCTAACTCAACCCCAAATACTAACTAGCCCCAAGATATTAGGTCCGCCACATAACCAAAAAGAAATACGGACCATGTCATGATGGTCGGAAGGGATCTAACTGACTATATACAATGTCATATTCTACACAAAATATCTCCATCCTAACCGACCATACTATAAACAAATAGGGCTTAAAAGAAAACTACTACCACTAACCCCTATACCCACCTAATGATCCCTAGATGGATCGTAATCTGGGTCAGACTCATCATCAGGCTCTTCGCCTGAATCGAACACTAACCTCCTGCTAAACCTATTGCTCCTACTCATCCTGTAACTCCACCATCAACTCATATCCTATTCCCACGTCTGCTCTACCACCACCTCATCAATGTCTTGATCCTCTTCGGGATCATCCTCCTCTTCCTGATGGCCCTCGTCTTCAAAACTAATCACCACTACCTCTGGTGTGTCAAGGACATCTATCACCACATGAGCCTCCCCAGGACTGTTAGGCATCAGTGGGGTACTTGGTGCGGGCAGGGAGGGTGGTCCCTGTGCTAGTACTGGGGTTACAGGTAGGGGAGGTGCCTGATGTAGTGGAAAGACATGCTACAGTGTCTCCGTGGTGATCCCCCTCTGATCGAACTCTTCCCTCAATAACAACTCTGTAGCGATAGTAGTCCAAGCCCCCTAGGCCTGAAATCTAGGCCCGTCCCAACCTGGGTTCCTTGTTGCCATATAGCGATGATAACGAAGCCTAAGCTCCACCCACGGATAAACTGTGGGTAAGGACCACAGTAGCCTATGTTCACGGACTGTAACACTGTGAAGCTCAGAGAAAGGGTCCTGTGCATGGACCTCTATACTAGCATGCAACAGTGTAATGTGAGCCGCCATAGATGCACCCGACATTAAGTTAACATCATAAGGCTCCATCTAATAAAGAAAAGACATATATGAGAAGCATACATAACCATAATGAAGGAACATGCAAATGTAAGCAACCTGCATTTCTAATATCCTTACTACACTTCTAATATCACTCTTAGTAGTATAAAATGGCCCTCACTACCCACCATTCTCACCTTCTTATTTCTAAACTCTACATTCCATAAAGAAAATCTCAACCTGGCTCTGATACCAAATGTGTAACGCCCCAAAGATACATCAATGACTGTTTGCATTTCTTTCACTAGTTTTCCCCAATTGGAAATGTTAACCCAAATGATTAGGCGTTACTGCCGTCCAATTAAGGACCAGACTTTACTTGTACATGATAACTGATCTATAATAATCAATGTTTACCATCAAAGGCATTCACACCATCACAACCTATCAAACCGTTTCGATAAATATAGAAATTGTTCTAACATCAAAACTATACAAACATCTCAAGGATTACACCAAAATATAGAATTCTGATAAAATATACAGCGTCAACACCAAAATAAATCACAATATGGTATTATAGACATCTCAACGATAATACACCCCATTCCAAAAAGATTTCCCGGTTCACTTATCATCTTCAGCCGTTCTGCCTACCTGAGGGCGATTCACTGAACACTTTCCTAAAACTAAACATGAAAACATTTCGAAATGTGAGTCGAAGCTCAGTACATGAATTCCTGTATTGTTAAACATTCATGGAATAAAAACTAGTTGGACCTGTATTGCAATTCATTTTTAATTAAACACAGGGAATAAGATGAATATGAAACTGCGTTGTCAATTTTTATCTGATAGCGAACCGCTGGTAACTGTTACTATATGAAGATAGGAGTACACCTGCCAAGCCGATCGGGATCTAGCCTAAAGTTGCGTGGGTAACTGGAGGGTTATGCCCTATAATTGATAACATATGGGGTCACTAATTATGTGAGAAATTAATTATTAAACTTATTCATTGATGTACTTATCAAAACATTATAATTTTGATAAATACGTGATGATTTCTAAAGATACAAGCAATGAACGTACCGGGAATTTTTAAATGTAAGCTCACGGAATAATATTATGCACAAAAGTAGAAGGAATGATAGATTAGGTCTGGATTCTGTACAAAATTATCGTTGTAGGAACATACGGTTAGCAAAAATATTTATTTCATAGCTAATAATTAAGTAAAAGAAAAGTAAAAGCATAATGGAGGCTTAAAAAGAATGACTCATAACTTAATGACCTCTGATTGAGACTCAAACCCTCAATATAGAAAGCTTAGGAAATCCCAAAAATCTTTCATTTTGAATGCCAAGCTTGATTCCCACAATAGAATTCCCAAAATGAGGCTAGAACACAAACATGTCAGTTTTGGTCCATTTTGCGCAGTTTTGGTAAAACGACCATAACTTTTTCGGCAAACCTCGGATTAAGGCAATTCAAGAGCCCTTTGAAAGCTAACCCAATGAAATATCTATCTACCAAAAATCATAATTTTTGGTTGAGCCGTGCATTGCCAGTTTATTGCCGAAGTCTGCCCTGTTTTCTTGAAATTTTCAGCCCTCACTGTTTTAGCTTTTCCTTCTCTTTTCACACAAATTTTCAACTTAAACCATTTTTTAAAAGCATTTAAGCAAGTTTTTGTCCATTCCAACAACATACAAAATCACCACACTCAAATTCACTTCATAATCATATCCAAAAGAGATCATTTTTCAATCAAATACCCACATAAACCAAGCTTAAGGCTAAATTAATCCACACCATGCATTATTTACCAAAACCCTAGTTTATGGCCAACTTGGACTCTCTCCAACTCATGATAAATCACCAAAAACATTAACATAAACACCAATAGATTAGAAGATGACCAAATCAAAGATAAAACAATCAAAATCGCTCCCGGGCTTCATATAATGACTTGTCCTCACTTTGAGCGAAAATGATGATTTGGCTTCTCAAGCTCGCTGTCTTGCTAGGAGGAAAGAATTTTACAAGAAAGACCTGGTGAGCTCATCCCACATTGTGATGTATCCAGAAAGCAAAGAATGTAGCTATGCTATCACCTTATCCCTAAGTGAAAAGGGAAATAGCCGCAATCATATAGCATCGATAGAAACTCCGTTGAGCTTCAATGTGTCACACACCTCTAAGAATATCGAGAGGTGTAAGTTTAGATCTTCTAATGGGGTGCCTCCAAATTGAGATTGTTGCACCATGGAAATAAAAATCGGCTTAAGCTCAAAGTTGTGGGCTTCCATGTTGGGTCGAGCAATACTAAAGGCACTGCCTTGGACTCCCGGGGTGACAAAATCCTGAAGTATCCTTTGGTCATCTCCTCCTCATGCCATCATTTTAGAGGCTTCTTGAGCTTTGGCTTTTTGCTTTTCTAACTTCAACTTCTTCCTCATAGAGCGAAAAGTCCTTTCTATTTCTGGATCAAATTCAAACAGAAAGGGACTTCGCATATAAGTGGAGAAATACTGTAAAGATCACCACAAAACACAACCAACGAAAATCAAGAAAACACAATGAAAAACAAAAACACAAAAATACTTAGTCAATCTAAATAGGCGAAATCAATATCCACAAATGGGTCTCCGGCAATGGTGTCAAAAACTTGACACTACCGTAAGTACACAGGTGTTGTAGTATAGTTTTAATATTGTTTCCACAGAGACCAAATGTAATCTATTGAGTTTTAACCTATTATAAAAGGCTAAGCAACCAAAATTTCAATAGGTTTTCTCAACTATCACTATTTCACTATCGAGAGATTCAATCAAATTTAAAACATCTAGGGAATTATTTTGCTTAATAAAGAGTTGCATCGTTGGATTTAAATATGCATTTTGTTTAGAGTTAAATGATTCAAAAGAGCGCAATCAAATTAAGAATTCAATCTTTTCTTTCGAAACAAACTGCATTGCCTATCCTATTAATATTCTTTCAAATGTCCAAGGTTTTAGTCTTGGTTATGAATTTTTGATTAATAGGATTTTCTCTCAACAAACAACTCTTTTTCAAGAATTGTTAAATTAAGTTCTAACTTGTTTGTCTATTAGTAAGTTTCTCTTTTCAGTACCTCACTCAACTATCTAGTATAAGCAAGTAAATCTGGTCAAAAATTTACTCCCAACAGTTCATCCACAAAGGTAGAATTCAATCAAACCAATTTTGATAAAGCATAAATATTGAAAGTTAAAGATCCAATGTCAATACTTTGGCTAACAAGTCCCTATATTACGTAAAACTACTCACACATAATAAAAATTAACAACATGTAAACAAGAGTTTAAGAGAAGTTTAGAAGGAAGGAAAGCTTAGCAATAATGGTGGTCTTCAATGGCTTCCCAATCTCTAAGCCTCCAAGTGCCAATCTTCCACTTCAATTCCCTCTCTTACTCTAAAGAGAACTTGAAAATCCGAAACCTAATGATAGAAGTGAGATACAAATGAGTGATAGATGTCTTGGCTCTCCTTCCTTTGAAGCCGAAAAACCCTATTTAAGCTTGAACGCGGTCGTCCTCAGCTACAAGATGAAGGAAGATGAAGACTAAGCAAGTGCAAGCTCACCATGGAGCATCCGTGGTTGGCTTTGTCTTAAAATTCTCTGGCTCTTCTTTCTTCTCCACAGGCATGGTGACTTGGGGGCACCAGTGGGGAGTCAAAACATACTCAATTGGGGTCAAAGCAAGGGAAAAAAGGTCCAAAAATCTGCAAAATACAGAAAAGAACCATAGCCAAGCTTAAAACGAGAATAGAAATGTAGATTATAACATGAAGTTCATAATTCTCCCTAAAAATACAGCAAAATAACCCCAAAATAAAGTGTACCCTATCTAAGAGCAACCCAGTATGCGACAATTAGACTTGAGAAGAGGACGGTAGGTGCCAAATTGCCTAAGGCAAGTTTGACGCCATAATTTCCTCACAAGGCAATGCAATGCTTCCCCTAAGACTTGATCCTTGTAGGAAAGCATGGAAGATGGGAGTTAAAACCAACTGTGCTACCACCTATTCAGCGTGTGGATGTGGGAATTGTGAGCTTGTTCTTTATTGTTTTGGATAATGTCAAGAGGATATTACTTTTATCTTTTAAGAAAATTACTGTCTTGTGTGGACTATTATTATCTCTAGAAAATCTTATCATCGTTAGAAAAGTTATTAGTGTAATCTTTACCTTTATTTCTATGAAGATAGTGATAGACTCCACCTGGCCTATATGCTGTCTAATACTTTTTTCTCAAGTTTTGTTCATGATATCAAAGAACAATCGATCATGTGTATTCCAAACCAACCTCAATTCGAGGTTAGAATTGTTCCTTTCTTTCTTTTCCTTCCACCTCCACAATACAGAATAGAAGTTTAATTTCATGTTCCTATGATTGATTTCTCACAAGATTGAAATTCCATACTGCATGCCTTCTACCTTATTTGTAGGCCTTTATTGTTGATACACGAGTTTAACAAAAGATGCAACTATTATTTGCACCACACAGTCACTCATTGCCTTTGAAGAATAATGTTAATGGCATGATAGTGTGCTTGAACATCATTAATGTTATCGTAGAATAACCAGTCCTTCTCTATTTTAGTATTTCTTTGTCATTGGCTAGATCAGATTTGTATGTTTATCATCATCTTCCTCTCTCAACTCTTTTTCTAGATCATTTATCTCAATTTCTTGTATATTTTTCCTTTCCTAGATCTACTTTTCTTCTCCCTTTCTTTTTTAATCCGCTTTGGAATAATTTTACTCATGATGGAATGTATTATAAAAAGGTGGATAATTTACAGCATCATCGTCAAGTATGTCTACCACAATATTTTAGTTCAACTATAGCTTCCTACTCAATTTTACAAAGCCAATCCAATGATAAATCCACATTCAGATTAAGGAGGAGTATTAAGGATATTCTAGATAATACCACGAAGATATTATTTTTTGTTCTAAGAAAGATATTATTGTCTTTAGCAATCTTATCATTGTAAGAAAGTAATTATTGTAATATCTACATTAACTTCTATATAAACTGTGATAGACTCAACCCTACACGATTATCTTAACTATCTTTGTTCGCTCTTGTTCACACTTTAACTGTTTCGGGCTCAATTTCTTCTATTTGCTCGATCTCAAATGGCACTCACTTGTAGTATTGATGAAAAGCTACGTCAAAAAACTGGTAAATGAGACATTATTTCTTTCATTTGCTTTCAAATTGTTCATTTCTTATTATTAAAGTCTGGTTTGATCCTTTTGATTAGAAGGGGCCCCTCTTAGGCTTATCTTAATTAAGAGTATATTTGGTGAGGCTTTTGATTCAAAATTTATAACATTATTTTATTTATTAACTAGTGTTAAGGACTTATATAGTGTATGAGATTTGTGTATGTAATTATTTTTATTTTAACTTGTAAGCTTTATTCTTTACTTGAAAATTTTGATAATTCCCGTTGTAATAAATACATTAATATTTTTTTAAATAAACCACATATATGAATATTATAATTTGCAGCCATCACATTAATAGATTTTTTTTATTAATGGCTATAGTTGACATTCATATTATTAACATACACGGCATGTCAACATTCAACGAGCTCCCATTAGAGAGACATGGCATCAGTGCTCGAGTTGTACAAAAAGTCAAATTTGAAGGTTTGACATCTTAATATGTCATGCCATCAAGTTCATAGGGATTTGGCTACAGATCTTTGGTTCTCATGCCATAAAGTTCTCAAGGATTTGGCTATAGATCTTCAAACTCTCATGCTACAAAATTTGTAGGGGTCAAGTGATATATCCTTAGGGTCCCATGACACTAAGTTCTCAGAGATTTAACCATAGATATGCAGGCACCCACACCATTATGGTTTATCGCTGGCACCCAGCACAATATTACATTTCGACATCAAGATCCGCTAAACCTGCGAAAGTTCCATTAGATTGGCCAAGGGCTCACTAGACCTGCAAAATGTCGATAATTCAGAACTGCTAGACCGGCACAAGGTATTGGGTGCTAAATTGTCGCATTTTACATGTCTCTTTCATCTAATTTTAGCTCATATAATGATATAATATTTAGGATTTTTACTTGTTTTATTTACTCTATAGGTAATAAGTGCAATCGAGCAAGTGCAATGAAAAGAAGCAAAGAAGGAATGCAGAAACAAGCAGAGCAATATGGCTATGGGTAGTGGGGAGAGGCACAACAGCCATTGACCAACCCCTGCAGCCACGACCAGGGGAGGGCGATGACTAGCCATCTTCTAGCCGATAGGCCGTTGGCGCCAGCAACAACCGGCTGTTGGCCTGGCGACGGGCGTCGCCCCCTGGCCTGCCACGCCAGCTTCTGGGCCCGCCTCGATTCTTATTCGAAGCTTGTCTTCGGGATTATTTAGGGGGTTCTTCTGGAGGCTTTTTGGGAGGCTTTAGCTTAAGTTAAGCAAATAAAACCTCAATAAGGGGAATTAGATTAGGGAGATTAGGATTTGTTTGCATGGATTTTGGATTCAAAATTGTGAATTTTATCTTCATTCAATCAAGCGTAAGTTTTCTCTTCTCTCTCTCTCTCTCTTTCATTTTTTGTTCTTACTTCTTTTATTTGAGCATGTCAGTTTAGATTACGTTTAGCTTAGATGTTTAGTTTTTATTGTTAATTCATGCTAGATTAACTTGTTAGATTAGCTTGTTAGATTAGATTAGTTTCATCCTTTCTTTTCTCTAGTTCATGTTTGGTAGTTTAGTTGTGGTTTGATTTCACGGCTTTTTTGTAATGATTAGTAGCTAGATTTTGTTGGCCTGGATTGTGATTAGCTTCTTGATGGCTAATTAGTCTTGGATTAGGCCTAACCACAACCAATTTATGCCTTGAACTTAGAGTTTTCTCTCATGCCCTGAAATGCTTGAGAGAGTTTTTCATCCATATTTTTTGGCTATTGACTTATGTGAAGAGGTGAGGTCGATTAGCTAGTGTGGGGGAGAGGATAGCCAATATTTTGACATAAAAACAGTCTCGATCCTAGCTAGGTCCAAGGGTTGCTAATCTCATGGTCTAATTAGGGTAACCCCATGAAAATAAGTTGTTAGACTAATTAGAGCGGCTCATGGCCCTTAAGAGAGGGCTTGAGTGTTCTTTATTGGTGCAAACAACCATCTCTAGTTATTGGTATAGGTTTGGTAGGTTAGGACTTGCCCCGATTGCTTGGTTCTTCAATTGGTCAAATCGCAACTCCAAGCCTCTTTTTGCATATTTATTAGCTTAGTTTAACTTGTCTTTCTTTTCTTTTCACCAAGCCTAGCTTGAGCCACTTGAGCTCATCCCAGTACTTGAAACCCAACTCCCAGTGGACGACACCCTAAGTACTTGACGATAAACCTTGCATATGGGGTTATAAATATTAAAACTTAAATTCTTCCTATCACAGGGTAAACAAATCATAACCTCAGGAAAATATAGGAGGCTTTGTTAGACTTCCGATTGAGCATGCAACTATTTCACCCACTAGTGACAGACTTTCCTGGTCCACATGATATGGGAAAGTAATCGAAATATTCTAGTCTTGCCATGCACCCCCATGGATGATGTACAAAGCATATGGGTCACGACAAGACTGTTCTAAACCTTACCTATACCACTAATAATTTAGAACTTTGGATTAGGTTGGAACTTATGTGCATGCGTGATTATATGAATGTTGAAAACTCTAATTGACTGTCTGAACTTATACCTAAAGACCCAGGTATTGATGTTTTAGGGTTTATAACGTCATCGTTGTATCTAGGGGCCTAGCTTAGGAGAATGTTAGCCTAGATCCAGTTAAAGATAGAATTAGGTTTTAAACCTCATAAATTAGGTCAAGTCTAAGAATTGTGGTCTTGCACTAGAATACGAGCAGCAAAATTATTTCTAAGCCTTGCATGCACCATAACATGAAGGCCGATATTATTAGTCTAGGTAATCAATCATTAGTAGTCATAGTTAGGCACAAACAATAGGGTGAGAACCCAATCGAGTTCCCATATCTAGGCCATCTGTACTGTTAGGGAGTGAACAGAAGTCAGTCCTTGGCCTAATAAGATCATGGTTTTTATGGACAAAGAAGCAACCATTACCTACTCCCATCCAACTATACTTGGACAACTATTAACCTATTTTACCCTTCTACCTTATCATCATAGCATCTAATCCCTCATCCATCCTAAAATTCAGGAACACATACTCATCCTTTCTAAATGGTTATTCACACATTATGCAAGATAAGGGACTTCCCCTACATTTTTCTAGATAATTAGGGCTTTCATCATAGGAAACATTTCCTGACAAGGAGATAACCATATTCTTCATCCTAAACTAGAGGCTAATCCAAGCAGCACCAATAAAAGATTCTTCATCTGTCATATCTCTACACATCAAGGGTTTCTATTACAATAAACAAAAATTCGGGGGCTTATTCAGAACATGAGAACTTTACTAAAAAGTTAAATGTTACTCCTTCATTAAAAGGAAAGATTTCATATCCTATTCCTGGCTAACTTATACCTCATGACTTAGCCTAATCCAGTAATCACTTAACTTTTCATTCCTCATCCTACAATACTTTACAACCTTGGCTATAAAACAACATTATGCCTAATCCATCAGTTCCCCGTATTTTAATCGGGCCTTATCCAATGGACCCCAAACATAGCATGAGACCTTCACCTACTTGCATACGAGATTAGGTCATCATAAGTCAACACAATTAAGTTTGCATACTTGGCATACATACATGCATAGTCTCATAGGCTATCAATAGCATCTATATACGGTCTTTAGCTTATTTAGTAACTTGCCCTCCACCTTGATCACTTGGAAACCTGGGTTGAAGAAGTGCACATTTAGACATGACAATAACTAGAGATGGCAACGGGGCGGGTTGGAGAAAGGGGCCATATTTCTTGTCCTCATCCCTGCTAAGGTCCCTGCCCCCCTTCCCCGCCCTCTTCCTGTTGCGGGAAAAAAATTCTCCCTCGTCCTGATCCCTAGTGGGGATCTAATCTCCAACGGGGCCCTAACGGGGATTTTTACCTGCCATTTTTTCTCGCCCTTTGTGATAGTTATATTATAAGTTTTGGATGAAAGCCCAATTTGCCATCCCTAAACAATAGCTTCAATTAATTGTACAATAAGCTCGTGTATGCTCCATGCAACATAAGTGTAACAAACTTCATTAAAGTTTAATCTAACCTAAATCAAAGTTTAACAAGTCTATAGAACATAAGTATAACAATGCACAAATTACACAAAATAAGTCCATAAGATTTAGCATTTTATCAACCTAATTCACTGATATAACCTTAGTGTTATGTTCACAAATAAATGACTCATATGTAATTTTAAATTAATATGTCGGGAAGGCGATGAGGATTTTTCTCCAACCAAGGACACGAAAATGGGGATGGGGACGGGATATTTCCCCGAGCAGGTAAGCGGGGACGGGGACGGGGACGGGGCAAATTTTCGCCCCCCCCCAATCCTATCCCCATCCCCACTCAAGGATTTATTTCTGTCCCCATCCCCATTTGGAGCAGGGATTTTTCCCTAACGTAAGGCAAGGCCCCGATGGGGACGAGGATTCCCCACCCACTGCCATCCCTAACAACTACTCTAGAAGAAGGGCACACAATTATGGTTCGCCATGATTTACACCAAAGGTTTTTAAGATTACATCAACAAATATCATAGAAGACATCTATACTTTGACTTTCACCACAATTAGGATCCTCAAAGCAGACTTTACACAAGCAGCATTACCTTTAGGAAATTCACCAACATTTTTACATAAAAGACACCAACCCAACTTTAGATTATCAAGTAACTAAGGTCAAAAGGATCTAGCCAAAGAGGATATCTTATCCTCTGTATCTTAGGACATCTCATTGTCCAGGGCATGTTAACATGCAGCAAGCTGCCATTAAAGGGACATGACATCAGCACTCAAGCTACAAAAAAAGGCAAATTTGAAGATTTGAAATCTCAATATCTCACGCCATCAAGTTTATAAGAATTTGGCTATAGATCTTCAGGTTCTCGAGCCACAAAGTTCTCAAGGATTTGGTTACAGATCTTTAGGCTCTCATGCTACAGAATTCGTAGGAGTCGAGTGACATATTATCAAGCTCCCATGATATTAAGTTCTCAACGATCTGACCCCAGATCTTCAGATGCCCACACCACTAAGATTCATCCCTGGCTTCTAGCATAATGGGACATTTTGACAACGTCATTAGCTCATGACACAATGTGATGTTTCAACATTGTTGGCTCTTGGCACCATGGGATTTTCACATCAAGATCTGCTAGACTAAAGAAAGATCACGAATTCAAGATCTGATTGACCAGTGAAGGGTTCACTAGATGAAGCGGATTAGAAGTTCATTTGGCCAAATAAAGGCTTAATCATCTAATTTAAGACCATATAAGTTGAATACTTCAAGAGCAACCCCAAATGGAGAAAACCCCGAATCAAAAGGACACTCTTTGGATTCTTGAAAGAACACCAAGATAAGAAACTCACCAATCAATCCCCTAAAGCCTAAGCAACAAGGATTAATATAAAGGGATTACTCTAAATCATCATTCTAAAAGAGATCAAGATTAAGAGATTTTTAAGAGAGAAAATGACTTATAGCCTTTTCATTCATTCATATTCATCAAAACTGAATGTAATAAAAGAGATGAGGAATTAAATAGCAAGATACCTCTTCCCTCAAACTTAGTACTAGCCAATAGCATTATAAGGATTTTGTCCAATGAAATTCAAGCTAATTGTACAATTAAAAGGGAGACCACTAGGGAATATTGGTGTGCTGGAATTTGGCTGCACATTCCTTCTCATTGGTGATGTCATTCACCTATCCAAATAGGGAAGATTAAGATGAGGATTTTTATGGACCCTTCTAGAAGAGTCTACCCACCAAGTTTGGGCCCTTAATTTGCCCATTTGGTGACCCAAATAAATCCTTGAGTAAAAACGTGCACCTCTAGACCCTGCACGGACCATAGCTCGGTTAAAACCCCATAGCGTACTTGATTCTAAGAATTTGGTGATCATCTTTAGCTTGTTAGAAAATAGACTTCTGGAGCTATCCACCCATGTAAAATTTACCCAAAAAAATCCCATTTACCTTGTGAAAAATGAGCAAAAAGGTAGGTCATCTGTTCTGCCCAAAACATGGAAGTAAAATAAAAGAGGGTGACTTAGAGATAAAATAGCCAGACTCCTTATTTAGGCTAGTAAGTCTCATGCCACCTTTCCTGAGCTTACTTTGAGTCCCTCAAGGCTCCTAAATCAACAAGGACTTTGGAGAGCAAAGTACTTAGGTACCACCCTCATAGGTGACTAAGGGCTCAAGTTGAATCCAAGCTTTGATATTGATTAGGAGATTATGCTTTACATTTGCTCATCATCACTAGACCTGCGAGAGGTTAATAGTTCAGAACAACTAGACCTGGCAACAGGTCAGCTGGACCAGCAAAGGCTCTGCTAAACTAACAAAATCTCAACAATTCAAAACCAATAAATTAGTGATAGGTCAAAACCAAGCACTATACAAGTGACCACAACTGCTATCTACTTTGACCTTTACTTTACTCGGGCTTAATCAAAGTGGGGGCTAACTATAAACACCTAAAAAACTTCTCCTTTTTATAAAATGCTTGATGACGATGAACCAATAAAATAAGACTTGGGGACCCTTGAATATTGAAACTAAAGAGCATTAAAATGTTCTAACATCCCTTAACCCACATATTCAAATCCAAAGATACCCACCAAAGGCTAAAAAACCCAAATAGGCCCAAATTGACAATATATTTGGTGTCTAGTTGAAATTTATTCTATGTTTTCACCCTACTCTAGGTACATAAAATTATGTAGTTTATATATTAATATTCTTAATTGAATAGGATTTGTAGTGACATATTATACACCAAAATCCAATAAATAACGAAAAAGATATTAGTCGAATATCGGGGCTTGTACTAAAAATGACACATATGCAATTTTTTTCCAAACTTATCAAAAACTATGAATTAATGAAATTATAAAATAGTTTTAATAAACTTTTAGGGGGGAAAAAATGAATCACTCCAAACGAAGGTCAGATGACAAAGCTATGGTCGAAACAACTTGCAACCCAACCTGGCCCAAAAAATCTGACCGGATCGTGGCCCCAGGATCTCTATTGGGTTCTCAATGTACTTCTCTGCTTATAAATAGGTCTCAGCTATTATAGTTTTATCTAGATTAGGGCAACCATTTGGATTAAGCTTAGTAAGAGTTGAATTAGATCTCCTTTCTCTAAACCAACTCATATAATCTCTTTAAGCACTATAAAAGGGGGGATACTCCCAAAGGTTGAACACATTAGAAAACTAGAAAGGAAACATAGGGAAGCAGACTAAAAAACTCTCCAAAAATTGGAGAGGACACGCAAAAAACTTTGAGAGAACACTTAGAGGTTCAGAGAACCTAACGGAACTCTTCTCTAATCCATCCTTAAAACCATCTAAGGCACAAGTCAATGGTCAGTATTCTCGATCTTGGAGTTCTCCAAGTTACTCAAATAGGTAACCTAAAGATACCAATTTTCTAAGCCTCCCCTTCTTTTCTCTACCTTCTTTCTCTTTATTTTATTTAATCTTGGGTTTGGTAAAGATGTAATCTTTCATTAGTTTAACCCCGTCTGCTATAATTGTTTACATTATTTACTATTCTGGACTAGCATTGTATTCTTAATTCCTACTATTTTATACTAATGGATTGCATGCTTGTCTTTAAGTGTAATTAACTTTAATTCATCGCATTTATCAGTAGAGGTCGTTGGTGATGATAGGCGGTGTTGTGATGCACTTCATCACGGCATCGTACCTTTACCTCTAAATTTAGATCCTTAGTTCAAGCCTATGGAGTTAGATGGTCCCCCATCAATATTACTCAGGGATCTTTTGAAAACCTTTCTAAAGGGTGTCCCTTTTGGTTTATGATTCGTTTTATGAAGTACATTGGATTTGTAAGTTTTCCTAAAACTTACCGGTGACTCTATTAATTACACTTGCAGTTTTTTTTATGTTCTATTCTACTCGTTCTTCCTCAAATTAGGTAGAATTAGTTCTAGATCCTAATAGTAATATGTAATAGTCCGATCCTAAATCATATTTATTTATTTAATTAAGTCATTTATTAATTTTTCATATTTATTCATCTCATTTAATCATCCTCGTTGGGAGAATTCAATTTTGGGTCCCACTTTGCAATTCAAGTTTCATTTATCGTATCAATTTTGAAAAAATTGATAGTCGGTCTCGATAATTATGGTTTAAGAGATTAAATCATTTTTCGTAACATTTCAAAAATTTGATTTTGAGCTTCGGAAATTTAAATTAAATTAATCGCACTCGATTTAATCTTCTTTACGAACCTGAGCTCATTTAAGGCCAATTTCGATCCGACAAGTCTTTACCTTATTTGTTTAGCTAATTACCATTAGTCAAATGCATTAATGAGATTAAATTTCAGCCAAGTAAAATAAGCAAGGCAAAAACAAAGAGCATATATCAACCAAGTATCAAAGATAAGCATAAAAATCATTTTTCTTCCACACAAGCAATACTAGTCTTCCTCTCTCTTCCTCTCTCTTTCCTCTCCATTTCTCTACCCCCGTGGGAAGCCCTTGCTGCCACCACCCCATAAACCACCAGCCACCATCCACCACCCACAACACACACAAACATCAACCACCACCTCCATCTTCATATATTCAGGCTCAAGTGAGTAAACCCTAACTTTATCTTGTTGTTTTGATTGTGTTTTGGATTTTGATTATTAATCATGTTGTTATGATGCAATCAAGAGTTATTTTCATGTTGTATTGGCTGGATCATCTTGAAAGAAAGAAAAGATGGAGGGTGTTCATGTTCATGCAAGTTTAGGGTGTGATGATGGATTTGGATTGTTTTAAATGACATTTTGTAATCTTTGACATTGGTAATGAATATCAAGATATTCATGCTGATTTATGTAAGTTAAAGAGTGATTTTAGTGGATGGATATGTGAAAAAAAGATTGAAAGTGTGATTATTGAGTAGTAAACAGACCTGGAATAAGGGCCAGTTCGGGAGAAAGCTGGTATTAATTAGCACATCAAAAATTCATGAGTTTTGTTGTAGTGATGGATTGATGATTTAGCTTTCCGTAGGCTCTGGAATTACTCAATTTTGAGTTGTTTGGACAAAGTTATGGCCAATTTACTGAAGACTGCGCAGAATACATCAAAACTGGGAGCATTTGTGAACGGGGGACTTTACGGAAAAAACTGGTATTGATTGGGTCATTGAAAAATTGTGATTTTTGGTATGTGGATAGATCAATGAGCTATATTTCAAATGCATTTTGAATCACCTTAATCTGTGTTCTGTGGAAAAAGTTATGGTCGTGTTGCTACGATTGCGCAGATTGAACTGAAATTGTGCACGTCTGTGTTCTACCCTATTTTTAGGACCTTACTATGTGAATCATGCTTTGTGTCCTAAATAAAAGTTTTAGTGGACATTATGAGATTTTATATTGGGGTTTTATATCTCAATTGGAGGTCAGGAGTGATGATATGGATTTTCTAAAGTAGACCATCAAACTGTGTTATGTGAAGAAAGAAATCAGTGCTTAACGGATCAAACAGAGGTTATTTGAGCCTTTATGAACCTCACGACACCCCTCATGGCATTGAACCTTTTATTATACGTTTCGGAATCTTCCATTATCCATTCCAGAAACATCAAAAACCCATATTTCATTTATTTCAATGGAAATCTTTTCATTATCAACTCAATAATTTCAATGTGATCTATTTTGTTTCAATTTGTTGTATTTCAAGCTCAATAACCCTAACTGATTTATTTTTCAGATCATCTTGGTTTAACTTGCCTTACATTGAATCATTGGAATTGTAGAAGCCTTTTAATTAATCAATTTTCATTAAAGTTATAAATTATGTCAGTGAACATGGTTTACTAACTACATTTATCTATAATTACATCTCTTAAACAGAAATGGGGCATAGTCTATCATTTTCCATTGTGCACACGTATTAACAAGTGAAATATCATTCTAAAGACTTCAGGTGCGTTCATTGTCTGTATCTTTGGAAATCAAAGTGTATCTATCAAAGTTATCATGTTTTGGTAAGTACATCAAAGATTCAGTTTACACAGTGATTTATCATTTAATTAGTGACTCCGCCAGTTATCATCTATACGACATTCGCCCTCCAGTTACCCGCGCGGCTTCAGGGCAGGTCCCCCGATCGGCTTGGTTGGTGTACACCTATTCATAGATCGTAACAGTATCAAGGGGTTCACTATCAGATAATAATTAGCAATGCAGTTTTATATTCATCTCATTCCCTATTTTGATCTTAAATGAATTACACGGTGGACCCAAATCGGTGTTTCAATGATAATTTAACATTACAGAAATGTATGTACTGAGCTTCGGCTCACAGTTCGAAATGTTTTTCATGTTTTGTTTTAGGCAAATGTTCAGAGAATCTCCTTCATGCTAGTAAACCAGTGGAAGAGAATAAGTTGAGCAAGAAAATCTGGGTGGATCAACCATGATATAGTACATACATATTTTTGAAGCTGTATATTGAAATCTTCAGTGGATGGGGATACAGATTATATGGTGAATTATTTTACTAGGGTGTATAAACCTTATGTTGATTAATAGTTTATTATATAGCGTTTGATCAGGTGTTTGTGTATCATTGAAGCTATGCTTAACTGTGTTCTTTATAGCACTCATGTTTCAAGCCATGTCCTCTTGTACGGTGGTAACGCCCGTATCATTGGGTTTATCATATTTTCATTGAAGGATTTTTTTAAGGAAAATACAAACGGTGAAACATGTTTAATTTTAGGGCGTTACATAATACTAGACCTGGCAAAACTGACCTGAGACCCGAAACCCAAACCAAACGACCCGAACCCGTACCCAACCTGACACTCGAAATATGCTCACCCGAAAGTGGATCCGAAACCCGAATTGACCTGAACCGAACCATAACCGACCCGAAATTTTCTGCAAAGGTGCTTGTTTTGGCATGACGAGTGTATCTGACCAAAAACTGATTGACCTGAAATCGACCAGAACCGAACCATACCCAATCCAAACCAAAGCGACCCGAAATGTCACTTAATCTGAATATGACCCGACCCAAACTTGACCCGATCCATACCCGAACCGAAGGACCCATTTGCCAGGCCTAAGTAATACTGACTGAAATAGAGAACTGGGTTGGTTCTGTCTTAGGAACTGGGTTGAGTTCTTAGAGCAGGGCCGAGTTCCTAGAACACGGCTGGTGCCCAGTGTTTTGGATCAAATAGTTAGTGCTGCTTGGAAACAAACCTGGTTGTGGCTCAAGAACCCAAGTCAGGACTCTGCTCTAACTATTTGGACCAGTCCATTATTCTGTTGCAGTTTGCCGCATTCTGCTGAAAATAAAAATTAGATTTAAATGCAAACACCTAGGAAGCGAGTCCAATCATTTGTGGGGGATAGTACCGGGGAGTGAACCCTGGGCTGTGGTCTTTACAAAAGAGTTATATTGATCTATATTCTTATTTTTCTACATAGACTATATAAGAAGTCCATGATTCAAGTCCGCTGGATGGTTGAGAAAAGGAAAATGATGTAATAAAACCCCATAACTTACCTTTTTTTATTTTTTATTTTTCTAAAGTAGATGTTTACTTTATCAGATCTTCAAATAAATCATATAATTTGATTTTTGTATTATAACATATTTGTAAAATATTATAGTTACATGGTTATATAATTCATATGAGAAATTATTCAAGGCATTATATCCAATTTATTGAAAAGAAAATGTTACAGTGTTAAGGTAAATAGAAAACAAAAATGTTATTACCTTCATACTAGTATAGACCCGTGGGATGCACAAAATAACTTTTAAATTAAATTTTAATTTAAAAACTATAGAGTATTTATTTTATAAAATCATTTATCTCATAAATATTTTATGAATATTAGGATAAAACATTGTCTGATTTACTTGATCATATATTTAGCAAAATTGGCTTTTTCAACCATTGAAAACTTTAATTGATGAACCAAATCCTTCTCCTAAATGTCTAAAAGTCTCAAATCTCACTAAGTTCAGTTGTAAAGTGAATTATACCTGGGAAAAATAACCCCTTCAAAGTAGGTCTTGATTCATGAAATAATAAACACATAATGTGAGACAGTTGGGATCATGTATCACTCATGTATAAAATAGTTTTGCTAAGTTATAAGTGAAAAATACCCCTTCCTTTACCTTAGATGACATCATCTTCGAGAATAATTAGATATCCAAACATCTTTGAAAACAAAGTCATTTCCTCCTTTTAACTCCTACATTTACGCATTATACATCAACATTTATGAATTACAAATTTACACCATAACGTATCTCACAGCTGCTACTCCCTATGATAACCCATTAAAAAAATCCAAAAATACAACATATATTAGAGACCCTCACCTAGCTATAAACACAGAAAATTATACATAAATTCTTGTATAAGGCTTGAGCTACACTCCACTATACTAAACAACCCATTTGTTTCTTCTAATGAGTTGCTTTGTTTCTCCCTTCTTGTTAATTAGCATCCCCCTTTGTAATATATTTACAGAATGGTAGTGTTGAAAGACCTTCAAATTTGACCCAAAAACAGCAGTCAATTTCATGGTTGTTCTCTTGTTGCACAATTACATTAAATTCTCTGAACCGAGTTCCAAAGGCATATAAAAATCATCAAGGAAAACAATAAACAATAAATCAAAGTAATCATCCCAATCATGCAATGACATTTTGAATTAAATCAAAGAATTTACCAACACATTACTGCGTCATCTTGGAATTTACAATCCAAGTGACAACATGCGTCCGCATTAGAGAAAATCCTTTTAGTTTTGCAAAAAGTCAAACATTGAGAAACAATAGCAATATCAATTAGAAACCACTTATCAAGGGAAAATTTGATATCTAAATATAAACTAAAAATAAAAACAAGGGGCATGAACCAAAATCACAAACCACTTCTTGCGAAACGAAATCTAAACAAACCAAAAAACAACATCCAAATTAAAAATGAAATTGCGCCTCCTTCTCAGTGAAATCCCACTCTTCCAAAATCCTGAGTAAGCACTTTGACAGTGCCCAATGTCTTTAACTACTATCCAATAAGGACCTAAAGTTAGCATCAAAGTACATAAAGAACCTACGGTAGAAAAAAGAGGCATAATAGGGCCTAAAGAAGGATTAATGTTCTATAAGGACATCTAAAAGAAAACAATAACAAAATAGGAGCTATAAAATGCAGTAAATGTACTATATTTTTAACTGAAGTGTGTGAAATAATTGACAAAAAGATTAATCCACCTAAACAAATGCACACATCTTACTGCCTTCCCTCATGATTTTTTTGCACAATATCTAATTAGTATAATATAGGCACTTAGAATTAATTCTTCACCGCTAATTTTTAGTACAACAACAACAACACCTCCTAGTGTGGGTCTCGCTTTCGTGGGGTTTGGGGAGATCCAGATGTAGGCAACCTTACCTCAACCGACATGACTGCCCCTTGAGAAGCCGATTCCAAGAGACCCACAAAACAAGATTTTGTGAAAACATTTTAGGAAAGAGGGATTTTGTGGAAACATTTAATATAAGAAGGATTTTGTGAACACATATTATGAGGCAAAACCAAGGATAAGCATCACGGAAATGAATTAAAGGGTACTAATAAATCAGGGGCGGTAACTATGCAAGCATAAGTACAATAAAGCAAAGGAAGATACCATACCTTAGTCAACAGACGTAGGCACACAATGAATATTCCCAGATATAAGTACTTCCTGCAAACAAACACAACAACCGAAAACAACAACCAAACCTACCCTACCGCAATAGAAAGACAACTACGAAGTCACCTCTCTGCGAGCTAAGATCTTAATCCTATCCCGCCACAACCTCCTATCCTGAGCCATGTCCTCCGCCAGCTCAACAACCTTCAAGTCCGCTCTAATCACCTCGTCCAAACTCTTCTTTGGTCACCCCCTCCCTCTTTTCCCTTCGGGGATGTTAACCCTCTCACATCTCTTCACTGGAGTGTCCCCACTTCTTCTTTTCACATGGTCGAACCATCTGAGTCTAGTTTCTCTCATCTTACCTTCGATAGGAGCTACTTTGACTAAGTCTCTAATAACTCCATTGCTAATTTTATCCATTCTCGTATAACCACACATTCATCTAATCATCCTCATCTCTGCTACCATTAATCTTTGGACATGTGTCTTTTTAATAGGCCAACATTTCGCACCATACAACACAGCAGGTATAACTACCATATGGTAGACTTTGCCTTTTAGTCCTACAGGCATTCTCTTATCACACAGCACACCTGAAGCGTACTTTCACCGCTAATTTTTAGTAATGGATTAAATTATTAATAAACTTAAAGTTCTTCATCAATGGTGGAATTTAGGCTCTCTAAATTACTTTAATTAAATAACCACTTCAAATATTATGCTCAATTATGCTCTTATTGGTGAAGATATATCCTATTCCATTTCTATTCCCTATTTAAGAATTAAATTTTGACAATATTGCTATACTCCAACCTCCATATTTTTGTCTCACCAAAACTACAAACTTTTTGCTAATCATATTTCAAGAATTTTTGTTTTGGGGGCATCATGATGAACTTTTGTCATAACACAGTTATTTTTATGTTGTGTGTGACATGAATTTTTTTAAACATATAACAGCAATATCAAATGTAATATCTCTTGAAAATTTGTCGACAATAGTAAGAATCAAAGCATAAAATTTGTTCTCTTTCATCAAATACCGAACTGTATGTGTCTTTAAAATTCATTATTTTATTTTTTTCACAAAGATATTTTAAAAGAGATAGAAATTTATGATAAGGTGAAGGCGTCATTTTTCAAAAATGGATTGTATTCCTTTATTTGTCTTTTTTTCCTTCCCAATTGATCAAAATATTCATCCAAGTGCTTTAAGGACACTTATTTGCACTCGAGGTTCCTATACAAAAGCAATGCAAGACTTGAAGTCCTTCCATAAGTATTAACTCTCAAAATCCCCAGTTCAATGCTCATCATGTCACGCTAAACATGCTATATCGTTCCTCCTAAAAGAAAAGACAAAATGGAGCCCAAAAGTCAAAATGAATCCATCAATACCCCTCAAAGTCAAAATATCTCTAAATTAAATTAAATTTTCTAAAGCCGATTGTCCCCTTAAAAATCTCTCACTTCACAAATTCTTTGACTTCACAAATCAACCACCCTCCTCCAAAATTCCATTATCTTAACTATTCTATTTGTCATTCTTACACCTTAAAAAATAAAAAGATGTTAAAAAAATCCAAAACCTTGATAACATACAACTAGAAAAAATTAAACAAGCACAAAACTGAAATTAACAAACGAAATGAAACAAAAGCAATCACATCATCACACAATGCAGGTAAATTCAATTCCAGCAACTGAAAACAATGGAAAAGAAGGAGATTTTCCTATGTTCTTCTAGTCTTTGTACACCTCCATGGCTTCATTAGTATTGCTTGTGTTTTACTGTTTTCCTTGCACTTATGTATCACACAAATCTCCAAACAAATTAGCCAAAAGATTTTGAAAAATTCATCTAGTAAATGATTAAAGGGTGACTATAAAAAAAAAATTAGGGAAGAAGGAATATTAGAGAAGTGATTTCCAACATAAATTGAAAAAATTAATTTCCTGGAGAGAGAGAGAGAGTGCACGCACTTTGATGAGAGAAAGATACATGCATAGAATCAATAGCTGAAAGTATCTGAAGCCCCGACATTAACGTATCACATATAATCGAAAATATGGGGAGTATGTGGTTAACTCCCCTAAGTTTTGTATTTAAAAAATAAATAAAAATAAAGCAATATTTTGTTGGAGATAGACGACAGTTACAAAGTATTTTTTTACAACTTTAAAATCAAGGGTTTAGATTTAATAAGTTTATAACATTTATGGCTAAGATTACACCAAGTCCCGCAAATCAATCTCGTGCTAGTATTTTTTTGATTTTCCAAATATTGTTATTAATATATTGTAGATAGATAGACATGTTAGATACAAAGTCAAAGACTTAGATTTAATAGATGACTAATTTTGTGCCTGAGATTACATCAAATTGTGAAAATCACTCCCGTTGTAGCTAGCATTTTACATTTTTCCAAAGATGATCATCTTTTCAACTACTTGGATTTTTTTAGATAATAGAATTATCATATATCCTTGATCAAATATAACCAAAATTATGAGCAATTTTAAAAAAAATATAAATTAGAAATGGATATTTTACTTAGATAAGGTGTTTTTTCAAACTAAAATCTACAGTTTAGATTTAATGAACAAATGTAACTGCCTAAATTTTTGTAACATAATTGGATTATCATCTATCTTTTATCATGTATACCCAAAATCATAAGGGTTTTTTAAATAAATGTTCAACCTGAAAATTATGATATTTTATACTCTTAAATTATCTAATAATTGCTCGAAATAAATTAGTTAATTAAAATTTTAATAATATTTTTGTTCATTTTGCAGGAATTGAAAAGGAAATTGAAAAAATAAATTACTAGCTTAAGGATTGCATCAAGCAAGGAAAAATGAAGGAGAAGGAGAGCCGAGACCAACAGTATCAATACAGCAACTCAGCCCTATTTTTCCTCTTCCTTCTTCCATTCTCTCTCCTCCCTCTTCTCTCTCTCGACCCAGTGGTCCAGATTTCTCCTCTCCCTCATCAGCAACTCTCTTTTCTCTCTCACAGTGAGCTTGTGTCCTTGCTCACTGTGGCCCAATGTTTTCCCCAGGTCGTCTTCTTTCTCCTCGTTCCCAGGCCCAGACGCTCATCCCAGACCCGGCCTCCCATTCTCTCTTTCACTTAATAGCCACGGCCCTTGCACGTGACAGCCAACCCCCTATCTCCTCTTCTTCTTCTTCTTCTTCTTCTTCTTCTTCTTCCTCATCCCACAAAATCCAAGTTGAAAAAATACAGGGCAGTTTTCGTGGCTATTCATCTTCCTCCATAGCCATCACTTCCACTCTCTCTCCTCTTTCATCAACATTTATTGCTTCATTCGTGTCACACTCAGCCCCCCATCCCCTTCCCCTCTTCTTCCTTGACGGTTTAAGTTCAGAAAACCCAAAAATAGGGCCACGAAAATAGGGCTACGAACTGGCCTCCTCACCTCCTTCTCCTTATCCATTACTTCTTCTCTCTCCTCCATCATTATCCATAATCATCATCATCTTAAATGTAACAGTTACCAGACAAAGAGAGAGGGGACTAAAGGGGCTCAAGGCTAAGTTTTATGGGCAAAAGAAACAAAGTAGTAGAAAGAGAGTAGAGGGGTAGCGTAGAGTAGAGTTTTCTAGTTTCAACTGTTGTTGATTTTCGTTCTCAGATCTAGTTACAATTCACATGCTTATGTAATTCTTGATTCTTGGTTTAATTTAATTCGAATGGAAAATTCAACTTCGGAGTCAGATTTACAAACTTCGAATTTCTAGTAAAGATTCTCTGAAGCTTGGTTGTGGATTCTCGGCTCTATATAGTTTGGCTCCTGGTGTTGTTTGCTCTACTTCAACGATAGTGCAGCTCATCCGCAAATCATGGCTTAACAAAGAACTACGGAAAAGTGTAAGTGGTTGAAGTTATTTGCAGTTTGGTCTTTCTTGTTTTGGTTACGTACCTTGCAAATTAGAGTATTGTTCTTAATTTTGTGAATCAATCGGATTCATTTAGTCCCTTAACTTGTGTCATAACTAGACTTTGGAGTTGGGTAATTCGCATTTAGTTTTAATTTAGTTTAGAATTTTTCATATTCTAATTCCACAAGCATCCCTGAGGATGACATCCGTAATTCCTACAACGATAATCGTATACTTGCGGGAAATCACAACAATAAAATAAAGAGATATCTTACCTTAATTTGAAATTGATGGCTTGGATGTAATTCATAAATAATTTTTATGGTTAAGATTATATTAATTCCCGTAAATCACTCTTATTGCACCATTTTAGGATTTTGTAAAGATTGCCATTATAACAATATAAATTCCTACTGGTGGATATGATCAATTTAATATCGTATTTTCAATCAACTTTTAAAGTGTTCTCAAGTAAAATAAACAATGGAGACACCAACTAGAATATCACATTTTTAGATTCTTTTTCCTTGTTCTCTATATGTTTCAATTCTTCTTATCAAATGATCTAATGTGTCTTTTTTATATTTTAAAGATCCTAATTTTATATATTGGTTTAGGCCAAGTTCTTTTCAGTGGGAAATGAGGGGTGTGGGATAGGTAAGTGTGGGAAAGGGGGGGAAGGAGTGAGTGAGTGTGGTATTTTTTTTTTAAAGTGTGGGAAGAAGTGGATGAGTGTGGGTGAAATTTGAATGTAGTTGAATGAAGTTGAAGTATTGGTTATTAATATTTTTTTGTTTTATAACGTAATAATTTTATTGTGATAGTAATTAATGATGATAAATTTTTTGTATTTTTGTTTATTCTTTTTTGTTCTTTTTTATTTTGTTTATTTTTTATTTTTGTATTTTTAATTTTTAATTTTTAATTTTTAATTTTTAATTTTTAATTTTTAATTTTTAATTTTTAATTTTT
>JACYFF010031957.1:21010806-21063380 GCA_017589665.1 Selenicereus undatus
GTTCTTGAGTAGCACTGGAATGACTCTTGTTTGATTGGATTTGGTATCATGTGATGTTAGTTTAGATCTATTTGTAATCAATGGTTTCAGTTGTTATGGCTTTAATATTAGTTTAGAATCATGTTAGATTAGTTTACTTCTCTAGCTTGACTAGTGACCTAAATCTCTTCCATCGTCCCTGTGGAAATGACCCTCAATGTACTGCAGCGAAAGCTATACGCTTGCGGCACTTTAGATTTCACTCAAATTTATCCGAACAAGTTTTTGGCGCCGTTGTCGGGGATGCCGGCATTAGATTAGGTCACATTTTCTTTTCGTAGTTATTTGGTATTAGGTTGCTTTATTACGTTATTAAGTTGTGACTTGATTTAGTACATTGCTTGAATTATTCAAAAATCCAAAAAAATGGAAAAAGTATAAAATTGAAAAAAAATTAGAAAAACCTGAAAACCACAAAAAAAAATTGAAAGAATTAAAAACCTCAAAAACAAAGTGGTAAGTTCATGTTTCCTTAGTTTAAGCACTCTTCTTTTTCTTGGTTTTGTTCTTATTAGTTGATTATGCTTTGATTTACTTTGTTTATTCATTGTTAGTTGTGATACATTAGTTCATTTCTTGAAGAAAAATCCAAAAACTCTTAAAAATTTAGAAAAACTTGAGACTTCTTGATTGAAAAACTCTAAAAAAACAAACGACTTAGAATTGATTTATAGTTTTGTTGAAAAAGGTGTTTTGTAGTTTTAGAATTAGTAATTTGAATTTAGTTTTTGTTGCGATGTGCCTTACCTTTATTGATTAGCTTTTTGGTTTGGCTAATTCTTGTTTGCAAATCATCTTTGGGATTGAGAAATATTTTATTTTGATTTTGTACCTAAAAAGAAAAAAAATAAGAAAAACAAAAAATTCAAAAATTCAAAAAAAATAAAAAGAGAAAAAAAAGACCAAAAGTAGGACTTTATTTGGTGAAGGTGTAGGGTTTATATGACTACTTGGGTTAGAGAGCCCGACCATGACTTAGAACCTGAACCTGAACCCAAACTTGAGTTAGGCAATATGGCACAAGAAAAGACTTTGAGTGATATTTTTTATCCTCCGATGACTGCTTTGCCATCATGTTTTGTTATCCCTAATCTTACACCAAATTTGACCTTCGAATTAAACCCCATTATACTCAGATGCTCCCTAAATTCACAGGTTTAGAGGATGCTTATTTATCTTTGAGGGAATCCGAAGAAGTTTGTTCTATGATGCATTTCCCTAATATTCTCATTGATGTTGTGCAAATGAAATTGATTCCTTTTACTTTAAAAGATATTGCTAAACGTTGGGTGTATGGCTTGGCTATTAATTCTGTTACTTCTTGGAATGATTTTGTAAGATTCTTCTTAAGAAAATATTTCCCTAATGCCAAGACTGTTAAGCTGAGGAATGAAATTAATCAACTTGTGCAACTTGATAGGGAATCATTTGAGGACTATTTTGATAGGTTCAAAACTTTATTGTCTCAATGTCCCCATCATGGTCTAGACCAAGCATGTTTGTGCCAGATTATATATGAAGGACTTGACCAGCAGACTAGGACCATGGTAGAGTCCATGTGTCAGGGTAGCTTTCTTTCTAAGAACCCAATAACCGCTTGGGAGTTTTTAGAGAACTTGGCTGAGAAAACCATGCAATGGGAAACAGCTCATGATGACAGCCTAAGCTCTAGGCTTGCAAGGGGTGGGTTGCATTCTGTTTTTGATGTAAGTCACTTAGAATCTAAGATTGTTGTTTCAGAAAACATGTTTAAGAGATTATCTCCTCATATGTCCCAGTTATCTCATACATCTACAGTGTCTTGTTCTCATTATCAGGCCCTAGATTATTCTTTGAGTGCTTATCCTTATTTTGCTCATCAGTTAGCAACTGAACAAGAGCAAGTGAGTATGAACTTCCAAAAACATAAGAATGACCCTTTCGTCCCTTATTACAACTGAGGGTGGAGGAATCACGCTAACTTTTCATGGAATAGTGGACCAAATGCTATGGTTCTTAATACTCAACCTGGGATGTTTCCTGGAAACAACTCCCAACCCATCTCTCATCCTTCAAACTCCTTTCAAAGATCGGCTTTTTAGGTGTACCTAATGCACCTAGACCTCCACCTCTCATAGCTCAAGTTCAACCTCCTTCCGGTTGTACTGATATTGATAAATTAGAGAGGAGAATCAATAACAATATGGAGAGAATGATTAATGCTAACATGGAAATAATGATGAGAATGATGACCGAACAGTTTTTTCAGTTAGTATCATCTTCTAGGGAACCAGATATTTTCCCGAGTCAACCTAAGGTGAACCCTAAGGGTCACACCTCCCCTTTTTCTAGTAACCCTAATGAACCTGTGAGGAAAGTGAATGCGGTTGTATCTCTCCCTTTTGGTCGAGAGGTTGATCACCAAGTAAGAAATCCTAATGAACCTTGCAGGTACCCTCACCAATTCTTCCAGAATTCTTCTCCTTCTTATCCTGTAGAGACTGGTTCATCCAGTCAGTTAGGGGATGCTACTGATGGCGTCCCCAATGTTTCAGATAATCCTTCCTCTCTTGAGTCACCTTCTAAAAAAGATAAGCTCAAAGAGAAAAACTCCTCTGACTCAGCAAATTCTTCACCTTCTAAGGATTTTTAGTCCCCTTCTTCTTCTAAGAAAATCCATATTCCTTCACCTCCTTTTCCCCATAGGCTAAAGAAGAAAGATCAAGATCATATTGAGAAGATGAGAGAGACCTTCTCTCAAGTAAAGATCAACATTCCCTTGCTTGATTCTATTCAGTAGATGCCTCCTTATGCTAGATTCTTAAAGGAACTATGTATGACCAAGAGAGCAACTGGTGCACCTAAGAAGGCTTTCTTGACCTCTGGTGCTAATTCTATCCTTTCGCAGATCCCGATGAAGTATAAGGATCCCGATTGCCTTACTGTGTCTGTAGTCATAAGAGACCAACTCATTCACAATGCATTGTTTAACTTAGGAGCTAGTGTTAACTTGATACCCTTTACTGAGTATGAGAGGTTAGAGTTAGGTAAGCTGAAACCTACTAAGATGGTCATTCAACTGGCTGATAGATTGACTTGGGTGCCATGGGGAATAGTCGAGGATGTGTTTATTAGAGAGGGTGAAGTTATTTACCCAGTGGATTTTGTTGTGATTGAAACTGAGAAGGTGTCCAACTTAGCTAATCAAGTTCCTGTGATTCTACGACGGCTTTGCTTGGCCACTGTCAATGCCCTTATTAATTGTAAGAATGGGATGACAAGACTATCTTTTGGTAACATGACTGTGGAATTGAACATCTTTAACATGCAAAGACAACCTTCTGGATTTGATGATTTGGAATTTTCTACTTTTAACTGGTAAGGGGTTCTGTATTCGATGATGCTTTTGATGATGTATTTGCTACTGAGTATGAGTTATTTCTTATAAATGATGAGCCTAAATATGATGTGTTTGAGTTTGATGACTTGTGCTCTACTGCTGATTGTTTGCTCACTGTTGTTTCTGAATCTGCCGCTGAATCTGTTTCCCTTGTCGCTCTTGAATTGAAACCCTTTCCTGACTCTCTTAAGTATGCATTCTTAGAACCCAATGAATCCTTACCTGTCATTATTGCTTCTGATTTGGATCAGGACCAAGAGGACAAACTGATTTCTTTACTTAGAGAGAACAAGGAAGCTCTAGGATGGACTTTAGGGGATATCAAGGGTATTAGTCCTTCTATTGTGCAACATAGAATTCATTTAGAAGACAATGCTAATCCCTACCGTAATGCCAAAGGTATTTGAATCCCACTTTGCAGGAAGTAGTTAAGAAGGAAGTGTTGAAATAGTTAGACCATGGGATTATTTATCCTATTTTTGATAGTGGGTAGGTTAGCACTGTTCAAGTTGTTCCTAAGAAGACCGGTATTATTGTAATTAGGAATGATAAGAACGAATTAGTCCCTTCAGTCTCGGTGGCGTATGTGTATTGACTATAAAAATTGAATGTTGCCACTAGGAAATACCATTTCCCCCGTTCCCTTCTTGGATCAAATGCTAGAGAGGTTGGCTGGACATTCATTCTATTGCTTTTTATATGGATATTCTGGTTATACTCAGATCTCTATTGCTCCTGAGGATCAGGAGAAGACTACTTTCACCTATCCGTTTGGGACATATGCCTTTAGAAGAATGTTGTTTGGACTGTGCAATGCTCCTGCTATCTTTCAAAGATGCATGATGTCTATTTTCTCAGATCTAATTGAGCGCTACATGGAAATTTTCATGAATGACTTTTCTATGTTTGGATCTTCTTTTGATGATTGCTTGTCTAATCTGAGAGAGGTGTAGGGAGAAAAATTCGACTTTTAACTAGGAGAAATGTCACTTCATGGTTAAAAAGGGTATACTCTCAGGACACATTATATCTCGAGATGGAATTGAGGTAGACAAAGCTAAAACTGACCTGATTGTTAATCTTCCCTGACCCACTTGTTTGAAAGAGGTGTGGTCTTTTCTTGGACATGCTGGCTTTTTTCGTTGTTTCATTAAAGACTTTAGTAAGATTGCAAAGCCTTTGTCCAATATGCCAGCTAAGGATGTGTCATTTCATTTCTCTGAAGAGTGTCATGAGGCATTTTCTAAGCTTAAGGAGGCCTTAACCTCTGCTCCTGTTCTTCATCCTCCCATATGGGGAGAACCATTTGAATTGATGTGTGACGCATCTGATTATGCTATTGGGGCTGTGTTAGAAAAGCAAATTGATAGGAAACCCCATGTTATTTACTATGCTAGTCACACATTGAATGATGCACAGCTGAATTACACTGTTACTCAGAAAAAAAATTTAGTTGTGATCTTTGGTTTTGAAAAGTTTAGACCCTATCTGATTGGGTCACATGTGATTGTTTATACTGACCACTCTGCCCTTAAGCATCTTCTTTCTAAGAAGGATGCTAAGCCTAGACTTGTGAAATGGATTTTGCTTTTGCAAGAATTTGACTGTGAAATCAAGGATAAGGAAGGTTCTGAAAACCTTATAGCTGACCATCTATCTAGGATCTTTTATGATAAAGAGAGTGAGTCAAGTGTTTCTGAGTGCTTCCTCGATGAGCAACTGTATGTTGTTCACCCTGATCCTTGGTATGCTGACATTGTGAACTACTTAGTTGCTGGTAGGATCCTTGAGGGTTGGACTAAGAATGACAGAGATAGATTCTTCCACCTTATGAAATTCTTTGTTTGGGATGACCCTTATCTGTTTAAGTACTACTCTAACCAAGTCTTTAGGAGGTGCATTCCCCGACTATGAGGTGAGAAGTGTTCTTTCTTGTTATCATGACCAGGCATGTGGAGGACACTTTATGGTAGGAAGACAGTAGCCAAGGTTCTTCAGTGTGGTTTTTACTGGCCTACTTTGTTTAAAGATGCATTTGAGTACTGCAAGAGCTGCCCTAGATGCCAACAGTTGGGTAGAATAAGCAAGAGAGATATGATGCAACTGAACCCCATCATTGTTGTAGAGGTTTTTGATGTGTGGGGTATTGACTTTATGGGACCATTTTCATCTTCCTTTGGGAATGAGTATATTTTGTTAGCTGTGGACTATATTTCTAAATGGGTTGAGGCCATTCCTTCTAGGACCAATGAAGCTAAAGTCGTTATGAAATTCCTTAGGGATAACATCTTTGCTCGATTTGGTATGCCTTGTGCTATCATTAGTGATCAGGGCACCCATTTTAATAATAGATATTTTGATACCTTACTGAAGAGGTATTCCATAGTCCATAGACTTGCTGCTCCCTACCACCCTCAAACCAGTGGCCAGGTTGAAGTGTCCAATCAGCAGATCAAGCAGATATTAGAAAAGACAGTGAGTAGGAATAGGAAGGATTGGGTTAACAAGCTGGTGGATGCTCTTTAGGCACATAGGACAGCTTTTAAAACTGCCTTAGATATGTCACCTTATAGGATAGTTTAAGGTAAGCCTTGTCATTTACCTGTGGAGATAGAGCATAAAGCTTGGTGGGACATTAAGAAAATTAATTATGACTTGACTGAGGCAGGTAAGGAGAGACGACTGCAACTAAGTGAGTTTGATGAGATTAGGGTTGAGGGTTATGAGATTGCTCGATCTCACAAAAAGAGGGAAAAATTGTTTTACAATCAACATATTTTTAGGAAAGAGTTTGCCCCAGGAATGAAAGTATTCTTATATGACTCTATGCTCCATCTGTTTGCAGGAAAATTGAGGTCCCGATAGACGGGTCCTTACATTGTCTCACATGTTTTTCCCTATGGTGCAGTTGAAATTCAGGATCCTCAGAGTGGTGCCACTTTCAAAGTGAATGGCCAGCATTTGAACCAATTTTTGGAGTTGTCGGGCCAAGAAGATGTGGAGTGTCTGATACTCCACGAACCAAGCCGTGATCGGTGATTGTGATCTGAGATAGCTTGGGTGTACTTAGCACCCGACCTGATATGCTAGAAATTTCTTCTCTTCTTCTCTCTCTCTTCTCTTCTTTCTTTGTCTTATTCCAGTTTCTTTTTGTATAGTTGGTTGCTTTTCTTTTTCTATGATTGGTTGATTTGTTCTTGGGTCTTGGTTTTATTTTTTTGAGCATATGTTTTCTTTTTGGATTTTTCTTTTGGTCCTTATGTGTCTGCTCCACTCCCAATGAGGACATTGTGAGATTTTGGTGTGTGGGTGGGGTACCCATGTGTACATACTTTTTTTTGAAAAATTTTGAAAAATCCAAAAAGATTTTTTATCTTTGGGGGACATTTTGTACTATGTATGATTAGCTTAAATCCCCTGTGTTTTGGTTATTAGCTTGTATATAAATAGGATGTGCATGAAAGGTCTCCAACCTCAGTGTGTCATTCTAAGCTTTGATTCTAACTCCAATTGTTCATTATAAATTGTGTAATCCAATCCTTGTTTGTTCCTTCATCATTATCTTTAGTTCTTAGGCTTCCATGAATGATTCTCCTACTTGCTTGTGACACGATTACTCTAGTTTTGGCCACTTTCGGATAAAAAAAGAAAAGAACATTATGAATAAAGAAGAGAAAAAGAAAAAAAAGATGAAATAAAATTTGGAATGACAAGTATCCATTTAAGGCATACGCTATTGGGTGTTACCATTTGAGGCACGTGGTACTAGGTATATCCCTTTGAGGCAATACTGCTACTGGGAAAGCTTACTTCCAAAGTTAATATGTCAATAATGTAGTTATGTCAGTCAAGTGGGATTGAGTCTGATTCTGGTAAATCTAAGCATTGGGATGATGATACACCTGCACACGAACACTAGGATGGATTCGCAGCTTTAATGTACAGTGGGGTGAAAAATTAGTGATCTCATGTCATTTTGGGGTAGAGGACTTTGAAGTGCATTCTGTGCACATGCAGGTCAATAACTTGGTTACATGGGTAATTTAGTTGATTAGAACGTGTGCATATCTTTCCCCAATTCTGTACATACTAGCTTTGAGAAAAACCAAAAACATTTTCTTTTATTTTTGAAATAATTTTTGTGGGTATTTCATTTGAAAACCATCATGAGACCTCACTCGTCCACTTGGGGGACCGAGGACTTTAAAGGGCTTGTTGCATACGATAAATGTAACTGTGATTCCTACGACAGTGAGTTAGAACCTTCTTTGTCTTATTTTTCATTCCCTTTTGGTTAGTTAAGTTTGTTTTACTCGATGACCAGCAAAATCTTGGTGTTGGGGTATTTGTTTGTGTCAAAAATATGTTATTTTTACGATACTTTTATGCCCGATTTATGCTCATTATAATTGTTATTTTTAGGTTTTTATTTGATTTTATTTTGTTTTGTAGGTATTGAATAACTGTGGAAAAAATGCGGAAAAAAGATAAAAAAAATGTCGAAAATAAAGCAGTGGGCCAGATTACTCAAACCCGATTCGAATTCCTAGGCCCAACCTCTTCTTTGACCCAAATGAAAAAAAAATAAAATAAATAAATAAAATCAAAAAACCCTCAGCCCCCATGCTCGTGTCACATGGCTCGTAAACCCCCCCCTTTTTCTTAAACTCTCATCTTCTCTCTCCTCTTGGATACTTGAAACTCGATACTTCCCCCTCCCCTGCTTCGCCATTTTCGTCCTCATCATAATCTCCTCTCTCTCTCTCTCTCTCTCTCTCTCTCTCTCTCTCTAGTTCATCTCTATTCGCCATAACCACTTCACCATCTTCATCCATCAAAATGCCAACACAGCACTGCCTTCCATGTTTCAATCGAGACCTGCATCCCATCCCATTGTCCACGACACAAGGAAATTGAGGGCTGATGTTGAAGGGAAGCTGTATAAATTGAAGGAGGCCGGCTTTAGAGAAGACGTTATGAGGTTTTTAGGGTTCAATTAGTTTTAATTTTCGAAGTTTAAGCTTGAATTTCATATGCATTTTTCAATTTTTTAAGAGTTAGGGTTTGATAAATTCGGGTTAGGGTTTGGTTTTAGACCGATTCATGGTTCCAAATTTCATGTAATAATGCTACAATTTTATGTTTCCTAGTTGTAATTCACGATTTTAGTTTGTTTTTGTAAGAAATGGATGTTGGTTTTATTAAGTTTCGGTCACAACCCCCCTCCCCTATTTTCATTTTGCTAAACACAATTATGGCGTCCCCACCATTAATGGCGATGGGTGAAGCTTGGTTTTGATTGTTTACTGAAATCTCGTCTTCTCTTTAGTTCAAGGCCCTGCTTCGTTGTTCTACCCAAGACATGGTTGGGGTTTGCATCCTCAAACTCCATTTATGCCTCATGTTTGATTGCTAAGAATTCGAGGCATCTGTGCTCATTTTCTGGGTATCTTAGCTTAGTTGAATCAATGGTATTTTGATGTTAGTAGAGCAGATTTTGGATTGGAAATTCTGTTTGTGATTTTCAATTTTGTCAAGTTGATATCATGGTTGATGTTAGAAGATATTGTCAAGTTGATATTGTGGATTGAAAATTCTGTATGTGATGTTAGATGATATTGTGATTTGATTGATGATTAAAATAGCATGATCTTAGTAATTCAGAATGAGTGATTTTGGATGCTCATTGCTTTAGGATTGATTGATGATGATATGGATGTCAGTGATGTTCGATCTCCTGTTTTCCTCTCCCATGTTTAGTGCCTCTATTTTGACTTTAAAGATGTGGGTTAGTGATTTTCAAAGGTGAAGTTTTGGGTGTTCTTGAGTGTTCTTAAAATTTTGTATTGCTTGAAATTTCGAATAATGAAATGACTGGTGGAGTGTTCTTAAGTGTTCAATGATGAAATTTCGAATCCCACTTGCTTGAAAGTTCTTGAGTAGCACTGGAATGACTCTTGTTTGATTGGATTTGGTATTATGTGATGTTAGTTTAGATCTATTTATAATCAACGGTTTCAGTTGTTATGGCTTTAATATTAGTTTAGAAGCATGTTAGATTAGTTTACTTCCCTAGCTTGACTAGTGACCTAAATCTCTTCCATCGTCCGTGTGGAAACGATCCTCAAAGTACTACAGCGAAAGCTGTACGCTTGTGGCACTTTAGATTTCACTCAAATTTATCCTAGCAATTGACATGATTTCCATAAACCGTCAAAATAAGCAATGAAAAAAGAACCTTTAGATGACACATTTTTTTCCCTGTCTCTGATTATGCACCCTTACTCTTTTCTCTTTCTCACAGAATTAATCACGTCGATAGATTGTTTCATGTTCCTGATATGAAATTATGGTCTTTCATGCATACACTGTGTTGTACTGTTCAAGAACCAACTCAACCAAAATATTAAGCTGATGGTTGAAAGCCCGAGAATAGGTTTATACTCTAACATGCCCTCGTCACGCGAATGGCCTTTAGGCTTCAAATGTGGTTGCTGCAGAGGCTTCGCCTACCTTGCGCAATAAATCAATATGAGGGCTACTAAGATTTGAACTCGAGACCACTCGCTTAAAAAGGCTCTAATACCATGTTCAAGAACCAACTCAACCAAAAGCTTAAGCTGATAGTTGAAAGCTATGAATAAGTTTATACTCTGACATGAATGGCGGATGATAAATTACACAGTGTTATTTTTTATTGGTTAGAAGATTGTTTTTATATTGTTATTTGTTCCGTGGTTGATAGATTGTTTCATGTTCTTGATTTGTGAGTATGATAATTGATGTAGGTCTTGCTTCCGTGAGTACAATTTGTTGAATGGTGGGCCATAAAGAGGATAGTGTTATTTGTTTGTTCATTAGAAGTTTTTTTTATACTAGTATTTGTTCTATGGCAGAGGAAGATCAATCTCATATACATGGCTTCAAGTATTTCTTTAATGAGTTCTGGGAGCTTTATCCCTAATGGTGATGGCAAAATGGTGTTAGGTACCCCTCACAGGTGTAAGGAGGAGAAACAGTTTGAAGCCCGCATTACTATTAGATGCAATTCTAGGTTGGTATTTGCCATTTGTGAGGGTGGCATTCCAATGATGCAAGGTAATTGTCTTTAAATTTAAGTTTGATTTCTTAATTTGAGCTTGGCTTGGTGAACTAGGGTTGATTATATGAATTTTCATTTCTCTGCTTTTGGTTAATTTATTTATTTGGAATTTTTGGTTTGATTCAACTATATGTTTTTCGCTTTTGCCCTTTTATTCTCGAAAAAAATCTTAAGTCTGAGAGGAAAGCAAGTCTACTTTAATTTTAACTGCTGGGTACATAGTATGAAACTCTAGCCAATTTTCAATTGACAAGAAATACAAGAAGGCAAATGACAAGGTTCAATTCTTATTCGAAATTACATCAGTTTTTGTTTAATGGCTTATGTATCTCTTTTCCATCTTATCAGTTTTTGAATTTAATCCTCATTAACTCTGACTTTTGTTAATAAATCTTGGGGATTTTCCCCTCTTTTGCATTTTAAAAAAAAAACTCTGGATTTTGTGGTTACAACATCGTATTGATTTCACTATAATTTGTTCTACTCTCATATAGGTTGTTAGAATGCAACTAGCATTTCTTATTTGCACGTTTGGCTATCAACTTTTTAGTTAGAATTTTTTTTCTTTTACTTGTTTGATTTTCTGTTGATAGCAATTTACTGAGTAATGAATAAGATTAACAAGTTTATCACATCTCCACTTTCAATTTGTACCTTAAAACTAAGAGACAATTTGGTGCTAGAAATTTCTATGTACTCTACTTCATTTCATTTGTGTCTCTATTGTCACACTTTGCCAACATGTACATTGGATGCTGGATTTGGCCATTAGCTCTTAAGTTGATGATAATTTAGTAGCTCTCAAATTGGGTTTGGTTTTATTAATTTTCACATCTATAGAGTTGGTGGTGCTTCATTCCTTTTAATCTCATCATTATTTGAATTGTTGGGGTAATATCTTCATTTTGATTTTATTTTACAATATATAATATTGATGTAATTTGTGATGTTTCTCAAGCTATAGAACTATTTTTTAGCTGTAATTTTAGTAATTTGATTTGCTTATTGACTTTTCTTCCAAATTACGTTTTTATTTGAATTGAACTTCCAAGCCATTCAATTCTCATATCCATTTCATCTTTGATTGTAGCTACTACGTCACCATGCTTCCTTCATTTCTTCCTAAATTGTGTTTGTTCACATATATTGCTTTAAGGATTGGACACACGTTTTTTTGAGGGGGTTAAAATGAATGAATTTGTTAGAGGCAGCGAAAGATGGGAATATCTTTTACTATAATAAAGAGCAAAAGGTTAACCTCTGGCAATCTTTTTGTTAACTTGTGTTCCTTCTAGATATTATACTTACCTTATCTTTTGTATACGTTCTATGTTCAGGTTCATACTTTATTGAAAGGGTTGGAGAAGATAACTGCTAGTGCTGATATCCCAAGGTTGGTATGCAAAGACTAAAATGTTTGTGTCTTTTTTTATGACATTTGAAGGGGTGCCTCTCTTTATGAGATTCGAAGGCTAGAATTTACAATTTTGAACACCTTCAAATCCCTGTAGTTTCATTGGTAGAAATAAATATGTAGTATATAAGAATAGTTTTAGGAACTACGCATACTATTGGGTTGTAACGCAAGTTAAGTGGGGTGTGGTGAGAAAAGTTGAATTTCATTCAGATATGAATTCATGATCTTGGTTTCTCATTACTTAGATTTTTGATTGGATAAATGTCATGTTTTTTAGGGTTTGGACTGAAAAGTAGAAAGAACGTAATTTATGATAATTTCATTGAAAATCAATCCTTTTTTTAATCTTAAATACATCAAATTATTTTAGAAGAAAGGCACAAGCAATAAATATAACAAAAATAAAATTACAAAACTAAGTCTGAACAATGTAAGAAAATTAGTTACATATGGTAATGATATCACCATATGCTTTCACAATCTTTACAAATAGGAACAGGAATGTGTAAATATTATTCAACAAAAAAAAAAATTACTAGATTGCTAGACACAAAAACCTCTACCAGATTATTTTTGGATCTCTCGTCTACTGATGCAATGATGTTAGCCATATATGCCAAGGTCATGTCACTCATTCCCATAAACAAAAACCCCTTCAACTGAAGTGCTGTCTGTTATAAAACTCACTTCAATTCAAGATAAGTCCACGGTTCAAAAAATGACTAATATCATTGTTATGAAAATAAGATTAATGTATATAATTTCCATAACCTTCAATAGTTAATTGTTTGAATTCACATTTGTATTTTTATTGATAGATTAGGAGTGTTAGCATATTTAATTATCCCTCATACTAAATCCTTTACATATAAAAATCAAGGGACACCAGACTTCAATCAAAATTCGATTTTAAGTATGACCGACATTGCTTAAAGTGCTGGCTGATGGTGCAGTTCAAGTGCAATTGACTTATGCAGGAACTTTGGTAATTTATATTATCTTCAATTGTCATTGACTCATCCTGAATTCATGAGAAATTACCCTTTCAGTTTTGTGGGTTTGGTGGCTTATTACTTATATAATCTTTAGTGATATTTTGATGGTTAAATTTACGGAGTTATGGAGTGCACATACTACTGCAATTGAAATGGAGGAGTTAGTTCGCTATTAAAAAGGAAGACTGGGATTTAAATGGCTAGCTAGAATTAACTATCTAGCTTAGAATATCAAGTTGTATGTGCTGAGTCTTGTATCTTAGGAACTATAAAAATAAGCAGCAAGTGTACAACTGTAGTTGTAGCACTATATAGGTTGTCCACAGAGATGGTTGAGTTTAATTACTAGCATTAACCACTAAATTAATCTAAAAATAATCTAACTAGAATTAATTTCCAATACTTGCAAGTAACCTAACAAAAACCTAATAAAAACTATAAGAGAGGAGAAAGAACGTACCTTGATTACTTATGCGTATTGGACATAGAAAATTCGAACCTTGAACAAGAGATCACCCCAAGACTTCAATATCCACCATTGATCCAAAAGAGTAATAAAAATTGGAAATTCGAACGGAAAAAGGAAGAACTTTTGGGAAGACTAAAATTGAAATTGATAAATTTGAATTAAAACTAAAAGTAGAAAACTTTGAAATGAAAGTAGAACTAAAGAAATTGAAACTCGAGAATTCAAGTCAACGTGAAAGAATAGTGAAAATTACAATAATCTCTCAAATTCTAAACTAATGCTATAAGACAGAGGAAGAGAATTTCATGATCTACAAGCATCCCCAAAACCCCTATTTATACTAGTGTCATCCCCCCTAATTTGTCTAATTATACTCGAATTCCACAAACAATTCTCCAATTCTCCTAATCATGCTCTATTTCCAACTTACGAATCACTTGCCAAATCCAACTCTACTTCAACATGTGAGATTTTGCTAGGAATAAGGCTCTTGGGCTAGACGCATGGAAGAGGCGAACAAGGAGTGCTAGGTCGCTGATTAATCAGGCCCACACGGAGCTGGGTGCCCTGGAGCTACCGATTGTGCTTTACTCAGAATTGGGCTACGGTTAAGACAAAGGTGAGCCCACATGGAGGAGCTACTGTTGCTTGCGCTTTGCTTGAGCTGGGCTCGGGAAGAACATGGGCAAGCACAGATGGAGAAGGTGGGGTGCTGACTTGGGTTAATTGAGTAGGCCGAAGAGACATGAGGTGCTTGGCCTCTTGTTGGCTTTGAATGCTGGCCTACTTGGAAGGGAAGAACGGGAGCTTGCTGATGGGAGGAGCAAGCCCAAACAGAGTCTTGAAGAGTAGAATGTTGGGTTAGGCCGAGAAGAAAACAAGCGGGCTGGGCATGAAGTGTTGTTGGACCAAGTCAGACTTCATTTTTTTGCTTTTCTTCTTTTTCTTGGATTGGGCCGTTGACATGTATTTATGCGCTGCATTTTTCTTGACTTTCATCTCTTCATTACACTCATTTTACACCTATTACTTCGTTAAATCTTTATTTTCTACAAAAACCACAAAATCAAATAAAATCTACAATAAGCTCGATTACGAGTAAAGACTAGGTGATTAAAAACATCTATTTAGTCACTTGTGGTGACCAAACAAATATACTTGCTCGTCCTCGAGTAAAATAAAAGAAATAAAAATCTATCTAAGACACCTAACTCACTTTCGTAAGAATCATGGTTACACTTAGCACGTACAACAAGCCCTTTAAACCTTTAGGTACCTCCTAGTGGACGAGTGTGGTCTCATGAAGGATTGCAGAAGATATATCCGCAAAATCTTTGAAAAAGAAAAGGAGAAATGAAAAAATAGAAAATCTTTTAAAATTTTCAAATATACTCAAATATACACAAAAAGGAAAATTGTACACACCTGATCAACACATCACCCTTACAACCCAAACATGAGATTATACACAAACATTGTGTACATATCTAGAGTCTTAGCCTCCAAACATGGCATTACACAACTAGATTTTGACCCCACATACCAACAAACTAATGAGTCTATCTGAGGGCGCAGTATGAAAGTGTACCACCACCCTAGGAGTTAAGCTTATTAAGGTTTGACTCAATTCCACTTGACTGCTTTATTGCCTCATTGACTTGGGAAGCAAACCCTCCCAGTATCAATATTGCCTCAAAGGGTAACACCCAGTGATGCATGTCTCAAAGGGGGACTTGTCATTCTGGACACTTTGGCTTTTTATTTTTATTTTTCTTCTTCTCTTTTTTTTTTCAACTTTTTGGCTACATAAGAAAAGCAAGTGGGAAAATCAAACCACGAAAGCTTAAAACCCTAAGACAATGGTGATATATAAATAAGGATCAGACTCAACATTATAATGGGATGACAGGGTTAGAATTGGGATATAGAGTGACACACTTTGAACTAAAGTCTATCATGCACACTATACTTATATACAAACCAATAATTGGTCACAAGGGGTCATATTTAATTAAGATATGAAAACTTCTTATTCTCACACAGAAATAGAAAATCTTTTTGTTTTTTTAAAATTTTTTCTCTTTTTTCCAAAAATTTTGAGGCATGGCTTCCCCTATCCCACACCAAGATCACACAATGTCTGCATTGTGGGAAAAGGAACATATATGACACAAAATAAAAGAAAAGACATAAGTAATAGAAAAGACAAAAAGAAATCATATACACAATATATAAGGGATAGAATGATAATACTATGTTAGATACTAAATGTACCTGAACTACCTCACCAACCATCAGAAATCACTGGGTGGTTCATGGAGCATCAGACCCTTCACATCCTCCTTTGCAAGAAACTCTAGGAACTGTTTCAATCTCTCACTGTTAACCATTTGCTTAGCTCCAGAAGCAAGATCCTGTATCTCAATTGCACCATAAGGAAACATGTGAGTAATAACAAACAAACCCGTCCAACGAGACTTGAGCTTACCTGGGAATAGGTGCATCCTTGAACCATACAAAAAACACTTTCATTCTTGGGGCACAGTCTTTCCTAAGAATCATCCTGTGATGATCAAACTTTGCCCTTTCCTTAGACACTCTAGCACTCTCATACGCCTAAGCTCGAATCTCCTCTAACTCACTTAACTGCGGTCTTCTCACCTTCCCTGCTACAATAAATCATAGTTGAGGGTCCTTGTACTTGACAGGAGTCTGACTAGAGATGATAGAGCTAACATTAAAGGGCTAACATTAGAGGCTAAGAAAATTCTCTTGAGCACAACAAGTGCCCTCTTGGTGATGCAAAGCTCTTTCAAAAATCTAGCATATGGGGGCATTTGCTAGATAACATCCAGTAAGGGTATATTAATCTCGACCTGAGAGAAGGTTTCCCTGATCTTGTCAATATGGTTCTGGTCCTTATTCGCTTTCAGCCTATTAGGTAAGCTTATTGTCTTTAGACTCTCCAAAATCATCAGCGGTAATAGGGGGAATAGTAGAAGATGAGGAAGGGGTTGATTCAGATGTTTCATTCAAGTTATCACCTACATCATTCTCAACTTCTCATCTTGACCTCAAAGTTATTATAGTATTAACATTTCTCAAGTTATCAGGAACTGAGCCAGAGGATGTCCTACTCTTAAGATTAGTCTCAGGTTGACTAAGAAAGGTGTCTTTCTCCCTGTTCGTCATAGCACACTGGGGGAATTGTTCTGTTAGTGCTCTCAGCATTTTTTCAATATTCTCTCTCATCATTCTTTCCATATCACTTTTAATTCTCTTCTCATATTTATCGAGTTTACTATAACTAGGAGGGGGCTGAGAATAAGCAATAGGTGCAATAAGAGGAGGAACTGCTAGTTGCTCAGATGCATTAGGAACACCTTAGTAGCCTAGCCTCAACATGGTTTGGGAGGACTTTCCAGGAAATCCTCCGCACTAGTTTGACACTATCACATTAAGTCCACTACTCCAAGAAAAAATTAGGGTGATTACGCCACCATGGATTAAAAGTAGGAGCATAAGCGTCATTCTTTGGTCTGTGGTAGGCCATATTTACCTGTTCTTAGCCTAATGCCAATTGGTGAGCAAAGTAGGGGCACGTGCTCCAGTATGATCCAACGCATGGCATTGGGAGCACACCTCATGAGCATTGAAAGTTTGGTATATATGTAGAACTAACCCCTTCATAATATTTCTAAGTGTAGCGAATCTAGACTCCTCAAGGTAACGTAAGTCAGATATGGCTTGCATACCACCCCTGGCCCCACTATACCTAGAGTTCAAGCTTTCATCTCTAAAGGTTTCCCATTACGTGGTTTTCTCGACTAGATCTTCTAAGAATTCCCAAGAAGCACTAGGGCTCTTGCACAGAAATCCTAGCTCCTTGATACATTGACTCCACCATTGTCCTATTCTGTTGGTCAGGACCTTCCCAAATGATTTGCAATAAACGGGCTTGGTCTAATCCATAGTGAGGACATTGAGATAAGAAGTTCTTAAATCTATCCAGATACTTCCAAAATGACTCCCTATTAGCTTGCACGATGATTAATTTCATTCCTTAGCTTAACTGTTTTACTATTGCGGAAGTATTTTCGCAAAAAGACCCACACAAATCCATCCTAATTGGTAATAGAATTTGCGGGCAAGCTATACATTCACTTTTTAGCATCGTCTTTTAAAGCAAAGGTGGCATTTCCAAGAAGTAAAAGGCTAAGGGTAATGGAGAGAATAATATGGCATATTTGAAGTGTTATAATTGTGGCAAGAAATAGCATTGCTCCCGGAATTGTCTGAGGTGGCTAAGGTACCTCTTTCCACTAAAACTCATGAATTATATGTTTGTTTTCATGCATTTATTGCGAACTCTCTTCCTCAATGGATTGAACACACAAGAGCAACCAAGCCAGCAGTTCAAGATAAGTCTGGATTTGTGGAGCTTCATTACTACCCGATGGGTTCACAGGCTGTCATACTAGAAACGATAACGAGGAAGATGTCTTTGGAGCATGAACATACCAGCTCAAATTTCCTGCAGGAAACAAGCTGCTTTTTCACTATGCTTTTTATGCACCTCGAGTGTTATTCTCGTTAGTGTCTTTTGTTTCTTTAATGAAATCATGTTTTTCTTTTAGTTTTCATCCTAATGGTTTAGATTTTTTTATAATGGCAATTTTTTTGGCCATGCAACATTAAAAGGAATTTTTTTGGATTTCGATGATTATTATAATAGTACATCTGCTACTTTTGTCTCATATTTTGACTTTGATTCTGAATCTATTAAGTGGCATGCACGACTGTGTCATATGGGTCAAGATAGAATGAGTAGGCTAGGTAAAGAGGGTCTTTTAGATTGGCTCACTAGGGTTAAGTTGCCTAGATGTGAGCTATATCTAGCTGGCAAAGCAACTATAAAGCCTTTTTGGTAAGGCATCAAGTCCCTTAGAATTAATCCACTATGATATTTGCGAACCAATGAATGTGAAAGCACATCATGGAGCTATATACGCTATTACTCTTATAGATGATTCACAACATGGGTATATGTACCTATTATCTCACCACCTGAGGCACTTGATGTGTTCAAATGCTTCGCAGCAGAAGTAGAGAAAAGGTATACGAAAAGTTAAAACACTTTGGATTGATCATATCATGAATATCTATCTAATACGTTCAGAGAAGTTTTGTGAGGGAAAAGGTATACGAAAACAGCTAACAATTCCATGCACTCCGGAATAGAGTGGCATTGCATAACATAGGAACTGGACATTGTCGGACATGGTTAGGTTAACGATGGCACATAATAACTTCCCAATTAGTTTTTGAGGCGATGTGTTGCTTATAACAGCATGTATCCTTAACTGTGTGCCAAAAAAAAGTGTACTTCTCACACCATATGAGTCATGACTTGGTTAAAAGCCATATTTGGACCACGTATGCCCATTGGATTTGGCTAGGTAGTGCATAGCTAAACCTACCAAAATGGGAAAGTTGGTCCAAAAGCTACCAAAATGGTGTTCATATGGTAATGTGATGTACAAGGAACATCTAAATGATAGCACGACGAAAATTGATTCTTGTAATGTCGCTTTTTTTGAGGATGAGTTCCCAAGCATTAGTGAAATAAAAAGGATGTCGAAATGTATGAGTTATAGCAAGACAACTATCACTCGACAGGGAAGGATTTGAATTCTCGTCAAATCATTAAGAATGGTATATCTCCCCCAGTCAATAGGAAAGCCAGAGGTTTGTTTGCTTAGGAGAATGGGGTTCGCTCTCAATATTCCTACGGAGAACCAATTTGAGAATGAGGTTTATTCTCAATCTCTTGATCCTGAACATGCAGTTAGTCCATATATTCATGATCTCACACCTCAAAAGGATGGTAGGAGCAATTCTCCACATACTGAGGGTCTCACACCTCTTAAATAAAGGGGGAGGGATTCCGCACCGAGGCAAAAAAATGATAAAAGGTTCTAAGATCCAAAGGAGCGAGTGTGGAAGAATTCATCGACAATATTTCCAAACCAAAGATGAAGTATTCCTCTGCATTCCCTCAAAGGTAGAGAAGTCTACCTTTTGTCAAGAGGCAATTGATTCACCAATTCACAAAGAGTGGATGGATAACATGAGGGATGAGATAGAATCAATGGTAAGAAATAAGGTTTTGAAACTCATTAATCTTCCCTTCAACGTAAGTCCACTAGAAACAAGTGGTTTTCAAGATAAAATTTTGAGCAAATGGATCGATTAGCAGGTTCAAGGCCTATCTACTAGCAAAAGGCTTTACATAAATTGAGGGTATAGACTACAAATGGATTTTTTCTCTTAAGGGGATATTTGCCTCTATTAGCCTACTTTTAGCCCTGGTAGAGGTGAGCGGCTCCAAGTACCTGCCCCTAAAATTGGGGATCGAATCCAAAAAAGATAAAATAGGTTCCTTATTTTTCAGAACCAAAACCAGAACCAAAGCCCAAACCATAGGTTTTGATTCCAAAACTTTGGAAACCAGAGTCGTAACTACTAGTTCCAATTTCGATTCTAGGTGCTCGCACCAACTATATACCTATTCAAATTTTCATATTTGGTACTTATTTATTGTACGAAAAATCAATCATAACACAAGAAGATTCATTTCAAGGTTTACAAACTAAAAAACATCTATTTCATAGCTCACACCTACCAATTAAAGGTAGGAAATTACATTCATTAAGATATGATACAAGTCTTGTTTGTCCATTTATTAGACAATATCAAAAATAATAAATCGAGGTAGTAAACTATAAATTTTGACGTGAATGTAAACATAACAAATAAAAATTTCAATGAAAGCGAAATGTTTTTTAAGTTTTTTTGGTTTGAGCTTTATGGAATATTAGATTGGAACATATTATATACAATATTAATAGAAGAATTGGGTCTTTATCTTTAGCTATGACATTTTTTTGCCGTAACAAGTTCTCGATTCCGGCTCCAGGTTTTATTTTAGGAACAGAACCAGAACCATTGAGAACAATTCCTTAATATTAGGAACTGGAGCTAGAACAATTTGATCAGTTCTGGTTCTAGAACTGGACCCATTTGATCAAATTTGGTTTGATTTCAGGGTACTTGTCAGACATGCTCACCTCAATTGTAGCCTTAAGGAAGAGATCTGTATGGATCAACCCATTGGTTTTGTATCAAAGGGTCAAGAGGACAAGGTGTTTCATCTTAAAAAGTCTACGTATGGTCTTAAGCAATCTTCCAGATCTTAATACTTTAGAATCCATGAAGTCATTACTTTGTTTAGCTTATCCATGGTTTTAGAGGACCATTGTGTGTCTATTAAAAGAACAACCGAAGGGATTATGTTTCTTACCCTGTGTGTTGATGACATATTTATGGTTGGGAACAACTTGGAGATGAACAAAGCTACTAAGAAGTGGCAATCCTATGTCTTTAAAATGAAGGACATAGGTGAAAATAGGAATGATCTAGGTGTGAAAATAGTCAGAAATCCTCCCAAGAAGCTCCTGGATATGTGCTAGGAAGCATATATTAAAAAGGTCTTGGAACGTTTTCGAATGCATAATTCTAAGCCCATGAACACTCCAGTTGAGAAGAGTCTGACCTTGAGTCTTAAACCAATGCTCTAAAACAAACAACGGAAAAGAGAGAATGAGCAATGCCCCATATGCTAGTGTTGTAGGAAGCTTAGGTCATTTTATGTAAATGACATGAAATTTGTGTGCAGTTGGTTTGGTAAGTCATTACCAAAGTAATCAAGGCCTGCTTATTGGCAAGTCGTCAAGAGAATCATGGGCTACCTTTGTGGTACTGCCAACTTGGCTCTTTGCTATCAAGGTGAGGACTTCTAGTTAAGATGATACTCAGATGCCGATTAGGGTGGTGACCTGAATGACACTAAATCAACTCAAGATATGTCTTCACTGTAGGTGAGGGAGTCCTATCTTTGCACAGTAAGAAGCAAGACTGTATAACTCTATCGACTATGGAGGCAAAGTATATTGCATGTCACCTTGCTAGTCAAGAAGCAATGTGGCTCAGGAGTTTCTTTCAAGATCTTAATCTCATTCCTAGAGTCGATGATCCTTTTGAGATGTTGTGTGACAACATCACTGCCATCTGTTTGCAAAGGATCCGAAGTTCCATCGAACGACAGAGTACATCAAGAGGCATTATCACTCTGTACAAGACACCATAAATACAAAAGAGGTTGCTATTAAGCATATATCCACTAACAAGATAATTGTTGATCCGTTGACTAAGTTGATTTCTAGAGATGTTTTAAAGCTCATATGTTGTGTCTAGGACTTAATAGGGTTTAGTTTTTGGATATATCTTGTCATGTGATAGACATGTTTCTTTTGTAATGAGCATTTATGTGATAAAGATTGATGTTTCTTTTTCTAAATGTTCATGATTTATTGTTGCTTGTTAGGCATCACTGGTTTCTAATTAGCCTAGTCACATAGGCATTCACCCTGATGCTTAAGCAGTGGGTAACACAAGACTGAATCATATTGGCACTATGTGTGCAATAGTGACTCTTCATACTAGTAGTGTATGAGAAAACGAATATAGTCACCTTAGTACGTCTAAGATGAGACTCAAGGGATTCAAATATGAAATATCGGATTTTGAAGCCTTAAGAGCCCAATCTTGAGTATGAAGATTAACATTTAGTATGTTGATCTATTGGTTTAGGCTAGATTTATAGGTAAAATCTAGATTGGTGATTTATATGGCATATATAGTGACATGCCCAACTGAGTGCGAGTTATGCAATCACACACATTTTATACTGTGTGTGCTTATAATACAACTTATACAAGGAGTGACAATTGAGTTCCCTATCTCTTGTCACTGTCTATGCATGATGTCCCTTCAACTTAAAGCTATGATATGAAATCGAAGCTTGATGATGCTACTTTAATGTGTTTCTTAAAGACCAAGATGTATACGATTCAATAGGAGCACATTAGGAAAGCAGTTAAGTTGAGACGAAATATCATGAGTGTTTAAGGAAAATTTATCCATCTTCACCATATCAACTCGGATGATTATATTGAGTATATCAACATATGATATATCATATGGCATAAAAGGACTAGGTATGCTATCGATGATGCTTGGATGTTTTGGGGCATCGTATTTCGCAAAGTGCTATGTTAGTTTAATGAAGACTTATTATAACACTATCGGTTGGTTTCTGGTCGCACATCCCATTACCGATATGAAATGTGAAGAGTTGTGATTTATGGAGAGAGATGTGACTCACAGCTTATATGGCCTAGTGGGAGCTATTGACTAGCCCTTTAAACAACCACTTATGCTAGCTAAGCGGTGGCGGTTCTGAACGACCTAAACAAATATAAAGGGGGTCTAGGGTCCAATTATTTATCAACTATATCAACCCCAAAACAGAGCACTCTGTCTCTCCCCCTGCCTCACAACTGCCTCATTAGCACCCGAAGTTCGGGTTTGGGACATGATATTGAAGGTGACTCTCGTAGCCACCTCTCAGTTTCGATTGCATCTCATAGGCGAATTCCGATCTCATAGGCGAATTCCGAGCAACTGAACCCTCCATCTTTGCATCCTAAAAGTTAGTCTGTCAATCACTAACATGTTTAATATTGTAAGTGTTCTTTTTAAGTTTTTATACCTTTGTTTAGCTTTATTACTCTCTTCTTTAGGCCTGGAAAACTAACTTTCATTGTTAATAGATTATTAAATTGTGTTTGACAAATTAATATAAAACCAAAATAGCTCAATTTTAATTTTCGGGTTCTAGTTCTCTAGTTTGTTGTTTCTGAGATATAGTGTGCTTTTTTTTTTAACTTTCTCATTAGTGACAAAGCAGCCGTTAGATGGTCATCCTCCGAATAAACCTTTGTTTAGTACGTGGACAAAAATTATCGTTGGTTTGTATATATTGGTGAGCATTTGCCGAGTCTGAGGATAAATGCGATTAAGCATTTTGGTTGCTCATGTTATAATTGGTTCGTAACTGTTAATAGGCATTTATTTGGAGTGGTTAATTGGCTGTTGTTGTAGATAATCATTTTTCATTGTTCTATATTTGGTACTTGTTAGAGGATCAGTTATTTGATCCGTAGACAAGCATATCAATTTATTTGCATAATTGATTTACAGATATTAATTGGTTCGTAAGTTTGATTCATATTTGCATACTTGAATAGTATTTGTTTGTTCTATATGAATCACATATCTTATTACTTTAAAAGGGGGGGGGGGGACAACAGAGCACAATATCTCATTATATTAATGACTTGTTTGGTTGGCGGTATCAAGGTGCTTATGCTATAACAAAAAAGTCATAGTGATTTTGTTGCCATATTTAGTTACTATTAATTAATGTAGTGAAAATTACATTATAATCATATTTAACTCAATCTGTACAATTATCAATTCGCTAAATAACATTAATTACATCACCTCCTCTAATCAAAATTTAATCTCGATACAAATAATATTTGACCCAGTTGTAATATTTCTATTTCCTCTAAGCTCCCTGCTGTGTCATTTTCCTTTTACATTGGCCTTACAACTGAGTCCTTCGGTCCAGATGCCACTGAAGTCTCATTTTTATCGACGTTGTCATTGACCTTTTATTTGTTCTAATATCTCATTAAACAAAAGGTTATTAATATTTCTAATATGTCATCCATGGAAAAAATTTTAAGAAATTAATAGGCCAACAAAATCCTTCCCCTGCCTCATGCTAATATCATGAATCTTCATCACCAAAAACATGAGAGAACACTACGTTTCTCATTTCCAAGAGCCTGACCAAAAATTGATCACTAGAATTCCTTATATCCTTCAAATGGACTTCGAATTTGCATTGTTCGCAACAATTTGAACCTAACAAGCACTAATTTTCACAAGATGAAAGCCGATATAACTATATCAGAGAGTTAGAACTCCATCATGACCTAAGCCAAGATTTTTGGTTTCCTCCATGCTTGCCCATTTGTCGAAATTTATTTAAGCCTCTTTAGCAATCCAAATCATGGTGTAATTTTGCAAAGTCAACCAAATTCAAAGCTCCAATTTGATTTGAGATGGAAAAATCACATATTTCCTTGCTTAAAAACCATTATTAACATGCAAAATTCTAATTCTTAATTTCTAAAATTGTGTTCATAAACATACCCGATAATCTTCTTGATGAACTAAGCAAATTCTTGATGAAATCTACTTTGGGTAGAAATTAACACTAAGAGGCATTGGATCATAGCCCAGTAAAAGCCCATGAAAGAGAATTGACTGAATCAAGTTACTAGGATTCAGTAGTTCGAGCTCGGACACAAGCTCACTAAAACCTAACTCTACCGAAGCCTTAAAAATAATCCTCATACACATGGCTTGGTAGGGAAGAAAATATCTAGCCAAAATCTCCGAAATCTACAAGAGACAGATAAAGATTTTTGAGTCTAGATGAAACTAGGAAATAAACTATATATAAAAAGACGTCGAATCCTAGTGAATTCCTCTAAGAGAACCAAACCCTATGTAAAACAACTCATGGCCAACATCAAAGGTAGGTTAATAAGACTTTCATAAGCTACTTTGTACTTGCTACCTTCACAAAAATTCTCCTTACATGAGCGTTAAAGGCTCTTATAGAGGAGAAACCCCCCCTCTTTAAGAGTTGTTTTGCAATAACTCTTAGATAATGGCACAAGTTCCTTAAGGTTCCCTAAAAATCACAGAAGTTCTAAATCTTATGAAACATTTGACGCTATCTGTAGAGAGTTAGAGCCAAGCAAATACGCCATCCAATGAAGGTGACAAGGAAAAAGGAATAGTTGTCCCTAAGAAATAAGCTCCAAACACATAGGCAAAGAAGAGGCTATCATGGAGGATACTTTAAACCAGAAGAATACAACTCCCCCCAAGGGACATATGTCTCCTAAGTGCACTCAACCATGGAACAAATAGACAATGCTCTTAAGATACTGGAAGACTTGATCAACTTGAAGGTGGATGAAGCTATGTGCCTCATGATGAAGAAGTAAGATGAGTTCTTGGATTGTCAAAGGAAGACAAGCAAAGCTACTCCTAAGAAACTGTCTGTTAAAGACATGATAGGAACAACCAAAACTCAAACGGAAGTTTTCCATGAAAACTCAATGGAAAGGGACCCTGAGATAGACCTCCAAGGTATTGGAGGAACAAAGATGAAGACTTGAGAGACACCGTAAACCATAAAAGGACTGAGCAGGAGGTATCCTTGTAAAAAGAGACTAGGTTAGGATAGGTCTCATCCAGAAGAAGCCTGTGAAGACAATTTATAGCAACAAAGCTCAAGCTCTATCAAGCTTGTGCCATCTCATCACCATTCAAAGGAAAAACGCTCAAGAAACCCTTAGCCAACGTGACCATTGATAGGTCGTCCACAAAGCAAGACCCTTTTTTGCATAAAAATCTAGGAAGCTGAACTCCTAGAAAAGATCAAGGGGCCAAAGATAGGGCAATTTGATGGACTCAGTGGCCCACATGAGCACCTTGACATATATTTAACCTAGATCTATTTGACACCATCTTCCTCAAAAGCCATTATGTGCAAATACTTTCTTACTACCCTAACGAGAGCAGCAGAAGCTTGGTCCAATAGGCTGACCCTAACATCTATTAGCTCTTAGGATGATATTTCCATAAGTTTTAAAAGCTACTTCATTGGAAGCAAAAGAATTCTAAAAGTAGCCGTAGAAGTAATGAACTTGGCTTAGAGAACACAAAAAAACTCTGGTTAAGTATGTGGAAAGATTTAATCATAGGAAATTATTTGTAGAGGATCTTAAGCCAGAGGTGGCCTTAGTGTCCATCACTAATAAGTTTAGGCATGAAGGCCTTACTGAGAAGTTCATCATGAAATGACAAACTACCCTAGAGGATTCCTTGAAGATGCACAAAGGTACACACAATATGAGAAGGACTAAAACTCCTAAAGAAGTGCCTAGGAGAGATGAGGAAAAGCCTGTCAAATAGAGTCATAGGGAAAAGAAAGAAAGAGTCTTTAAAATAAAATGTCTCTTTAACACCTCGAGGAGTGAAATCCTGATGGAAATCAAGGAGTATGCACGTGGATGTTCCCAGGCCACTCAAGCGAAGTCGTAAGAACAAGAACAACAAATAGTGTGTCTAGCATAAGGATTATTGGCATGATATAGAATACTGCTAGGACCTAGATAGAATGCTCCATGACTTTGCTAGCTATGTGAAGATGGACAAACACCTCAAAGTTAGGCCTCCAAAGAAGAGGAAACCTTTAGATGAAGGGCATTCAAAGGAAGATGACTATGCAGACACATCCCTCAAAGGCATCCTACAACTTATCCAAGTGGGGATCATTCTTCGCAGACGGGGCTGCTACGGGTCACATGAGAACTCTATATCAGATTAATCCAGAAGTGAAGCAGGTAACTGAGCATACTCCATCTAAGGCATCCTCAGAAAGTGCCAGGCCTATATCAAAGTCATATGCTAGTCTTATTATAATCAAGTTGACAGTAGCCAACTATAGAATTGGTAGGGCACTAGTAGATATTTGAAGTTCCATAGATGTCATATTTTATAATTGTTTTCTCAAGCATGGCCTAAAGGCTAAGGACATGATTCCAGCACCACAACCAATCATAGGGCGTGCAGAACACATTGTATGCCCTAAAAGAATGACTAAACTACACCAAGGTAAAGACCTAGAAGGGAAAGACCCACCAGATACTGATAAACTACGTAATTATTAATATGCCTTCTAACTAAATTATTATTGTGGGAAGGACACTCCTGGACTTTTTGAGGGCAACACATTCTAATTACAACCTAAAGATACACTACATAGTAGATGATGGTTCAATGAAAAAGATAATGTGAGATTGAAGTAACACAAAGAAGTGTTAAATGCCCACCAAAAAAATCCACATTTGTGCTGACAAGCTGGAATAGCATTAAAAAGCAGCCAGAGATCAATATCCTTTAGGAAAGCCAACGATCTAACCCTGGCCCATAAGTACCCAAAGAGCATGTAGGATAAGGAACTTAACATTTATAGAAACTAGCAAGACTAACTTGAGGATTTAAGCACATGAAAATGGGAGAGAATAGACTAAAACCTTCCCAAATATTAGCAAACTTCTCATATTAGGAGGATCAAAGGCATGACAGGCCTCTATAAAATCTTAAAGGCTACTATGGACCCACATAATATTTTTTTATTTGAATTTTGGAACTAAACTGAAAATTTTGCTTCTTTCTATGATTAATGCTTAAAGCTATAAGAAAGTCAATAAATCCATGTCTACATTCCCTAATACTATATCGTTTAATATAAGTGTGAATGAAGTCAATGGAAGAAAAAGTAGAATATATTCATAAGACGAGTCAATAGGTTCAGTGAAAACTAGAGCAAGACCTCTTAGGAGCAAGATTTCCAAGATCTAGACAAGAGATTCAGTTAGAGAATTCATAGAGAAACTCCATAAAGGTGGATTAGGACTTGAGAGAAATCAAAAAGTTTTGCAAATAAAAAACACAATACTTAAAACTCACAAACTTCATTAAATGCGTATAAGTCATGAAATACGAGCAAGCGCTATAAGAGATTGGTCCGTAAATCCTTCTTGCTTTTGGACTTCTTGGCACTAGCTTCAGCTTCTACTTGTTTTAGGAAGTTGAAAAATTGGTTGGTCAAGGTTCTGGTTACATCCTCCCAGTAGAAGCAAGAAACCTCTTTCTCCCTCTCTAGCTTCTTCTTCAAATTCTTATTCTCATACTACACTTTCTTTAAGACCTGAGATTCCTAAAACTGGGCCTTTAGAAGGGCTTTTTCGGCCTTAAGGGAGTTCAACTTAGAAAGAGGGTTGATAGGACATGCCTCCAACTTCTCAACAAATAGCTAGAGTGTAGAAACATGAAAGGAGAATGATCCAATAACTTCCTCAAAATTAGCTTCATTAAGTCTCTTAAGAAAGGAGCATAAGACGATCCTTTGTGCCCTTTATTGATCTCTCAGCTTGAACACCTCTTACCTGTAGGGCTCTCTTGGGGAACTGTTGGAAGGGGAAACTTGTTCTTTGACAGAGGACTACCTATCTTCTTCTTGGGAACAGAATTAGCAACTGAAATCATGTCTTTGGGGGAGGAAAATTCTTTTAACCTCTTGCTCCTCTATTCCAATTACAAGCTGCTCAAAGGGTGTAGGAGAATCTTCAGAAGACGAGGTGCCCTAAACATTAACATTGATGAAGAAACCCTTAGGAGAATCCTCAACAATATTCAGTTGTGCATCACATGTAATTCTCCTAACATTATTACTTATCTCGGAAGAAGCAACATCAGTTGAAGTAGTTGGGTGGAAGGCATAGATGGGGTGATGCACAAAGGGATTATCACCTCACATCTGTCTATGATGAGCATTCAACAGTTGGACTCTTTCAAGCTAGTGTCTTTTTTTTTTTGGAGATAGAAAAAACTCATCTTTTGCCTTTAGGGGGATGAATCTCAACTATACTAGCCTCTTCACTGTGAAGAAGGCATTCCGTAACCAACTCACCTTTAGTAAGTTAGCTTCATTTGATATTGAGTTCTCCCTCTTATTGGCAATAGGGAGGTTCTCTTGTTCATTAATAATCGATTGGCACCTAATCTCAATTTCATCACGCTTTATCAACTCCTTGAAGTAATCTTTAAGCTTGGGGGAGGCATTTGTTGTGAACAGACCAATTTTTTTTTCTTCTTCCTATAAGTCTCCTTCCTAAGTTCTCGTCTCGAAGGAGATCTAGGCAATCAGAACAAGTTTGCACTGAAAAGGAAGTTAAAGGGGTAAGCAACGACTAAATTAAATTCTAAAACCTGAAAAGCTACAACAACACAAAGAGGTTACCTAAGATTTGCAAGTGACTCGGAAGGTTAACAACTCTCTCTTCCTTAAAGTCAGCAACATGTGGCCTCCAGATGGCTAGATTCTTTTGAATTTCCTCTCAGTCAAGATGAAGTCTCTATTTGGCATTTTTAAAATAAGTGGAATAGCCTAGGCTGAACATGTTGGCAATTGGTAAATGTTATTCCTTATGAAGATCCTTGACATACACCCAAGCCCTGTTCTAATGCTTGATGTCGGATGGCTTGCTAGGAAGATAATCATGTTGCTTACAGCTTGAAAGCTCTAGCCACTAAGAGACTTCTGGAGCTAGTAAAGCTATATAAAAGCCACAATAGGTCTTTTATAATGCATAAGGCAAAAAATATCACATCCAACGATGCTAGTGATGTCATTGGATGTGAATTGGAAAAGCAGAGGCCCAAGGCTTATAGAGGTCCAATAACTTTGAGGAAAGAGGAAAGGGGAAGCCCCAAGCTGAATTTAAAATGTTCCTTGAAAATAGCATGAAACCCTTTAAGGGGTTCAAATATAAAGCTTTTGGTCGTAGCAAGCGAATGTTAAAGCGTCAAGCATCCATATTCAAATTTTTAGCGCGTTCGCCTTGTTGTTGAAGCTTTTTCGGCAATGACAATGGATTTCGTGAACAAATACAGACTATAGCCCCTCAAATTCTCTAACAAAACCTCCAAAAGATCTCTTCTCACTCTGGAATACCCCTCGAACACCCTCATATGATTCAGCATATTCTTGTTGAGTTTCTTGAAGAATTCAACGACCATTTTTCAGATAGGCAAAAAGGTTTGAAAAGTTGGTTCCAAGGTTTATTGGAATAAGCAAGAAGGGAACGTGTGCTGGATGTTTGGTTTAAAGCTCAAGAGTTTAATGACTAATAAACTCCTTCGTAAAGAGAGAAAACGGAGTCAAAAGGGTGTAAACGGATAAAATTTCTAATTGTCCACTTAAGAGACTTTATGATCCCAACCCATTCTTATACAGGCCAGGGAAATAAAGTCAGGGCTAATAAAGGGGAAAAACCCAAATCAACCAAGAGAAAACCGGATATAGCATTAAATGTGAATTTTTCACTCAAAATTGCCATAGAAATCCTAGACATGAAATTCCATCACCAATCACAAAGGGGCATAAGGTACAAGCATGTCCTTAAGTACAGAGTAATTACACTAGAAGCCCACAAAAAACCAGAAGCCAAAAGTATAGTTACACAAAGGCTACATTGGATCCAAATCATCAGAATATTCCGACCCTCTCATAGCTTTCCCCTTGAAGAAAAGGCAGTATTATACTCATCAACGTCCAAGGCAATATCATTTTCACCTACTTCACAAAGAAAAATCTTAGTGGTACCTCTAGATGGATGGGGCATAAACTTATGTCGCCTCAGTAGACATTAAAGACCAAGCCTTAGTAACATCATTTTTGAAGATTTTAGGTCTTTGCATGAGAGACTTGGAAGAGAAACAGGAAATGTACCCAAGAGATGGATGAATATGGAATATCACTATCTTCACAGCCAACATCTAGACTCCTAGGTGCAGGAGCATTTGGAGCCTACCCATGAGCAAATCTCCCCTGAAAGCCCATACACACCAAAGTACTCTATCAGAGACACTAAGGAAATGGCATATCCCTGGCAGATACCGTAGGAAATCTTATACTTCTCAAGAAGGGAAAGAACATAAGAAGGAAAGTTTCTCAAGGAAAATCTCCACTGTCAACCCTTGAAGCAGTCCCAGTGGTTGGACTTAATTCCTAAAATAAAGTGCCCTTGTCCACTTCTTGCTCTGATACACCAAATTTGAAAAGGTCCTCAAGAAATAGAACTTAGAAACAAGCTTCTAATGTCCAAAACTGAAAAGCATCCTTAGCATAAAGAAAGATCTCAACCCACGCGTAATTAGGGACAAAGATGTACAACATTCCCAATGGAAGAAGGTGGGGCCCTATTAGACTCTAAAATTGTGTGGGTTTAGGTGACTCCATTTTTGTGGAATTGGCTAGCAAGAAGATGAAACCCTATAAACTTTTTGTATAGAATTGTGAGGTGTGTTGCATTTTGAAGTGACAAATTTTGGATATCCCCTATTTATAAGGGGACACATAAGAAGTTATGGCCATTATAACTAAGAGATTGGGGGGGGGGGAAGAGGTCAAAAATAATACAACAAAAGAAACACATCTTTATAACTTCGCCACTAGTAGGGTGAAGCAAGCATCAAGCCTTTTGAATTTGTCTCTTTAAGACTCGGTTCTTCTCCTGTGCTCTTCTTCTCCTTTCCTCCATTTCTTGCAATAAAGCTCGTACTTGCCCAGGCTTATCTTCTGGACCCCTCTTGATTCCTTGCTCTAGTTACTAGGGGTGAGCAAAAAAAATCGAAACAGAAAACCGAACCGAGAAACCGAAAAAACCGAACCGAAAAACCGGTTAACCGGATCGAATTTTATGAAATTTTCGGTTCGGTTAACCGAACTGCTTTTTTTCCACGGTTCACGGTTCGGTTTCGGTTCAGGGGAGAGGATTTTTCGGTTAACCGCGGTTAACCGATCCGAACCAATTTTTTTTTTTAAATGGCAGCAAATAAATAGTAAATACTAAATATTAATTAAATTTCTAAACCATAAAAAAAATGTAAATTTAGGTGTATGGGGTTCGGTTAACCGTAAACCGAACCGAAATTTCGGTTAATCGGATATTTCGGTTCGGTTTACGGTTCGACTTTTTGTTGAACCGGTTTTTTCGGTTAACCGATTTCCGGTTAACCGGTAATTTCGGTTCGGTTCACGGTTCGCATTTTTCCCGAACCGAAAAAACGGTTAACCGACTTTGAGCACCCCTACTAGTTACCACTCCTAGCAAGTACGAACTTGATGTCTGAAACTTTCCAGCCTTTTGAATCCTTGTTCCTTTTATAAATCGTGTGGGTTTTTGAGATCCTTGTTCCTTACTACTTCCTTATATAAAAGAAACAAGGATCTCAAAAACCTCTTTGAGGGAGAGAGACCTTGGGATCATCTACCTTGGATGGTGAGAAAGAAAAAGGGGAACAGAAAAAAGTGTCATTAGAATGGAGAGGAAAACTCCAAGAGATACAAAACCTAATCAAGAAAACTCCAAAAATTGAATCAGCCATCATTACTAGCATAGAAAATTGGAGAGAAGAAGAAAACAACACTCAATTAAGGCAAGTTTAAGCCATCATTGAGTGAAGGCCGAAGTTATTTCTCGAGGAATGGAAAATAAAATTAGCTAAAGATTCAGAACCCCAAATTAAGGGATTTGAAATCCAGTTTGAGGAATAATTTTTCTAAAAAATGAATAAAGATCCATTGGGAAAATCTTAGGCAAGTCTCTTTAGGGAAATGAGACCAGATTACAGGAGGGTGCACAAAGTTAACCCTGGGAAAGCCCTCAAGCTTTTAGATAACTCACGGCTCAAAGCAAAAAACTCCTAAATAGATAAAGAGGCTAGGCTTGGTCACACTTTGAGGCCTAATTGGATTAAGATCCAACATCACTCAAGGGGCAAATGATTTGGGTAGAAAGTAACTCTAAGAGGCATTAGGCCATAGCCTAGTAAAAGTCTAAAAAAGAGAATTAACCAAAACACGCCACTGGACTTGGGTAGCTTAGGCTCGGACACAAGCTCACTAAAACCTAATTCCACCGAAGCTGTGAAAATAATTGTCGTGCGCAAGGCTTGATAGGGAAGGAAATATATAGCCAAGATCTCATAAATCTGCAAGGAAACAATAAAGATCTTTGAATCTGAATAAAACTAGGAAATAATCTACATCTAAAAAGATGTAGAATTCTAGTAAAATTCCTCTAAGAGAACCGTTCTAAAAACATATATAAACAAGTCATAGCTAACATCAAATGTAGGTTAATAAAATTTTCATAAGCTTCGTTGTGCTTACTACCCTCACAAAATCCGTCCTTACTTTAACATCAGAAAATCTTAAAGAGGAGAAAACTCCCCTTCTTTGAAAAATGTTTTGCAAGATGGTGATATAAGTTCCTTAAGAATCTCAGAAGAATCACAGAAACTTTAAACTGTGCTGACACAAAATCCACCAAATTTAATCACTCCATCTTCTTCATGACAAGATTAGAGTGTGCTTTCTAAGGTGCAAAGAGTTTTTGGAGTTTAATTGATGCTAGGACTTCTGTTTGTCTAAAGAGCATAATGGTCCAAGAAAAAGAGAAGTTGATTCTCACATTTGGGGATTTTTTAAAGAGTGTTTCTTTTTTTTTTTCCTTTTTCTGTCTTCCATGCAACAATCAAAAAAAAAAATCTTAACTTACCCGATTGTCCAAAATTATTTTGATGAAATTTTCTAGAGAATTTGAACAGAAATTACATGTAATTCTAGTTGTCCAATTACCTAATTGTACGAATTTACCCGAACCCGAATGGTTTTAAAACTCCAAACAACCCGAACCCAAATGTCCAAACTCGAACCCGACCCAGATTTAAATTTAGACATGACCAATTGTCTGAATTTAAATTCAGACAAAAATTTCGCGACCATATACGATCTTTTCCAGGTCAAACAAATTCAGGTAATCAGGTCGAATGGATTTTTGTCAGCCCTACTTTCTGGGTATTGCCCAAGTTCTCCCATCTTTTTCAATTGCGTTTCTGATTTCTTTGTAATCTGCCTGATAGTTATTGTATGTTGATGTTTGGCGGGTTAATTTCAAATTTGTACTATTGTTTTTGAAGCACTAGTTCTGGGTTTTCTCAATGTCTATTGCATAATTTGATTATTGATCCACCTCCAGAGTCCATCAAAATCAATTTCGACGAGTCCAAGACTAATCAAGGTGCAGCAGCGGGATTCATTTTTTGAGATTGTTCAAGCAGGTGCCTATCTGCGGGTGCATCTAATTTGGGCATTGCATCTATTCTAGTTACCAAGGCGACAGCCATAAGACATGGAGTCTATAAGGCCATCCAATCCGAGTACAAGAATATTATTGTTGAGTGAGATAACAAGATTCTTATCCAAACAATACGGGGTGACATTAGTGTTCCATGGGTAATTCATACTCTAGCTTGAGGTATCCAAATTCTTCTATGGCAAGCAGCTAGGTTTCAAGTTCAGCGCATATACCGTGAAGGCAATATGGCGGCACATTGGTTACCGAAGACCGGCCTTCTTTTACTTTTTTTAGTTCCAGTTTCTATCTTCTTCTACTACCTATTGAGCTTCTTCAAATCTTAACGGATGATAACATAAGCAGATCTCGTGAGAGAATGACTACTTAATGTTTCGATGATGTATTTACCCTTTCCCAACAAAACAAAACCAACAAAAAAAAGAAAAAGTTGATGATTGTTCACTTAACTATTGAGAACTGAGATTATTTATACAACTATTTCGGTTGCGGTTATCGTTGCAGGGGATTTTCTTAGAGCTGGCAAAAAGTTCTCCGACTTGAATGCCCGAATTTGTCCAACCCGGAAAAACCCAAGTATGGTCATGAATTTTTCGTCGGAATTTTAAATCTGGACACAACATTCCTTATATTTCTATTAGTCGAACCCGATTTTGACCTGAATTTAGCCTTGCTTGAATTGTACGACCCGAAAAGAATTGGGCATTGGATATCAATTTCTTGTCCGAATTTTGACATTGTCTGACCCGAATTCACTCGAAACCCTAGTTTTTGCTAGGGCTAGTACTTTTTCTCATTATTGCGTTCTCTAGATATAGATCTCTGGAGGGCAATTTTTACAGTTTCTGATTGCGAAGGGAGTAGAATATTTCCATTGTTTTTTAGTTGGATTGACAGAAATTGGGTTAGGTTGTCATCTAACAAGGACTACAAGTTTCTGATTGCGAAGGGAGTAGAATATTTCCTATTGACACCCCGTAACGGGGAGTGGGGAGCCAAATCGGGGCAGAGACGGCAGATATACTCCATGTCCCCGACCCGCCCCGTTATCATCCCTAAGTTGGATTAACTCTCCTTGTTTTGCTGATTGCTAGGCATCTCCTCTAGTAGATTTGTTGTGTATGTTTTTTTTGGGGGGCGGGGGCAATATCTACTATCATGCTCAGTAGTCATGTTCTCCTCCCATCTCACACCGATTTAGAATTGGGAACTCGTCTTAACAATGTGTAATATAAACGAGAAAAAATAGTTAGTCTAATCAAATTAAATCCGATCTGATCCAATGCAACTAGGATCAGATTCGGTAGCAACATCCAACTCCGCCAAATAAGATTTTGAAAAGTAAAAATTAATAGGATTCAGATTCACCTATGTACACATTCAATCTGATTCTAATCTATTGTCATCGCTGTTCACAAACATTTAATTTAAATCGATTCAAACGAAAAGACGCCCTAGAATTCCATACAAATTAGGAACATCCCCCAAAGAACTATTTCAGTACGGGAAGCCCAAATGGCACTTAAAAACTCGTCAGTTTCGAATCATGTTAATTGCTCGTTCAGAGAGTTTTGAATCATGCTAATTGTCACATTTATATTATTCTGCATCCCAATCCTATTTAGAACTACACTTAACCAAAAACCTCCTGTAAGCTCTTTGAGCTGGGTAAGATCAAAGCTCGAACTCTAACTAGAGTAGAATTGCGTAGAACCGAGTTGAATCCATATCAAGAGTTTTTTTCAAGGAAAAGAAAACTAAGTTACATAATGTACATCCATGCATCAACTCAAGCTCAAGTTTCTCAAGCTCAGATCTAACAAAGCTAAGCCAAGTAGGGTCAAACTCCGCTCGAGTTGGTTCCATAACCTAATTACTTGTATCATTCAAACAGGAGAGCAGAGATCAGTTGGTACCTTCCGGTCTTGTACCAAACAATTACCAAAAACTAGGAGTGCCAGATCAAATGACCAGCCTCATCATAATATTTGAATTACCCACTTATAATACTATATGACAGGAACCAGTTGTTGGTCAGGGAGGGGGGGAATTGAAATCAGCGAATGCCAATGAAATGAAGTTGCAACAGGAAACAACATTCAAATGAAATTGAAATCCATAAACGACGATCAAATGAAATTGAAATCGGTGAACAACACTAAACTGAAATTGAAAACAAATAACAGAAGCTGAAACCACCGTAAATAGCAGGGGTGTGTCCCACTATTGTTTCTTAGAAATTAAATCAATTGCTCTAACTGCTACACTCGACCAATGTAATTTACAAAACCTAAAATCATATTGAGACCCACCCCCCCAAAAAAAAGCGCCAAAAAACAAAGAAGAAACGAAAAAGGAGAAGCTGCTCTGATGTACAACAGCCAATAAAATTCACCCTCTCATTCTATCCAAGAATTTTATAGATAAAAAGACAGGGCAGCGTATCTAATGTAAAAAAGGGGAATAAAAGATACATAGAACATGTATGTTCATAAGAACCTTCAATGTGTTAAATGAAACCTGAACATGCAAATGTTAACATCGCACCAATTAGGGTTGTAACGTAATGCATACCCGTCGATGGGCTGCTATTTCTTAGCTGGATGTAGGTGTTGGAGTTTGAACCAGTACTTGTAGAAACATTCACAGGTTGAGAACCTAATAACTCACACAAAAAAAGGGGTTTCAAAACCATATGCCATCAGAAAGAAAAGAGGAAACTCATAAATTGTACTAACAAGACATCTACTTATGCTGGACCACAAGATCTAAGTATCGAGTATCGACCCTAGGGACGTCATTCTAGAGCAAACATACACAAAACTTCCAAAAAAGGCTGGTCGAATACTTGAGGACCTACCCCTCTAGGACAAACTCTAGTCAATCCGAGTAACACAAGTTTGTGCTAATGAGAACTTGCTCGAAAGTTGTAGTCATACATGGACAAACTCTAGCCAAGTCCTAGGAACACAAGTTTGGGGTAATGAGATCTTGGTTGAAAGCTATAGCCATCTTGGACACACTCTAAGCCAAGTCTAAGTAACACAAGTTCGGGGTAATGAGATCTTGGTTGACAGTTGATTGACACCCAGAAACAATGGGGTAAGTTCGGATTCTAGAGTGATTCTTTATTTCTTTATTGGGGTTCAAAATTGGAAAATGTTCTGAAGCTAAGCTTCAGATACATGGCTCCCAAAAGATGACAGATCGAAAAATTAAGACAAGGTGTGTCCATAAGGTAGGGGCACTTACAATCATAGTTGACCCATCCGACCCGCTGATTAGCTAAGTCATACACAACTACTTTATCTTTCAGAACAATATCTGCAGAAAAGGCAGTGAGGATGCCAGTTAAGCCAGAAAATGAAAGCAATAAAAACAACACAATGGGATTAACCATCAGAAATGAAAATCACAGCCCTAGAAATTTAATCTACTGTAAGATTAGCTTTTAAAGGCAACTAAATAAATTAGGAGACATAGTAACAACACGAACACGCTTAAGGTTATGACATTTGACGGAAAGACTACCTCCCAATATATTCATCCCCCGCTCATCACTCTTCTGGAATCCCATGCACCAAACTGCACCTCCAGCCTGTCAGACAACAAAAATTTCACCATTCTCATTTAAGACAAGTTATCAAAACAAGTGCATTAATCTGCCCAAGCGGATTAAAACTTCCTTTATTCACTCATTATCGAGTAGCAACCCCTGAAGGGTGTGGAGCCAGGAATAAAGCAAGGTGTCAAATACTCAGGGAAAAAAACAAAGTGCAAGCAATGTTATCGGGACTCATGAGCCACAATGAGTAGATCTAAGGAGTTTGACTATATATCTTCAGGGTGTCCTGCATAGTGCAAGTGGATCTGTCCAGTTATATTACTTGGACTCTTCACCTCTCAGAGCATCCAACAATCTATACTAAGACACAGGCAAGGACAGTCACCGACTTTGGACCATAAACATGCATAACTTTCATAATGACAAGTGACTTCGACACCCAAATGTGCAATCAGTGTCAGATACTGTTAGTGAAGACCAAGGAATGCACATGGTTGAACTAATATGAGTCCGGTAACATACCTGTTAAGTAGAAACCAGTTGAGAAATGGAAGAAAATGGTGAGAAAAGGACTCTTGAAAAACCATGTTGCCCTTCCCGAAGAAACTGAATTGAAATGAAAGATACAGAACAGGAAAGCTTACAATGGAATTTTGTTCCAGCAGATAGTCTTTTGGCTTCAAAACCATTGAGGCACCACCCGCAAAATTTAAGTGGACTTCTGGGAAAACATCATTAACACTGGCACACAAGGGAAGATGAGAGAAAGAACAGAAGACAGAATCACATCCATCAATCAAAAGGAACAACATACAAAGGGATACGAAGGATAACCTGGAGATTATCAGAAAGCATGAGTTCCCCCTAGAGAGTAACGGGCGAACAGACTGTGAAACAGCTTCTGAAATCTACAAAACCAATGACAAAAACTATAATTATCTCTTGTTTATGATTCAATAGACAACTTTTAACTGCCATATATATTGAAAATTCCACGACTTACTGCATTAAGAAAAGGATCATATGCTCCTTCTGCAAGATAAGCCAGTGTGGTTCCTGAATCAATAATGGTCCCCGTGTTGCTGGATGTGGTAAATACTGAAGGATCAATGGCCAGTTTTTGACCATTAACAGAAATACTCTGCAGATTCAAATTGTAGTGCGGTCTGCAGTTTGATAACAGCAAAGGAAATGACCAGAACTCTCAGCATTGTAAAAGGAATTGACAACCATGATTTATGTTTATGAATGAGGTTTACCAATTTTTCAGGACACAATAGACAGAATGATAAACGAGAGTGTAATTACTGGAAGGGAAGACCACTCGACTTTCCACACATTTGAAGAAGTCACTTTTGGACAATTTTTCAGCACGTGGACCAAAGCTAAATGGCTCATGAAATGTCGTCCACTTCTGTTTTTTTTACAGTGTAGGAAGCAGTCAGTGATTTGTGATTCAGCATCTGATGGCAAAAGCCTTTTCTATAGCTCAGGGGCAAGTTGCTACATTTCAAAACCTCCAAAACCCTGTGCGTGTGATGGGGCACTCTACCTAGGTGGGGCACCGCGGTGTGGATTTGGTTTGAACTAGAAGATAGAGACTAGTTACTAATATGGATTTTCTTTTGCTTTGTCCACTGGTATGCATCCCAGCTCAAACACTTAGAGATAAGATAGAGGCCAGGATTCCTAGCATTATTGATACATTATCAGACCTTTGTTTATCAATATATATTCTAATGAACCAAAAATAATTATTAAGCCTGGATGTCAACATAGTAACAACCACATAACTACAGTTTGAAATTAGCATTTCTGCTGCCAAGAAGTGTATGGAAAGATCAAAAGCAGACAGAAATAAGAAAGGTCATATAGCAACAACATTCATTTCTTTCAAACTTCTCTCCTTTTATATAATCATTCTTTTTTGCAAAACCATAATGGGGAGTTTAAGCCAAACAACTGTTGCAACTGCTCACAATAAAAGGATCGGAACATACTGTGACGGCACAAGAGGAGTGTAAACTATGCCAGGCTCCACAATACTCCCCAAAACCAAAACTCCCCCACCATTGTCATCTCCCCTCAAACAGTGTGAAAATGCCGGGGGTGTGATCCCTTGTGAAGAGAGTTGGGTGACAACAGACAATCCCTGTTGACCAAACCCCAAAATTCCATCAACTGCTCTAGTCGTCTTGGTCAGATCCCCAGTTTGGGACACACTACAACTGCACCACAAAGTCAGCAGCCCGAGGCAAAGAGTTGCATAATGCAGCTATGTTAGACTAGAAGCTCATACAAACACAGACTCAAACCTTAACAAATTCATATATTTCATTGATTTAGCAATGACCCATTGATGTGTTAACCTATTTTCCTCAAACTTTTCACTCCACACAAGTACCAGCATCAGACATTGCAGACTGGAATAAAAGGTATTGAAGCTGGAGACTAACAACAAAAGTACAAATTTCAATGATATGGTTGTGTTTCGCATCACGAATGTTGCAATCTACAAGCTGAGTACAAGCAACAAAGGTGGTAGCTAGGGAAAAAGTAGTAAAAAAAAAAACAATATTACCCAAAGATAATTTTGGATGAACTATTGTAAGTCGGAGTGCCCCCAACAACAGTTTCGAGATGCAAAACATCTGACACATAATAACCTTGGGTCCCACTGCCATCTCCATACTGAAATTGATAAGCACAATTGTTCGAGCTATCACAAAGTGCATCCCCAAATTGAGCTCCTGCACTACATCTTTTGTCTGAGCAAGAGAGTATGGATGCTGATGTTGAGCTCAAAGGGTCAAAGGCATTCAGCTCAATATCCTGTAGAAAATCAATTAGAACTGCAGCAGAAATAAAAAATCAATCTTTAGGAGGTTGTTTATCTCCCAATTTTTGCCCCAATGGATTTCACAAAAGTTGACAAAGAAGTATAGGAGATTACAACTGATGGGAAAAAAGAGCACAAAGGAAAAGGAAAAAAAAAAAGAAAAAGAAGCAACTATACTTCAAGTCCAGTGGTCTCAGGACAGCCATTGCACCCTCTGCAACTAACCCACAATACGTCACTTCCTGTATCAATTTGGACATTGAATTCTTGGGCTGGAGTGCCTAGCTGCACCTTTGTATAGTACAACCTAAACATTCATAATACAGAAAATACAAATTTCCAGATTAATTACTTTGCTTGTGACAGAAAGTTGCTAACTTTGTTGCATCATGCATTGCTTGGACTTTACATTTCATCTCAGGTATCTACGTTAAACACTCAACACTCAAATGTAGGTATGAACACATACATTTCATTTTAGACCAAAATAAGACACTTTCAGAAAAGCGCCAAGTCTGATATTGAGCCCAGGACTTACGTCCAAGATTTGCAGTCAAGTCCAAGTATCATAAGATAACCATAACAACTGCCCCTTGTGAAATGGTCGATTCTGTGGATGCCAAGATGTGCATAGCTTTGTCCCTAGACTCCTATAAAGCAGAAAGGTGGTTTCTGAAAGACCTTAAAAAGAAAAGTGCAGGCATACCATACGTGAAAACTGGTGGACATAAAGTTATATAATATATACACACAGCACTGAACGGAAAAAGTGAAAGTCAAATTGACAGAGCTAAGTAATGAACTAATAATGGAATCTAAAAGTGATTAGAGTACCACTACGTAAAAACCTAATACATAAGAAATGACATTAAACAACAAGAAGCAATCAATTTGCCAAATGCCCATTACATGATTAACAGCCTCAATCATATGATGCCTCCAATAATTATAAGCTCAAACAAAATTTGGGGGGGGCCGCACGGGCGGACAAAACCAAAGAAGAAGAAACATTGAGCAAAAAGTTCCATGTTTTGAGCCATCATGAAACTTCAATAGAAAAATGATTTTGTTTTTTTAAAGAAAAGACATCAATTTTCAACATCTAAAACCCAGTCCAGGATCAAAGAGTCCATCACACCAAAGAATTAAAAAAAAATAAAATAAAAGCAGAAATATTTTTAAGAAAATGACCAAAAAAACACAAAATTGAGCAGAAAATAGTGAAATTACCCCACACGGTAAGGATTATAGGAGCCAACAACTGGGAAATCAACCACTCCACTGACAGAATTCAACAGCCGCCGATGCCTAGCTCGATCATGGGCTCTGAGTTTACTCATTTCAACTCGTTTTGGTATAGCTCTATGTAGGATCAGTCTCGTCGGAAACTCGCCGGAGGCGACCGGCGCCGGAAAAATTACGACGGCAAAAAATGCCCAGATGCATAAAGTGCCAAACATGCTTTCTTTCATCGATTTATTACATTTATTCATTTTTTTCCGGGGTTTCTTTCTCCTAAAAAAGGCTCTAATAAAGAACACCAGCAAACCCAAAAAAAAAAATAATCAGAAAGAGAGAGCAATCAAGAGGAAAATTAGAAAATTAAAGAATATTGGGATTTGAAGAGGAAGCTGTGAGTATCAAAAAGATAAGTTTGGAACATCCAGGATTGAATGCTGGATTATGTTGGATGATTCGTTTAGAAAGAGAAAGTAAGAGAAGTGAGAGGCAGAACCACCCACTGGTGAAAAAACTGAATCTTTACTTCCGAAACTCCGGATTACGTTGGCATTTATATCTTGTGTTCTCTCGAATCTTAATTTTCAATTTTCTCCCCACTTTGGACTCTTTTTTTACCCTTTTCGTTCTCTCTCTCTTTTTTTTTTTTGGTGTGTGTGTGTTTGCATTTCATGATTTATCTTTCTTTTTATTTTTACTTTGTCTTTTGCTTGGGGTGCTCCTTTTGGGGCGTCGGGGTACAGGGAACTCATGAGCAAGTTAAGAAATTTTGTTTCATCTATCTCTAGCTTTTTGGATGTTTCTAGTTTATGCTGATAATCAAAACAATGAAGCATTCTTATCCTTTTTAAAAAAATTTATATAATAAATATAAAGGTATATGAATAGCCTTTAAATTCTAATCCTGAGAATTTTGTGCACTCCTGTCTAAAACCTTAAATGTTAAATTTGTCTTTTTTCAAATTTAAAAGGTCAGCAGTTCCAAGTAAATAATTAATTATAAAATTTAACTCATATGCATCAAAGTAACTTCTAACAATAACACGTCTCTCAATCTATCGAGCTCTCTCTCTCTCTCTCTCTCTCTCTCTCTCTCTCTCTCTCTCTCTCTGTGTGTCTCACTCACACACACACACACATATTCTCACGTCTCGTCATTTTGGCTCTGCATAGCTATCCATGCCTTCCAAAAACAAAATCAATTAAATCCAGTAACTAAAAAGTAGAGTTTGGTTTGCACGTTAGCATTTCTATATCCTTCTTTCCTCCTCTTTGGTACCTGCTCCATGATTTTTCTTCCTCTGTTCAAGCGTCTTATCTTTCCCTTCAAACCAAACTCTACTTGCACACCTCTTTCTATGTTTGGGGGCTACTTGATGCTTATGTCAAGGTATTCCATCTCCTCTCTCTCACTTAATTTGTCAGTGGACATGCAATGCCTGTGAAAGCTAGAGGGTATTCACATATTGATTTTTTCCCACATAACTACAAATTTGCCTTTCTATTTTAGATAATTAGCACATATTTAATTACTGTGGGCTTAGAAAATATATTGGTGGTATTCTCATTCATTTCTTTCCTTTTGGTAGCTTAAAGAAATTTTATTCAATCTACTCTAATGCTTCTTCTAAATCGGTGGAGGAAGACCACATGGCATAGATCTATTCCAATAGTATTCTATTTTTTTTTTTGGATAAGTTTAATTGCCCTATTTTGTTTCTTTTATTTTTTATTTGGGGGTTAAGTTTATCTCATTATGGATTCCATTGCTTGGTCAGGATTCAGTGGTCACCACCGCCTGTAGGTGGTGTTGGGTGAATCGGAGGAATAGACGATGGAGCTAAGGTCGTGAATTACCAAGGACTCTAAAATTGCCTTTCTTTATGGCAGTACTATCATTATCTCTATCCTCCCCTTGGTTTTTTAATACTATTTCTAAAGTTATTTTAGTTATTAAGTGCATATTGATCTTTCCTTAGAAGCTATTAGAGACATATGAAGTGTTCATATGTAGATTAATATAATCTCATGTAGCATCACGAGATACGATGTTTTCACTACTTTTCTCTCAATTTGGTTCAAGTTAATTTAATTTTAAGTCAGCACATTTCTTTATTTCTTTCTTTCTATATCCCCTCAAAATTGTTCTTGTCCTACCTTATCTGATTTTGTTTTAATTGATGTGATTTTCTCTGTTTTTTAGGTGTTAGATTTGAAGCTGTGTAAGCTTGATTTTATGAGGTTATTGTTTCACAAACTAATTCATTGTTAATTTATTTCTATAATTTGCAATTCCTGATAATCCCTTTTACCAAGTCGCTCTCTCTCTCTCTCTCATGTTCTTAATTTGTCAGTTTATAACTTTTGTTGCACCTTTTTTTATTGATCCAATTTGTTTTCTAATTCAATTCTTGAATTTGAATATGAAATTCATTAATTTTTTTCAATGGGATTAAATAGATCAGTCTAATTTTTCAGTGTTCCTTATTGGTTGAGTGAGTACTCATAACATATAAGTTTCTCAATTCCTTTTATTTTGGGAATAGATGTGTGTTCCCCTAGGAAAGGGATCACAATTATTTTGCTTTGGTAAATGAGTTCAATTTTTTTTTTTGTTAGGAAACTCTGATATACTTGCTCTCATTAATTGGTTAATTGCTAATTATTTTTGGTTCAAATCCAAGGCTTTTTTTTAAAAAAATGTTGAAATCATGTAGTTTGATGGTATATATAAAGCTTTTGGACCGCAAGTTTTCCCGGGTCTTTAGCCTTTAACTAAGATTTGTCAATCTCATGGTTGAACCATAGCTAATTTTTTTCCCCCAAGATTCACCAGATTTCTTTTGGTTTTTTAATTGATTTTAGTCATAACTTCATATGCAGGAGATGATTGGCTTAAGTCCTTTTGACTACTCAGCTCTTCCTCTTTGTACTTGATTCTAAAGTAAATAGGAGATAACTCTATGTTCACTTACCTCCTAATTACGATTGTGAAGTTTCCAAAATGATTTGGCTGAAGTCTAAGTGTGGTTTCACTATGGACGAGGGAGGATTGTGAAGGGAAGAAACCTAATGCCCGGTTAGGGAATTGGGGGGTTTTCAATGCTTATGACATAGTCTTGGAGCTGCTCTGTATGCGATTCAAATAGCAAGAAGGACACAAGCAAGCCAGCAAAGTTTTGAGAGTGATAACTAGAAGCGTGTTTTCATAACTTAACTAGCATATCCCATCCTCAAGACTAGAGTCATAGTAATAGGGATCTTTAGGATTGTAGTAGATTTTGTCTCTATCTCCTTATATCAGGTGATGTTAGAAGAATTTTGCCTATAAATTGCTAGTTGGATGAGCTATGGTTTGACTTTCTTGGAAGCTACTTAACAAGATGTCTAATAAAGTCTATTTGCTTTGGGTAACGATAGTTTTTGTCTTTGTATATTTCACAATGTTCACCATGATTATGTCTTGGTATGTAATGTTGAATATTTTAATGTTTTGAGATCCATCATTGACCAATTGGCCATCAATATTACTTTCTTGAGATGATATATTGAATGCACCCTACATAGCACTTTTCATAGTTCAGGATTACTACTTAGATAAGAAAGCTAAGGACATTAAAAGTTGCTTTCTTGGGTCTATCACAATTACATTTACATGTTAAGTCAATAAATCCGGGTATGATTGCTAGGTTATGACGAACAGATGTTCATTTATATAGTTATATCTTTTCTGGAGTATTAGCTTTATTTCTCCCATTTCTTGGAAGCTAGATACATCATCATTTCATTTGTGCTCATTATCACTAAGTTTACCAAAAAAAAAATGTACAATATGCAGTATTTACATAAAAAGAAAAACTAATTGGTTTGAATATTACTAGATTTGTTGACGAACATATAATGAAAGATGAAGAAATAGAAATGGGCAGACATTAAGTTTCAAATAAAAGTGCAATTCCAAATAGTTGTCTAAATTGGTATTAGAAAGAAAAAGCTGTTGTGATCTTCCATGAATAGATTGATTTACTTCTCATAATTTTATAGAAACTTTGTTAATTGCTTTTCTATTATCGTCTATTGCCTTTATTAATTTATCTATTTACAAAATAATTTTCTCCATATCCACCATTCCATTGAGTAAGTATACTCTATCGACAATTTATATTCTTTATGCATAAAGTAATATTCAATGATTTTTCAACAAAGGGGTATTAACTGTTGTTTATTATATTTTTCCTAGAAATGCTTATTACATTTTGTAATATTTTAATTTCAACATAAAATACATCTTCTTATGAAAGATTCTATGAAAGCTTTTTATGAGAGGGGAACATGAAATATGAAATAATGAAAAAGAAATTATGTTTAATAATAGTCAATTTTAACTTATTTGTAGCTTAATTGCTCACAATGTATATCACTTAATTGAATTAATTTCTATATTATCCAAGTGAATATTTTCCTCTTTTTTTAAAGTTTTCAAAGGTCTATATTGTCAACAACTGTGCATGGCACAAGTCCATTTTAATACATTAAAAAAAATTTCATTTTAAAATATTATGAATTTTAATTTCATATGTTTGTATGATACATAAGCTTGAATAAAATGTTTCAGTAACATCGATCATTTTAAAAATCCTTAAAAGCCCATGACAAAAAATATTACAACAAAATTATTACTCAAAATAGTAGCTTCAAAAGGTTTTTCTAATTGCAGGATAGACGATGATAATCTCTTCAACACTCCTACTAAATTAGATATTATTACGCCAGAGAAGTTAAGGAAAACAGAAGAATTATAAAAGTAAAACTAATTGGATAAAAGGGTTAGCATATTAAAAAAATAAGGCTAGTGTATAAAAAGGAAGGAACAACTTGTTAATCAAATGAAGCACTTGAGAAGGCAAGTTATATGACGTGAAATAAGATTGACTATATAATGATTATGGAAGTTTAGATTTCAAGTAAAAACAATTTGCCTTTCTGTAATATGGAACGAGGAACAAGTGACAAGATTGAAGAATAATTATACATGTCTACGAAAGCAAAACAAGAGAGAAGCAATACTAAGGGGATGTTATTTTTAATTTATCTTAATGTTCTTGTCGTTGACATTTAACACTAGTACTCATCAATATCGATTAGTACGTATCATCACCAATCAACACTCTTCAACACTTGCTAGAATTAATTATCACTCATGAGTGTTTAGTTATATTTCTTAGTTATAATTTCATAATATTCAATACTTATCGGCACTCATCAGTATTGACCAATGCTCATCACCATAAACCAATACTAATGTAGTAAGTTACTTATAATAAGTTTTAAATTAATCATATTAAAATCTCGTGTGCTATATTTTCTTGATAGTGGATAATATTTAGTGGCTTATTTTCTAGAAGAACTTGTTTCTATCTTGTATCATGGGGGTCTTGATAGGAGCTAGATATTTTTTTGATTAACTTTTAGTAAGAGGCCTTGGTGGTCCTAATAATATTTTGTTTCAAGTCAAAATTTTGATAATCTTTTGGATCAAATCAATCATACATCTATCTATAAAAATATAGTCTTTCTACCTTCTGGTCAACTAGATGTTGAATAAACTCAAACTTCACTAGATGACTGGCTTGTTCTCGAATCTCGAGCAAATAGAAGGGCATTCTCAATTGATGAAGGATGAGATTAAAAGACATCACACTGAACACAAAAACAATTAACTGTATATCTCTTGAGCCCTAATGTGTATCGTGATTCTAAGACTTTATTAAAAAAATAGAAATCTTTCTATGGATGCTAGTTAATTCAACTGATAAAGTGGGCGATGATTATTGGCAGATCTTGAATTTAAATTTCATCTATGTTAATTAGCTACACCTTTCTTTATATGAGAATAAAATAAAATAAAATAGACAATCCATGTTTCCTTCAAGTTCCATCAATGAAAATATCACTTCTCTATATTGTGTTTCTTGTGTAAACAAGGATAAACATGTAGTTTTACGTGATGATACATTCTTAGTGGTTTTTTTTTCCTTTTGCAAGAAACATAAATAATACAATCTAAGAAATCTTTCTCTCAAGGGTTCCCCTTATATTATTCTCATATAGGATACGAAGCAAGTTCTTTTGATGGATCTTTTCCCATACTACTATTGAACATAATGATAACCCGTACTTAAGCAACCAATCAGCTGAACAATATCCTTACCTAAAAATATGGGCACTAATTGCATCCACATGAAGATAAATAGTAATATCTATAAGGACCGGCCTATCCTGGGGATATATAATTTCCCCACGAATGGTCAGATTCGTTTGGCATAGGTACTTTATTTTTTAGAAATAGATTTTTTTATTTTTATTTTTACAAAGTAGAAATAACCAAAACTAGGCTGCAATACTATGGTAAACTGGGCATTGGCCCTAACCAAGGAACCTGACGGGTTTCCTGACTAGAGCCATACCCAACTCCCTAGCCTGGTCTCTGCCAATATCTTAGTCTATCCCAGTTTTTGGGCACAAGACTGATCTAGGAACCTGGCTGAGTTTATAAGCCAGTTCTAGCCCTGAATTTTGGTATAAACATGACGTACTACCAAGATCGAATCCATTGACCCAATTTCAGAAGTGCAGATAGCAGAAAAAATAAGAAAAAAAGAATTAAAGTTTAGCTAATACAGTCACCAGTGAGTTTTAGGAAAACTTACAAACCAATTCTACTCTCTAAAGTAAATTGCTACCGATAGGGATAATTAAAAGGGACACCAAAAGGGACTATTGATTTGCTTCAAAAAGATTTGCAAAAGACCCCTAATTAATCCCTAGTGCGGTCACCATCTTGACTTGATGGACTGAAACCGATGATCCAGATTCAAGGGCGATGACATGGTGACATGATGAGGTGCATTATGTCAATGTCCGTCATCACTTATGGCCTCTACTAATCAACACGGAAACCAAAACTTAATCATACTATCACACAGTCAATCATGCAGCATGTTAGAATCATTCATTCATATAAAATCAAAGTACAATATTCACCAAAAGAGACCAAAAAAATAAACAAGTCAAATTACTACAACAAACGAGGATGCTGATTAAAGGTTACATCTCCATCAAACTACAACCAACTAAATTAAATTAAAATAAATAAAGAGAAAGGAAAGAAGATTGTAAAACGCACCCTTAATATAACCCACATAAATCTTCTAGGAATCTAATAGAGTGACGCTTTCCTAAACCAATCATTGATTTCACTCACTAAACCCTGGCACCTTCTCCTAGAAAGAAACCCTAAAGCTCTCCTTTATATTTTCTAACACTATGTTTATGAATTTTAATGATTTTTTCTCCCTTTAATCAGAGGATCAACCCCCGTTATATAGTGGTTGAGGAGGCTAAGTGAATCAATCTAGGAAAAGGAAACCTAGTTCTGCTCCACTAGTCTTAATCTAAACAAGTTGACTTAATAATTCTAATTAATTAATCAAAATAAATTAATTCAATTAGAAATCTACTAAACCAAACACAGAAAGCTAATTCTACTAAAAGTATGTTTAATAAGCCTAAGTAGAACAGGACTCAATAAAGCCAAAAAAAAAAAAAAACCAAAAAGAGGAATGTTGATCGAGAGTCTGGTTGGGTTCCCTCCGTGGGGAATCTGACCAGGTTATGCTTGAGATTGGCCCATTGGGCCGGTCTCTTCCATGCGAATCTCTTTATTTTGTTACTGGATTCGGTGTTTTTAGCTTACTGCTCTACTAGGCTCCCAAAAGTGCAAGTTGGGCTAAATTTTCGTCATCGGGCTATTAAAAATATGATACCATTTTTAGGTGTATACAATATCCCGTATCAGAACTTGGATCTACCATGGTACTTGGCTATGACCATGAAATGCTCGAATGAGTATTTTATTATGTCCCTTAATATAGACACCAGTGAAACTTGTATTGTTGCTTTGATTTCATTTCTCATAATTGTTGCTTCCCCTACTAGAATTATGGCATCTCCAAAATTGAATGTTGTTGCTTGGATGAATCTCCTTTCACAATTGCAAATTACTAAACCTTCTGCTGCTGTTCGATATATTTTAGATCCACTAAAATTGATTTTGATGAATCCCCATTGTGGCTTCCTCCATACTACCCAATAAGTCCTCTTACAACTAGTGTCTAAAAGATTTTAGTTTGGTAGTTGAATTGTTTGTGTGAGGTTATGCCTAATACGTAATTCAATGCTTTCTTTCTTTACTCTTACATATGATTATTGGATTGGATATTTCATGACAACATACCCTATTGTTTCTAGTTTTCCACATACTCCCTAGAAGTGCAACTAGTTTTATCCATCTTAATAGAGGATTCAAAGATCTTATACTGGATAACTAGTTTTGAACACTATCAAAAGAATTTTCATGCCCATGAGATCGCTTGTTTTGGTTCAATACTGAAAAAGTTTTCATTAAATGGGTCGTTAGCACTGATCGGTTCTACCCATAGACTTTGGTCATGGAAACGCTTCTACGTCAGTTTGATTAGAAAAACACTTTTAATTGCTTAAATCTTTCTAAGCCCACGTCTCCTCATTTTCTTAGGTCAACATATCAAGAGACTATTGATAGACCTTTAATATCCTTATATTTCTTCCAAAAGAAATCCCTACTAGGGTTGTTCATTACTTGATCCAAAATCGCACACGAATAAGGAGTGGTCAAGACTATTCTAGATCGAGTGAATTTGATTTGTTCCTCGGCCTATGGTTTGGGTTATGTTCGGTCTTCGGTCTGGCAGACAAATTAGACCAAAATTGAGATTGTTAAAAAAAAAGTTAGAAGTTTTTCCGCATTTCTATAGTCTATGAAATTAATCCTTAGTATTGTTGGTTTATTGGGCTACTTTCTCTTGACATTGCACGCAATAACCCTACTCTTAATCATGACATCAGTCTAAATCAATACCATTAGTGGTAAATATAATAAAAGTGTTAGGGTGTTACCACCATCCTATAAAGGACAAGGCTATGCTAATTCACTTGCATAAACCTAATAGCACAATATTGCTCATGTGTAATTCAAATGGCATGCAACGAATTTACCCCAACTCATATGTGAATCCAGCAACCTTCAAAGCACACGCTTCGATGATTCATGACCTTAAGAAATGTCACTGTGAGCTTGTCTAACTCTTTTGATGTCTCCCTGATGTGAGGATTGTATAATTCGTTCACCTAAAACATGAAAACACAAAATATTCCAAGAGTGAGTCGAAACTCAATACGTTTACTCCTATATTGTCAAGAGAGAAATGCATTCTTTTTTGTGATCAGCCGTACTCGAATTCATTTAGTTTGAATTCAGAGAGAGCGAGAATGATAGTAAATCTATGTTTTTTTTTCCCTACATGCTGTGCACCCATCATCACTTACTTAACCATGCAAAATGATCTTATTTCCCCCCTTTTCATATCATTATCATTGTTATTATTACTAATAGTGTTAAAGCCATTACTGTCGTTATGGGCATTAATATTGTTGTCCCCATTTTTGATAATATTAGAGGTATTATGATTATTGTTAAGAAAAGCATTATCATTTTAGCTCTAGCAAATATGTCATTTGTAGCCCAAAAGAACCTCACTTAACTTTCAATTACATCCTTGGTAGTACCCATGAGTCATTCTTAACATTAATTATAATCCATCATCTTCATTACTTAATTAAATTATGCATTGCTCTTAAATCTTGAGTCTCTCACAATTTCCATATCAAGCATCATTTCTTCATTTATGTAAAATTGGCTTCCAAAATTCTAATTCACTATCTCGTGATATTTTGTTATCGTTTTAAGATCTCCCTTAGAAAATTCATATCTTTCACCCCCAACCTCATTTTGAGATCTAAAAACCCAACATAGAAATATTAGGAAGTATCAAAACTCTTTCATTGATAGTGCAAAACACAATCATCACAACACGGCCCTAACATTGAGCTTACGCAAAACCGTGCATAGCTCCAATTTATTATGTGTAGCTTCAGTAAATCAGCCATAACTTTGTCCAAAAAAACTTGGAATTAAGTGATTCTAGATGCAATTGAAAGATAACTCATGACCTACCTATTCACGAAAAATCGTAATTTTTCAATTCTTCAATCAACACTAGTTTATTTCAAAAGTAACCCCTATTTTTGGGTCTGATTACAGCCCTAAATGTCTTTTTCCCTCAACCTCAAGTCTCCTCACTCTTTCCGAACCTTTTCCTAGCACACCCTATACCCATACAACCTTTGGTTATATTCAAAATACAATTGACAATCCTCAAAATTATAAGAGCATCGCCTCACAACTCATGCTCAATATTCAAGTCCCTCATGAACTCCAACAACACTTACTCTTCCAAATACTCAAAACCATCATCATAAACTCTAAAATATCACCAACTAACATTCATCCAAGCCAAAATAACACATTAACTAATTGAATTAGGGAGTCAAGGGAGCAAAAGATGTAAAAATAAGTAAGGGGAAGTTAGTGGGGAGGAGGGGAGAAAGGTGACGGTGCAGGTGTTAAGTCAAAAATTATGCATTATTTTTATATCTATTTCGATTATATTATATATATTATTTCATTTAATTTGTTTTATTTTATATATTTTTCAGGGTTAGTGTTAATTTAATAAAGATGAGAAGAGAG
>JACYFF010031957.1:21063390-21115430 GCA_017589665.1 Selenicereus undatus
AGCTTGAGTATAATATTTTAGGTTACTGTTTGATAATTTTAATATTTATTTTTCTGATTATTAGTTGCTGTTTTGAGTTTTTATTAAAATTTCAGTCACTATTCTGATTTTATTTTTTCTGGATTATTCAGGAAATATTTTTACTGTTTTATTTCCAGAATATGATTCATAATATTTAGGAGCATTATTAGGTCTTTTTCTAGATTTTTATTCATTAGATTTTAATTGTTTTAGAATTATTAAAATTAGACTTAACAAGTTGATTAGTAAAATTATTTAGGATCAAACTAGCCATTTATAGCAATCTTTCCTCGTGGATCGATCCCTACTTTCCTACGCTATAAAAAGTATATAATAACCGAAGTAGAGGTTAAATTTGTAGCCCTCGACAGGCTTTACAGCAGGCTACGGTAAGCCGTGCGGTGACCTACTAGTGACACACAACAACTTGGGTGGTAGCAAATAGCGGGCACACAGAAAGCAGAGTAGGGAGGCAAGAGAACTGAGCATGAGAATTGGGCGGGGGGGTCTTCAAGGTGAATTAGAAAGAGGAAAGAGAAAATATCTCTTGCTTTGATTAGGATTAATTGGCTAAGGATACCCCTATCTCTAGATGCTTCCTTTATTACTATATTATTTTTCATTATAGTAAAATAATTTCTCTTTTTAACTAATAAATACCTGGGATAATATTTGGTCTATTCTTACTATGATTTATTTGGTTAGAAAATTATAAACCTCTCAAATTTTGATTACATATACTCTTGAATCTATTAGTATTTTTCACTTATTCACATTAGGATTTTATTTTCCATGAAAAATTATAAATTTTACCCACCTTTATAGATGTGCTAATTTTAATTTTTTTTCCTATTGATTTATTTATATTTCTATTCATAGGTTCTGAGTTATTTCGTACAGAGCCTGATTAAATTTTATTTTGAGGTGACTTCGTTGTCCCAACTTACAATTACATAATACGTCAAATGATAAATTGAAATGCAGCACTCGACTTAATTAATTTAAATGGATATTTACCAAGATAATTAACATGGTTTAGACTCGGGCTATTACAACCTTACCCCTTAAAATAATTTTCGACCTCGAAATTTGCAAATTTGAAGTAGATATTTGATTTACCCTAGAATAAAAGGAAATTTGTTTCTTATGTCCTCCTTAGTTTCCCATGTGGCTTCTGATTAGGCATAGTTAGTCCATAGAATCTTAACTAGAGGAACACCCTTGTTACGAAGTTGTTTAACTCAATAATTCAGCATTTGCACAAGATGCTCCTTATAAGCCAAGTTTTCAATAACCTTTATAGGCTCTGTCACTGGGTTGAAGTTTTCAATGACTTCATATAGCCCAATGTATTGAGGGCTCAGTGTTCCTTTGACATTGAACCTCTTAGCACCGCTGACTGGCAATACTTTTAGGAATACTTTATCTCCCACTTGAAACTCTAATGGTCTCCTTCTTTTATCAGTATAAATCTTTTACCGGTTGTGGGCAGTCTTAATGTGTTCTTTAATCTTTACTAACTTCGACCCTATACCAAATTCTTTGTCCAACTTACTTAAACACAATTAGGTATTGTTTGGGATTCTACTATTATTAAAGGGTCCCCATTTGTGTTCCTAATTCTATTACATGCCCGTTGAGGAACAAATTATGAGCTATGTCCAAAGATTTGATGTTATCTTATGACTTGAGTCTATGGTCTGCTTCAAACTTGAAGGGCTATTTTGTGTTCTGTCTTGTAGTTCCACTATCTTGTTTGCATAACCTTTTCTCATCGAACTAATCAAAAGTTTGCTAGATCTAAATTCGACGTTAAAGATAAACATATTTGAGGATAAGAATGACGGAAATGCTTACATAGTGAATCATTATTCCCAAAAGAGAAAAATAGCTAGACTAGGAGGAATTGTCATGAGATGGTAGAATAAAGATATCTATAAGTGGATCAAGATTCAGAAACATAAGGGTGCAAGAATCATGTTTTGTAAACATGGATTGCAAGGGAAACCAAAAGATATTCGATATTTCTTGAGTCATATCAATGAGAAGGATAGGCAATCTATACCATCTCAATCAGGATGGGTGGCTAGAGGGCTAAACTATAGATCAAATCATGTTGTCTATGATTAAAGAAAATATTAGAGTATCCAACATGGAGGGGCAAAATTTTTTAATTACTTAAGACTACTCTTTTATAAGAGTTCTCATGGCTCAATCAAACTGTTCAAACCATTGTATAAATGAAAATTAATTGGGGTTATATGAGCCATGCAAGGGATAAATGCTAGACTGTTCACATAACCTTCACACTGGAGGTGTGGTTACATGTCAAAATCATAAATATATCACTGATATTGTCAAGGATGGAATCATCATAGCATTCAATGTAAGACATATAGAGATAGCGACTAGAGTGAAGTTAGATGGGGTAAAATTGGAATCCTCTCATAAGAGAAAAGTATTTTGGTGACACTTAGGTTTTAGTAGTCAAATTAAAAACAAAATAACTACAACAAAATTTCAATAAGGTGACTTGCTAGCAAAAATCAATATGATAAGTCTAGTAGGTTGAGATGGACAACCAATGCGTAGAACATCCTGGATTTATTATGATATGAATTTGCAGGAATATGCATTTGCTCTAAGGTAGCAAGATTGAACAAAGAAAGACCAAGATCATTTATAATGAATGGAATATGAAAGTACGAAGAATGATGAAATGGTGACACTCAATGTTCACCCACATAGTGAAAGCGAAATCGGATTTAGTAATTCAAAACAAGCCATGTAGGCTTATCACCATGAATAAATAGGGTGCATACTATACGTATTGGAATATTGGCAACGTAACTATATAAGACCAAATAGGAACGTATTCCATAATAAGGAACAAGATTCAGAGATATGGTTAATCACACTGGAAAGGGTGTATGAAAATTCTAAAAGATTCACAGAACTCCAAATGTTTGAAATTAAAGGGAAAATTTAATCACAATGGAAATATGCACATTCTTTTCAGGATGAGACAAGTCAAACAATATGAGAAACGTTAGGGTGAACAATGTTGGAGTAATGGCACCCCAAAAGGGTGTTCACTTACTCTCTATATCTCTTTTGTTGTCCCACAAGGAACTTTTAGGAGTGGCTTGAAGAGTTTATATATCCCACTCCTCTTGCACTTGTCGAATAACTTGAAGCCATGTTTTAAGGGGGGTTGAGGGGACTTGGGCAGCCACATGCGCGCATGCGCCGCCGCCCGCACACCCTTCCGGTCTGGGCCAGGCGTGGGCTTGGGCCTTACACTATATTTTTTGGAGGAATTCTCGCTGGACTGATTGTGTATGAGCTGTCGTAATTCTAACGGCTAGTTAACTAAGTCTTCCTCCATCTCTGCCTTAATCACCCTGATCCTTTCTCCCATTACTGCTTCAGTTACATTATTCTCTCCGTTGCCTGATTTTTTGCCCCCGTTTCACACCTTTCTTTATTGCTTGGTTGCCAGCTTTCTCTCGTCCAGTCCACTATAAAAAGGGATCTTCTACAACTCTGTAGAATACACAGAAAAGCCAATTCTCTCTTCTTTTCTCTACTTCATGGGCATAAAATTTATTATACTCCATAGCTTCTCCCTCGAGTGCACGAGTACGAAGCCTGCTGTGTTAAACCTTGGGGAGCTTCTTCGCCATAACGACTTGCACCTAAGTCAGGCGAATCAAGCTTTAAGGTCAGTGGTCTTATCCACGACACAACCCTTCATGTATCACCACAACAGCCATTATACCAATTATTCTAACAATCTGAAAGCTTAATTCCAATGGCTGCTGCTCCAAAACCTCTCCCCGAACTCTACAAAACTAAACCTCTTGATGGAACCAATTATAAACATTGGTCTCAAAAATTGCTCCTATGCGTTGAGCAACTTGAGATCGACTACGTGCTCACTACTGATCTCCCTGATGAAGGCAACACAATTACTGATACTAGACTTGCAACTCCTACTGTTCCTAAAACTCCTTATATTCCTCTTGACGAAGACACAAAGAAGAAATTCAAGAAGGACAATAAACTAGCTCACAGTTATCTACTGAATAATATGTCTAACCCTTTGTTTGATCTGTTCGTAAACTTTAAATCTGCCAAGGTCATTTGGACCAAACTTGAGACAAAATATGGTTCAGATGACGTCGGGAAAAGAAAATATGTCGTCGACAAGTGGCTATAGTTCCAGATTATGGATGACAAACCCATCATGGAACAAGTTCACGTTTACGAAAACCTGTGTGTTGAGGTCCTAGCAAAAGGCATGAAGATGTGCGAAATCCTCCAAGCCAACGTGCTGATAGAAAATTTTCCACCATCCTGGAGCGATTACATAAACCACCTCAAGCATAAGAAGAAAGATCTCACACTGCAGGAATTAATCAGCCATATGTAGACTGAGGAGGCAAACCGACTGAAAGATAAGATGTCTTCCCTTTCTTTAAATTCTGTTAGTTCTAACCTGGTTGAATCTACTGTACAAACGAACAAAGACAGGTTCAAAGGCAAAGAAAAGAAATTTCAGAAGCCAATTCAAAATCTCAGGAATCAGAATTCTGCTAACAAAAAGATTCAGAAGCCCAAGGTGGTGTGCTATGTGTGCGGCAAGCTTGGACACAAGGCCTATCAATGCAATCAAAGGAAAGGGTCGGTCCAAGCCAAACACAAATCTGCAACACCTACTGTCAACATTGCTGAAACCGAGGATAATGAGATTATCTGTGCGGTTACCACCATGGAGGCAAATCTGGTGCATAATCTGTCAGAATGGGTCCTTGATTTTGGAGCGTCAAGGCATTTCTGTGCCAACAAGGAACTCATGGTTGACTTTGAAGAGGTTGCTGATGGACAATGCGTTTACATGGGCAACTCTTCTACAATTGCTGTCAAGGGTAAAGAGAAGATTTTACTTAAGTTTACTTCTAGAAAAATGATGTCTTTAAGTAATGTTTTATCTGTCCCTTCCCTTTGTAGAAATTTAGTTTCTAGTACCTTTCTTGACATGGCTGGCCTTAAATTGTGCAAAAAGTTGGTAAAGTTGTTATCATACGAAATGGAGACTTTGTTGGGAAGGGGTATCGTAGTGGGAGGCTCCTTGTTTTGAATGTTGTCGAGCAAATTAATAATGAAATTGCTGCCAATTCTGTTTATATTGCTGAGTCTATTGATCGGTGGCATGGTAGACTTGGACATGTTAATTTTGCTTCATTGAAAAGACTTAGAAACATGCATTTAATTCCAAATGTGAATACTAAAAATCGTTCTAAGTGCCCAGTCTGTGTTGAAGCAAAATTTACCAAGAAACCTTTTAAAAATGTAACAACCAGGAAAACAGAATTGTTAGAACTTGTGCATTCAGACTTAGCAGATTTTAAGAACACTATAAGCAAGGATGGAAAAAAATGGTATATCACCTTTGTAGACGACTACTCTAGGTATACCAAGATTTACCTCTTTAAGTTTAAAGATTAGGTTGAAGAAATGTTCTTAAAGTACAAAGCTGAAGTTGAGAATCAGTTAGACCGAAAAATCAAAAGACTTAGGTCTGACAGAGGTGGGGAATATGACACCAATTCCTTGACTGCCTTTTGTGAGAAAAATGGCATAATACATGACACTAGCACCCCTTATACTCCTCAACAAAACGGTGTTGCTGAACGAAAAAGCCGTACCCTTAAAGATATGATGAATGCTATGCTTATTAGTTCTGGTCTATCTGATAACATGTGGGGGGGCTGTTTTGATAGCTTGTTTTATACTCAATAGAGTTTCCCATAAGAAGTTAGATCAAACCCTATATTAATTGTGAAAAAGGGTATGCTTCCAACCTGCATTATCTGAAAGTGTGAGGGTGTTTAGCTAACGTTGCACTACTTAGTCATAAAAGTTCAAACATTGGCCCCAAGACGTTTGATGTTGTCTTTATTGGTTATGCTCAAAACAGTGCTACATATAGATTTATGTCTTTGTCTTATTTCTCTATTTCGGAGTATAGAGATGCTGATTTCTTTGAGCATATTTTCCCTTTGAAAAGGAATCTGCCTCATACTGTGTCTAATATTGTACCTGAACATGTGAATTTGCTTACTTCTAGATCTAGTGTTAGAGACTTGGGAACTGAACCTAGAAGAAGAAAGAGACAGAGGATTGAAACTAGTTTTTGCCCTGACTTTATCACTTCCTTTTTGGTAGAAGTCCTTGAGAACTTTGACATTGATGATTTGACCGATGAACTTGTGTCTCTTTATTTACTTGAGGAAGATCCTAAAACCTACCAAGAGGCTATGAGGTCTATAGATGCTAATTTTTTGGAAAGAAGCTATTAAGAGTGAAATAGATTCTCTTGAGTCAAACAAAACTTAGGAATTGACCGACTTGCCTAAGGGTCGTAGACCCATTAGTAGTAAATGGATCTTCAAGAAGAAACTTAGGACGGATGGCTCTATTGAAAGGTACAAAGCTAGATTAGTCATTAGAGGCTTTGACAAACAAAAAAGGAATTGATTTCTTTGATGATTATTCTCCTGTGACCAAAATTGTAACAATAAGAACTCTAGTTGCTTTGGCTGCTATTCATGATCTTGTGGTACATCAGATGGATGTCAAAACAGCATTCCTCAATGGTGACTTAGAGGAAGAAATTTATATGTCACAACTTGAAGGGTGTGAGGTCCCTGGTCAGGAGAACAAAGTGTGCAAACTTAGAAAATCCCTTTATGGTCTAAAGCAAGCCCCTAAACAGTAGTATGAGAAATTTGCTAGTTCTTTAGAGAAAAATGGCTTTACTGTTAACAACTCAGATTCTTGTGTTTATTCCAAAATGTTTGGATCTGATTATGTGATTATATGCTTGTATGTGGATGATATGCTGATCTTTGGTACCAACCTATGTGCCATTAATAAGACTAAAAGAATTTTGTCTTCTCTCTTCGAACTGAAAGATTTAGGAGAAGCAGATGTTATCTTGGGGATCAAACGTATACAAACCAAGAATGGTTTTTCCTTAACTCGGTCTCATTAAGTGTTAAAAAAATTTAATTCTTTTGATGTGGTACCTGTAAGAACTCCCTATGACCCTAGCATACATCTTAAAAAGAACAGAGGACCTAGTGTGTCTCAAATTGAATATGCTAAGATAATAGGGAGTGTGATGTTTCTCATGAACTCCACTCCTCCTGACATTGCATATGTTGTTAGTAGAGTAAGTATGTACACTCATAATCCTGCTAAAGAACATTGGGATGCACTTCATCGTTTGTTGAGATACCTTAGAGGTACTATGGATTGGTGTTTACATTTTTGTAAATTTCCTACTGTACTGAAGGTTCTTGCGATGCAAATTGGGTTGCTGATAACGATGAAGTAAGTTCTACTAGTGGCTATGTTTTTACATTGGGTGGATGAGTTATTTCATGGAAGTTTGCAAAACAGACATGGATAACTCGCTCAACCATGGAATCTGAGTTTATTACTCTTGAGTTGGCAGGTCAAGAAGCTGAATGGCTCAAGGGTCTCTTGATTGACATACCATTGTGGGGGAAACAATCAACACCTATTTCCTTGCATTATGACTCGCAAGCAACAATCAGAGTTGCACACAACAGTGTCTATAATGGAAAAAACAGACATATCCATATTAGACATGGCGCAGTAAAGCAGTTGCTGAAGCATGGTGTGATCTCCCTAGAGTATGTGAGATCCGAGAAAAACTTGGTAGACCCTCTCACAAAGGGATTGCCAAGAAGAGTAGTTCTTGAAACGTCGAGGGGGATGGGGCTAAAGGCCATGGAATAAAGAGATATGGTGGATACCCATTTGTCATCAAACCAAGCCATATTAATCTTCTAACTGCACTACTTCCCATCCCTATGGCGTGTGGTAGTGCTTGTGCTATAGAGAAGCACATTAATGAATCCATAGCCTGTTATGGTGGTGCTATAGAGAAGCACTTGATGGATTCATCATCACTCTACAGGAGGTTCAGCTAACATATGCTCTTAATAATTCCAAACCATGATATGGTGGTCTAACTAGAGATAAATTGTTGGAATTACCTAATTAAATGTGAAGGTCTGGCCGCCTTGTATGAGAGACAAGGGTTGTCTCTATAGAACACTTATGAGACCCGAGGTATGCGCATGGGCCTAAAAGCGCAAGTGGTTATCGCGGAGTATACATATTTTAGGGTTGATATGTGTCAAGAGGGCCTCATTCAAAGTCTAACAAGTTCAAGACTATATTCACTTGTCAGACTTAGATGTTGCCCATCTTCACTACGTATCAATTCAATCGAAAGACATTGATATTTAAGTATCCGACCCTTCTTGCTTAGGAAATCTTTCTCATTCTTCTTTTCCTTTTGTGTGCCATTAGTAGGCGATTGTTGGAGTAATGGCACCCCAAAAGGATGTTCACTTACTCTCTCTATCTCTTTTATTGTCCCACATGGAACTTTTTGGAGTTGTTTGAAGAGTTTATATATCCCACTCTTCTTGCACTTGTCGAATAACTTGAAGCCATGTTTTAAGGGGGGTTGAGGGGACTTGGGCTGCCACGCGCATGTGCGCGCTGTCACCGCCTGCTCGTCCAGTCCAGGCTGGGCGCGGGCTGTGGGCTTGGGCCTTACATTATATTTTTTGGAGGAATTCTCACTGGACTGATTGCGTATGAGCTGTCGTAATCCTAACGACTAGTTGATTAAATCTTCCTCCATCTCTGCCTTAATTACCCTGATCCTCTCCCCCATTACTGCTTCAGTTATATTATTCTCTCTGTTGCCTGATTTTCTGCCCCCGTTTCACGCCTTTCTTTATTGCTTGATTGCTAGCTTTCTCTCCTCCAATCCACTATAAAAAGGACTTTTCTACAACTCTGGAGAACACACAGAAAAACAAATTCTCTCTTCTCTTCTCTACTTCCTAGGCATAAAATTTATTATACTCCATAGTTTCTCCCTCGAGTGCACGAGTGCGAAGCCTGCTATGTTAAAGCTTGGAGAGTTTCTTCGCCATAACGATTTGCACCTAAGTCGAGCGAATTAACCTTTCAGGTCAGTAGTCTCATCCACGACACAACCCTTCATCTATCACCACAACAGCAATTATGCCAATTATTTCAACAAAAACACATTGCATTGAAAGGCAGACTCTAACTAGCAGAGTTGGGATGTTAATTAAGACCCTTTTATACAAATGGTCTCGCTAAAAACGTACAATAGCACAACATTGAAGTTAACAAATAAATCAAAACGACCCAATGAGAGATAAGTCATTGTCTGACAGTAATAAGGGTGCCGCTAATGTAAGATTTTAGTTAAAAGAATGGATGACCGATTATGGAATCATGGGTAGAGAAAATAGTACTATGAGGCAGGTAGAATAAAACTAATTGTAAATGTAAATAGTTCAAGAATGGAGGGTAGTAAGACTCAAATAGTTTCAAGCATTAGTTACATAGGAGAAGGGCAATTGATATTAATTTGGTAGCTAGCAAATAGCAAAAACAGGCAACTTGGAATATGATCAAATGCTTAAGTGCAGCTTGAATATTGCTATTTACAAGGAACAAAACATACAAGGTGTCAATCAAAGATGAAATTATAAAATTATCCATGTGCATAAGGCTATTTTTTTAGGAACCCAAAGCATCGCAACATTCGCCCCTTGGTTGTATTATTTTGAGTGACGATGATGACTTTTTTTTTTCCAGGTTAAAGTGAAAGTCAAAGGTAGGAAGGAGTGCAAATATGCAAAAAAAGGCTTTTATAAAGGTACCTTTCTTCGATTATGAAAGAATCCACATATAAGTTCGTATGGTGACAAAAAGAAAGAGTTACAACAGTTCCTAATTTTATTCACAAGGACCAAGAGAGCAAAATAAAAGATCAAGATTGTAGAGTTGAATGAGTTGTAAGAACATCAATCAGAATAGTGGTCTATGATGTGAAAGCGAGCTAGTCTTACACTCAAAGAGTGGCCAAAAAAGCTCAAGCAATGCTCACAAGAACACATGGTAGGCACTACGGAAAGGATTCAAAGAAGAGGTGAAAATATTATAGAAAGAAAAAAATTTATTCGCTTGCTTCTTTAATTTAAAATTCTCCATGGTAAGGGGAAGAGTTTTTGGTAAACACCATCATTTCAAAATGCCAGCAAAAGGGAATAACAGGAATCAAGATTTATTGTAAGCATGATGGCCACCAGTTAATAACAAACGAAAGATTACCAAAAGTAACATAAGCAAAGATAACTAATCAAAGCAAGAGAATGACACTTTAACTTGATGATCATAATTCCATAAAGGTTAATATCACGGAACAATTCAGTTGTTAAAAGGATATTCAGTAGAGGATTGTTAATATCACTATGCAATGTTGCCGAAGAATAGACTAATAGGACTCAAACTAATAGGAATTACACGTTAAATTGCGCTAGAATAAGGCCCGGGTCCTTCTAACACCTAGTTGTGATTGGAAAAGAAACCTAGGGTTCTTGCTGAAGGACCCATAGTATGAAATAATGCATACTTTATAAAGGAGAGCTTCATGTTAGTTGACCACAGGTTATCATAGGTTCTTTTAGATAGATACAAAGATTTGCATAGCTACAATTGCATGGGTTTGATATGCGTAAAGAAAGTCATCTAAATGAAACTTCTCATATCCTACTTGCTATATGACCCTTTTATTGACAATTCTGGAGTTGAACTATGATGATACCTTCTTGAATAGGACAATCTAGCTTTGCAGAATCAATAATTATAGCCCCATGCAGTCCATGCAACACTTGACTAATAATGTTGAGTCCTTAACAAAATGGGTCGTAGTGTAATGAGTTCAAATATCCAAAGTTCAAGAAATGAAAAGGATTATACTTCCACTATACTTCTCCATACCTCATTTATTAACCCCAATCATATCCACAAGTCATGTCCACTCATTGGCTACAATGTAAATTATAACCCATAGATTTCCTCAGCATATGGCATACAAGAGTATAGAATACATGCACCTATACGAAAGTTCCTCAAGTTTTCCCCCTATATTCACACGTATAACTTGATGATTTAGGTGAAATGAGTATGCGTGGGGTTGTTATCAACTACTCTTACTGCTTTGACGATTCCATCATCTAAGTACCTCATTTCTTCCCAAACTAGTCCTATGTTTCATGTTCCTCGTTGCATCACTATACTCCTAAACCCGTAATAATATGAGGTCTTCTACCCTTGGTAGATTAATGGATGAAGCACATGCTTTCATTTACTCCCTATGCCTTCCATCATCCTTGTTAATCCTAACGACTTTACTTATCTCATGATTTCATACCCTATAAGATAAAATCTTTCTCAACCTAATTTTCCCCATTATCGAAGAAGCGTATCTCACTTCAAAAAGAACATACCATCAAGTCCTCAAAACCTAATAAGAAATGATGTATGTTTTCTTTCCCTTAACTTCCTAACCCCCACCTTGCTTTCAAGGTTCACCTTGTAGTGATTGCCATGTGCTCTCGGGGTCTATCTTATCCCCATAATAGATACCTAACATCCTCAAATATGTCACATAATCTTGAGCCTCTACACCCTTTCTTATTTTCTTCTTCTTTTTCTTTTTCCTCTCTACATGCTCTAAAAATCCCCCAAAGGATTATTACCCTTATTACTACGTTTATTAGCACATGTCTCCTTTTATAACAGTAGTCAATGACCTAGAATCATAATGTGTACTTTGGATCCACATACCAAGGTTTTATGCCATTTTATCTCCCAATTGGAGATCATGCCCAATGTGCAGTGGCTTGGATATATACTTGCTTTATGATGAGTTACTTCAGTTTGCAAAATTTAGGGAATTAGTCAATGATAAGATTCATGACATCGCTCATTTCTTTTCCACAAGTGATTCATATGATATCAAGAAGAGAAACACAATTATCTAACTGACATTACAAAATTGATTGATAAACGACATTTAAAAATCAACTATAGGGGTGTCGTATGGCCTTATATACACTTATTCTATGACAACTACTCCTCCTATTGGTTTAATATTACCATATATTTAATAAAGCATGTTTCCTTTGCATGGAAGATTAGAATTAATACCACAAGAATCACTTATAAACCCACAGGCGGCTTCCCTGAGCAATAATGTTCATACAACTAGACCGCTGACCCCAATACCAATAAGTGCATACGAGTAAACGTTAATTAAACTACCCTCACTAGGTACTCATGCTCAATAGTCCAAATCATATTTCATGACGCCTAGTCATCCTATACCTTATAGTAACCTGGAAACCTAGCTCTGATACCACAACTGTAATGCCACAACTCTTAATTATGAAATTAGTCTAAATTAACAAACCATTAGTGGTAAATATAGTGAAAGTGTTAGGGCATTACTGCCATCTTATAAAGGACAAGACTATGCTAATTGACTTGCATAAACCTGATAGCACATTATAGCTCACATCTAATTCAAAGAGCATGTAACTAATTCACCCTAACTCAAATGTCAATCCAGCAACCTTTGAAGCACATGCTCCGACGATTCATCACCTTAAGAAATGTTACAATGAGCTTGTCTTACTCTTTTGATTGTCTTCGTGCTGTAAGGACCACACAATTTGTCCACCTAAAACATGAAAACACAAAATATTCAAAGAGTGAGCCGAAACTCAATACGTTTACTCGTATACTACAAAGATAGAAACTCACTTTTTGAGTGAGCAGTTGCATTTCAATTCATTTAGTTCAAAACTAGAGATAGCGAGAATGGTATTAACTGTTACCGATTATTCTTTGAAAGTAGAACCAAAATTGATGAGCTCATATATATATTGCAATCATTGAATAGGTATACAACTGCCATGCTGATCGGATAGCCTCAACTAAGGTCGAGTGGGTAAACTGAAGGGTGCAAGCCTTGATAATTGTTAAATGGTGGGACCACTTGATTATGGGGCAAAGTAATGCTTAAAAATGATTCATTAAATGATTATAGGTTATAAGAATTTGGTATTTATGAAAAACATGTAAACTTCTGAATGGTACAGGCAGTAAAAGTACCTGGATTCTTGAAAAATCTCTATCTCTCTTCTTAAGAAAAACATCCGTTTATGGCTTGCCAATGAAAAAAATGGCCTCATTTCTGTTCTAAATCTATATTGGTATGGTTAGCAGGGTTTCAAGTGATCTTTATTAATTTCAACTTTAGCAAGTAATTTATAATTGTCCTTGGTGTTTTTTTTCTTAAGGACCAGTGCACCCATCATCACTTACTTAACCATGTAAAATGATCTTGTTTTCCCCATTTTCATATCATCATTGTTGTTATTATTATTACTAATAGTGTTAACACTATTATTATCGTTATGTGCATTAATATTGTTATCCCCATTTTTTATAATGTTATGGATATTATGATCATTATTGGGGAAAACATTATCATTAGCTCCCATAAAATACACCATTTGTACCACAAAAGAACCTCACTCAACTTCAATTATATCCTTGGGTGGTACCCATGAGTCATTCTTCACATTAATAATCCCTCATCTTTATTACTTAATTAAATTATACATTGCTCTTAAATCTGGAGTCTCTCTTAATTTTCATATCAAGCATTAGTTCATCATTTATGTGAAGATGGCTCCCAAAATTCTAATTCACCGTCTCGCAATATTTTATTAACTGTTTAAAGGTTTACTTTAGAAAATTCATATCTTTCACCCTGACCTCGTATTGAGATCTAAAACCCAATATGCAAAGATTAGAAATTCCCGTAACTTTTTAATTGATAGTGAAAAACACAATCACTACAACAGAACCCCTAAAATTGAGCTTAAGCAAAACACTGCATAGCTCCTGTTTATTTTGTGCAGCTTCAGTAAATTGGTCATAACTTTGTCCACAAAACTCAAAATTAAATGATTACAAAGGCATATTGAAAGATAATTCATTGACCTACCTATCCATCAAAAATCACAATTTTTCAATGCTTTAACCAAAACTAGTTTATTTCTAAAGTAGACCCTATTTTAGGTCTGATTACAGCCTTGAATGTCCTTTTTCGTCAACCTTAAGCTTCCTCAGTCTTCTCCAACCTTTTCCTAACACACCCCATACTCTTACAACCTTTAGTTATATTCAAAATACAATTGACAATTCTTAAAATTCAACAAATTTAATTACAAAAGCACCACCTCACAACTCATGCTCAATATTAAAGTCCCTTTTGAACACCAACAGCACTTACTTTTCTGAGCATTCAAAATCATCATGATAAACTATAAATTGTCACCAACTAACATTCATTCAATCTAAAATAACACATTAACTAATTGAATCATGGAGTAAAGAGAGTAAAAATAAGTGAGGGGGAAGTTAGGGCTTACCTCCAAACACCAAGAATAAAGCTGGAGGGGAGTTGGGGGAGTGGGAGAGAGGTGATGATGTTGGGGTTGCGGCAGGCTTGGCGGTGGCCTGCTGGTGGCACACAACATCCTAAGTGGCGACAAATAGGGGCATACATAAAGCAGAGCAAGGAGGCAAGAGAGTTGAGCATGAGGATTGGGGGGGTGATCTACGTGAATTAGAAGGGCGGAAAGAAAAAATATCACTTACTTTGATTAGGATTAATTGGCTAAGGATACCCCTATCTCTAGATATTTCCTTTATTAGCTATATTATTTTTCATTGTTTTGTACTATTATTTTTGGATAGTAAAATAATTCCTCTTTTTAACTAATAAAGACTTGGGATAGTATTTGGTCTATTGTTACCGTAATTTATTTGTTAGAAAATTATAAACCTTACCCATTTTGATTACCATATGCTCTTGTATCTATTAGTATTTTATTTTAGTCACATTATGATTTTATTTTCCACGAAAAATTATAACTTTTACCCACCTTTATAGATAGAATAATTTTCTTGATTTATTTATTTATCTATCTATAAATTCTGAATGATTTCGCACAGAGCATGATTAAATTTTATTTTGGGGCCACTTCATTGTCTCAACCTACAATTACATAAATACATCAAATGATGAATTAGAGTGCAGCGCTCAACTTAATTAATTTAAATGGAGAACAATCAAGATAATTAGCATCATTTAGGCTCGGGTTATTGCATTACGTCTCCCTAAAATACCACTATAATTGAAGATCCAAAACTTATCACACTTATTAAAGATTTAAGACGTGTTCAAAAGTGGAAAACCTTAGAGCATGGTTCAGAAAACCGGCCCGAACCGGCCGGTCCGACCGGTTGGACCGAGAATCGATCAGTGCAATGGGCCGAAAATTAAACTAACCAGTTTGGATAGTCAAACCGGGAAACATTGGGTTTGACAGTCAAATCGAAAAAAATTGGCCAAACCCGATTGGACTGCCTGACTCGATTAACGCGGACCACCCGCGGTTGGATCAACTTTTCCCAGGTTCTTTAAAACTCGATTTTTTTTTTCGGCCTACAAGATTTCGCAACCCCAACCAAACTCCCAAAGACTCCTCGACACCCTCTTCTGCTCTGGCGACTACAACAACCCTAGCTCTCTTTGCGGTGTCGCTCCCCATCTGCTCTCCATCATCGTTGCCACTAGCCAACCGGTGTGTACGATCAAGGTCTGAAGGTAAGCTGCCGCTCTCCCCATCTCCCTCCTTCTCGTTCTCTATTTTCGCACTGTCAATCTATCATCTCTCAAGTCTCAAGTCTCAAGTCTCAAGTCTCAAACTCTCATTCTCTCAACTCTCAAACTCTCTTTCTCTCAAGTTCGAGTATAGTGTTGGACCAGGTGGCTTTGCGGCTGGATACTAGGCAGAATCGCCAGAATTTTGAGAAACGAAGCTGGGCACTTGGCCAGTGGGCACTCTCATTTTCTCAACTCTCAAACTCTCTTTTAGTTGATTGTTATAAGCCTGTAAATTGTTGATAACTTTAATTGCTTGCTTCAAATTATTTGTTGATAACTTTAATTGCTTGATTCAAATTAACTTTGTTTGCTTCACATTAACTCTGCTTGCTTCAAATTATTGATAACTTTGATTGCTTGATTAATTGTATATTTAGATTAAGCTTGAAATTTCAATTAACTTTGATTGCTTTAATTGGTTGGTTGTAATTTGTAAGTATGTAAGTTAACTTTGCTTGCTTCACTTGATTTGTAAATTTGATTCCTTGACTAATTGTTAATTTAGATTAAGCTTGAAATTTTAATTAAATTTGCTTGATTGAATTGGTTGGTTCATGTTTGAACTTTAGGTTGTGAGTTGTAAAATCATAACAAATGTATGTAAAAAAAAATTCAGTTTCACCAGGTTGTGCTGGTCTAACTCGGTTTGATGGTAAATCGGGTCAATCGATCCAACCCCGATCCGATCCGACCGGTTGAGCCATCAACCCGCTCAACCGACCAATTTGATTATCAAGTCGGTTCTGTCAACATTGCCTTAGAGGACATTTAAAGGGAGAAAATTAATGGAGAGGGGGGAAAAAGCTAAAACCCATATCTACCAAAGCCCCAACAACAACCAAGACTATGGAAATAAGGCTGATAAAAAAAATTAGTGATGAGCGAATCTCATGAGATGAGATAAATTCATGAAATGAGATAGTGAATCATGAAGAAAACTTTATAATAGATAGTGCAAAAAAAGGAAAGGAAAAAGAAGAGGAGAGAGAAAAAGGAAGACCCAAATGTAGGTACTTTTAGGGGCTCTATGTATGATTTGTTTAATCTTCAAGAAATCTCAAATTGTGGAAAATAAATGACATGTGGGCTTCATTTGAGAAATTATTGTTAATTTTTTAATAAAGTAAATGAGAATTAATTGATAAGAAGTGGGAAAACGTGAAATATGATGAATTGAACGTAAGTGAACACAACATTGAAGTGCAATGAATCTAACACCAGATCTAAAATTCTCAAATCTCAGCCCACTGCACACCACTAACCTAGCCAAGCCCATTGCAAGCCATTGTAGAAATAGGTGAAGTCGATTTGGTCCAAATCTAGTTTGAGTAATTTCAGTTCAGTCCACATCGAGACCTACACTACATGGACCCAATCTTCGATCTACAAGTGAAGTTTTTATTCATTCTTCAGTCCATGGTGGTATGGTCCACACTGCTCTGGTCCTGGATGGATGAACATTCCAAATCCCTACTATTTTTATTAATTTTCCTATTTGTTGTCATAGAAAGGTGAAAACATTGCATAACATGAGCCCACATAGATTCTAAGTTTGCTTGAATTAATGTCACTCTCCATGCTATGGAGATACTATTTGTGTTCTATGTTTGTAACTTTATGACTGTCTTGTTCACTAAATTAGAGAATGTTTCTGTTTTTAGTCCTCTATCAAACATTAGAGATTTTATACACTTATCACGATTGTCCTAGTGTGTAATGTTAAAATTGAAGAGATCACCTGTCTATCATGTCCAACTACGTTCCTTGAGAATGTCAAAGTTGACTTATAGAAATTAATAAGTTGACTTGAACTTTGGCAAAATTTATACATATATTACTTAATTGTCAACATGATTCTAAATTGTTGCATAGAAAAGTAAACTATCATTTGCAAGGAGTAGACAAGGGATTATGTTCACTGTAGGAGCTATTTTAAATCCAATTCCATAGTTTTTCTTATCTTATGCATTCCTTAGTTTTCTTGTCCTCACTTCGATATAGATAATAAAAATTCAAGTGACAAGGGGTCTCCTTGATGAATCCCCCTAGATGGTTTTTTAAAAAAAAAAAAACACACAAGTATTATCATTGTCAATAATTATGTAGGATACAGCTGTAACTCTTCTTTGATCTAGGCTATCCATTTTTTATGATAACCCATCTCTCGTATGGCATAAAAAATAAACATCTAATCCACTCCGTCATACGATCTTTTCATCTCTAGCTTAAGAGCCACCCATGATTTTCTTCCTTTCATGTTTTTAAATATGTTCGTGACCACATGCATGAGCAACATATTGTCATGGATAGACATTGAAGAACAAATGGGCATTGTACTGGACAAATAATTTTCTCTAAAATTAGGTGCATTCTATAAACTCAATTTTGGAAATCACTTTATACATACTATTACAGCTGTTGATATGTCGGAACTGAGTTGTTGCAGTCTAGTCATCCACCTTCGGTATTAGAACAATGAGTGTGTGACTACCTTACTTTTGGAGCTTTCCTTAAAAAAAGATCTAATTGCTTGACACAAATCTTTATGGATTATATGCTAGTAATCCTAAAAAAAGGCTACTCCAAAAAGCATCAACTCATGGGGCCTTGTGTTTGTCCATCTACAAGATGGTATCATTTATCTCTTGATCTTAAATAAGTTCAATTGAGCTTTCATTGTCATCTTTTGTCAGTAGCTTTGGTAGTGTTGGTTTAATATTATTTGAATTAGCATGCACGAACTTAACTCTTACTAAAAATATCAATAAATGACTTTTCCATCTGGTTGATGTTATTTGTCCATATACCAGATGCATCTTTAATTTTGAAAATTCTACTTCATGTTTTCCTTACCTTTTTTTTTTGCCTGATGGAAGCAACGAGAATTTCTATCTCGACTAATTAACGATTCCTATCATGCCAATTTTTTGCAATATTTATAGTTAAAAAGGTGCATTTTCCGTCCTCTACTTAATAACCATATAAAGCCAGTTATTAAGGCATGCACTATTCAGCTGATTAACAAGTTTATGCTCAACCTATAAGAATTTCCCCACATTTCCTTCAAATTTCGACCTAAAATTTTCAAAAGTTTGGTTGCGTACTTACTCCAAATCTTGAGATATAATTTAATCTTATTAAGTTTCTATGCTACCTGGTACATCAAGGTACAAAGTAAAGTTATTTTTCAGTTTTTATTGGCAACATTAGAATCCTTTTATTGAGCCTTTCTTATATTTAAAATTTGTTCCTCGTCTAAGGGTGTGCCGGTTTGGTATTCAGTAACACATAGGCATGGTTAGAACAAGTAAACAACCTATTTTTCAGTAAGTGATTAGGGAATAATGGTAAACAATCTTCCATAAAATTAACCCTGCCCAATTTTTCATAAACTAATTTACTTCTACAAATCTTTTTCCATGTGAAAAATCCTTTCCTGCAAATTAGTGTCAACTCATTTGCTATATGCAAGAAATTTGGTTCCCACAACTTAATCAATGGGTTGTAACATTTCGTTGAAGTCGCTCGTAGTACACTAAGGCATATCAATCACATCATGTAGGTGTCTTAGATTTGTCAAAATTCATCTTTTTCTCACTCTTTCGCTCGTGCACACATAGCTAAGAGTACAAATTATTTGACATAGCTTTGTCATATATAATGCAATGTATTACCTATTATCTTTCGCAGTAATATTGATGTCAAAATTATCAGAATTCCAAACAGTGAAATTTCCCCCACATGGTTTTAAGATGTTATTGTTTCATTGTGACAATAGCAAAGGTGTTTGATAAGTAATTGCATATTTTGTGTGTTAACCATTTCTTCAAGTAAACTTAAAATGTTTGGTTTAATTGTTCGATTAATATATCCCACCTCTTATAGTAGTTAGGAGTTTTACACTCCTCGTGCATTCTGACAAATGATCTTCATATACAATGCAATAAAGTAAAAGTACTTCCACTTTATGCCTTTTAATCTAAAGGATTAGTCATAATCATAATCTTGGGAACGAAGTAGTTAAAGTCAACTATGCTCACCAAAGATAATGTAAAAAATGAAAGCATCACATGATAAATTATACAATAATCTTTCTTTACATTCTAAACAAATAATTGACGATAAATTTTGAAACATGGTGAAATCCATTGACCAAATAAAGGTAAAAACCCTTGATGATGAGCCCCAAATATTGATGAGGATTAATCTTCCCCAAGATAACCCAAGAGAGAAAAAACCCCAACTCTTTCAGTGAATGATTCAAACTTGATAACAATTGAACAAAAGAGATAAATCAATCTACCCTTTAATCCTCTAAAGTCAAGGCACCAAGGATTAAATTAAAAGGAGCAACTCAACTTCGCCACCCTCTACAGAGAGATAAAAAAAACTTTTTGAGATTTTTTGAGAAAATACTAAGCATCAAGCTCTCAGATCAAGTTTGAGAAATATTAAGAGGATCAAGCAAATAAATAGGAGAGTACTCTCTTCCCTAAGTCATGCCCTAACTAATAAGATTACAAGGAAATTAGCAAATGAAATCCTAACTAGTGGTAAAATTTGAAAGGGGATATTTAGAATATAAGCTGAGCTGGAATTGGCTGCATTAGTGCTAAATTGGATGAGTCATCCACTATCTCAATTGGATGAGCCATGGGGAGATTTTCTTGTGGGTGGCTTCCAGAAGAGTCCACTTGCTATCCAAGAAATATCAACCCTTAATTAACCCATTTGCTAGCCAATTAATTTCTTAATAAAAAACGTGCAATTCCAGATCCTGCATTGAGCCCCATATCTTCATCGATACTTGGAATTTGGAGACGTTCTATGACTTGATGGAAACTAAACAACTGGGGCTATCCGTACATATATCATTTATCCAAATTGGAGCCCATTTCCTTTTTAAAAACTGAGCTAGAAATGAGATGAGGGGTTTTGGCCAGAAAATATAAATGACCTAATGAAGTGGTTTTAGAGAATAAAATAGTTGAGCTCCTTATTCAGGGCTACTTACTTTTCATAAGCTTACTCAGACCTTCTCAAGGGCTTCAAGTCAACATTGACCTAGGAGGACCTAGTCCTTGACCCAAAGTCAATATTGAGCCTACTTGGCTCAATAACCTTGCTTTGGAGAGTAAGTCCAATCTTGGAATTTTTTCCACATCAACCTCTCCCCCTTGAAGAGGATTTGCCCACAAATCTTCATTGTGTTTTTTATCATCTTCAAGATAAGCATTGAGATCCCCAACATTAAAGGTCGCAGATATTTGCATGCCTCCCGGAAGCTCTATTTTACAGGCATTCTCGGGCACTTTTTATATCACCTGGTATGGACCATCTCCTCTAGCCATGACCTTGTTCTTCCTCCTTTCTTTCCTCAAGTTAAACCACACAAGATCTCTTGGCTTGAACTCAAGATGAGTCTGGTTCTTGTCAGCCGTAAGCTTGCAGTGCTCATTCACTTTCTCAATTTGTACCCTCACTTGCTCTCAAAGCCTCTTCATCTCCTTAGCCCTTGCCTCAGCCTCAAAATTTGCCTTTAATTCTTGAGGAATGGGAATAAGATAAGTGGGATCAAAGGGTCAGGGCCATAGCACACCTTAATGGGAAAATGAGAGGTAGCATAAGAAGGAACCCGATTGTAAGCGAATTTAGCATGAGCAAGCTTGATATCCTAATCCCTCAAACTCTTGCTCACCATATGCCTTAGTAAGGTTGTGAGAGTTGTATTTGTCACCTACATTTGTCCATTGGTTTGAGGGTGGCAAGTAGTGCTTAATGGAAACTTAGTCCCTACTAGTCTCCACAAGGATCTCCAAAAGTGGGATAGAAATTTGGTGTCCCTATATGAGATGATGGTTCTTGGAATGCCATAGAGCCTCACAATTTCTTCAAAGAAAAGGTTCGCAATATAGGTAGCATCATCACTTTTGTGGCAAGCAATAAAGTGAGCCATCTTGAATAATTGATCCACTACTACCATGATAGCGTCCTTTCCCCTAGGTGTCCTTGGAAGGGCCACAATGAAATCCGCGATGATGTCATCCCAAGGTCTTGTAGAGGCCTTAATGGAAGTGACTCTTAGCCATGTGATAAATTTTGTACCTTGTGATCACCTTATGAACATTCCCTCCTATCTTGGGCTAATAAAATGTTCCTTGAGTATCTCAAGGGTCTCATTAATGCCAAAGTTATCGGCTAAGGCTCCTCCATGAGCCTCCTTGACAATCAAGTTCTTTAAAGGACTCTTGGGATGTAAAGCTTGTTTCCTTCATCTTGTAGAGTGGAAGAGCCAAAGGTGGAAGGATCCTGTAACCACTTCCTTGAAGTATTCATCATCTTCGTATAGAGCTTTGATGGAATGGAATCCAAGGACCTTGGCCTCAAGGGCCAATAGGAGAGCATATCTTCTTGATAATGCATCGACCACAATATTCTCTTTCCCACTCTTGTGCTTGCAAGGGAGGGCGAAAGATTAAAGGAACTCAACGCACTTAGCATGTCTTGTGTTCAACTTGTATTGAATATTGACATAGGACAATGCCTTGTGATCCGAGTGGAGTACAAAGGGCTCGGGCTTTAAGGTAATGACTCCAATATTCCAAGTCTCTAACAATGGTATATAATTTCTTGCCATAAGTGGAGTAATTGAGTCTTAAACTATTCAACTTCTCATTAAAGAAGGCTAGAGGGCACTTGGCTTGAGTAAGAACTGCTCCGATTCCAATGTCACTAACATCACACTTAACTTCAAAAAGGAGATCGAAGTTGAGAAGAGCCAAGATAGGAGCCGAACATAGCCTATGCTTGATTGTTTCAAAGACCCTTTAGGTGGCCTTTGCCCACTCAAAACTTCTTCTCTTCATGCATTCAGTTAGGGGAGGCATAATGGAGTTGAAGTCTTTCATGAACCGACAGTAAAAAGAGGTCAACGAATGGAAGCTTTGAACTTCTGTGATAGAGTTGGGAATAGGCCAACTCTTGATAGCCTCAACCTTAGATTCATTAACTTGAATTCCTTCACCGGATACAACATAACCAAGAAAGATAACTTAAGGAGTGAATAATTCATAGTTCTAAAGCTTGGTATATAACTTTTATTACCTCAGCACTTGGACAACTTGAGAAAGATGTTCTATATAGGATGTCTCATCACAACTATACACTAAGATATGGCCAAAATACACCACCACAAATTTTCTGATGAATGGTGTCAAGACCTCATTCATGAGCCTCATGAAGGTACTCAGAGCGTTAGATAGACCAAAAGGCATCACAAGCTACTCTTACAACCCATACCTGGTCTTAAAAGTTGTCTTCTATTCGTCTCCTTCTTTTATTCTAATTTGGTGATAGCCACTCCAAAGGTCAATTTTGGAAAAAACCTTGGACCCATATAACTCATCAAACATATCACCCAATCAAGGAATAGAAAATTTATACTTGATGGTAAAGTTGTTAATAGCCCTAGAATCAACATACATACACCAAGTTCCATCTTTCTTAGGTACCAAAAAGGTAGAATCCGAGCATGGCCTCAAGCTTTCCCTAATGTACCCATGGTCAGGCAACTCTTAGACTTGTTGTTTAAACTCTTTTGACTGATTAGGATTACACTTAGAGGCCGACTTGTTTGGTAAATGAGCACACGGTAAGAGATCAATTTGGTGCTCAATTCCACTCAAAGGAGGGAGCCTATGGGGTACATCACTAGAAAATACATCCACAAATCTCTCAAGAGTGATTGAGCCAGAGGATGCATGCATTTCACTTCATTACACGTGTTTAATTCTCCACTAGTAAGGAAAATAAAGGCTTGCCCTTACTATTGACTCTCTCCACCTGTGTTTTACTCATATATAGGGATTTTTTAGTTTCCTTCCCCAATTTAAATTTGAGGGGCTTATGTGGGGGTAATGGAGTCAAAATAAGACTACGACCCCTGTGTTGGAATGCATATGTATTAGCATGTCCATCATAAATCACATAATTATCAAACAACCAAGGCCTACCAAGTAACAAGTGACACGCATCCATAGGAAGGACACCACATAGTATCTCACCATGATATGGAGCAACCGAAAATGCAATAAGAGCTTGCTTAGATACAGTTACCTCATTCCCCTGGTTGAGCCATTGGGAGTGTAAGGGGCAGGGTGTACCTTGGTGGATAATTGAAGCTTATCAATGAATATTATAAAAGCTACATTGGTGCAACTCCCTCCATTGGTAATGAGCTCACACACTTTGCCTCCAATTGTACACCGAGTATAAAAGATTTACTTCCTTTAGCTTGGTTCACAAGTGGTTTCTTTGACATAGAGTGTTCTTCAAATTACCAAGAGTTCACCCACATCCAAAGTGACCAAAGTATGATCCTCAGTTTTGGAGTCGTCCTTACTAGTTGCTTCCTCAATAGCTTGGATTTCTTTCACTTCTCTAATGGTGAGAGTTCTTCGGTTGGGACGATCCGCTTAGAAGTGATCATGACATTTAAAGCATTTCTTACCCTCCAACCTCTTTGGTGGTTCTCTAGCAATCCCTTTACCCCTATCAAGGACTTTAGTAGGTGTAAGGGTAGTGTCAATCTTGTAGGAGGAGTAACCCTTGAGGGTGTTTTGGGGTGAATAGAAGTGGCTTGAAAGGGTTTTCGACCCTTAAGTTTCTGCTCAACTTTTATAGCTACGTGACACACATCATCAAAAGACAAGTAAGGTTATCGATCCGCCTTGTTAGAACTGCTATCATTCCTTTGTGAACCCTTTAATGAACCTAGCAATCTTGAGCTCGGGCTTTTCGTCGAAGTTAACCCTCATTTGGAGTTGTTCAAACTCCCTAATGTAGTCTTCTATCTTTAGATTCTCTTGATTGAGAGAGGTAATCTTGAGGAAAAGTTCTTGCTTGTAAGAGGAGGATATGAATCTCTTGTCCTATGCTTTTTAATTTGAGCTTGGACTAAGTCTTGATTTTGGATTTGGCTCCTCTAGTGCTAATCTTCTTCAAGTGATCATACCATATGAAGTATACCCCTTCAATTTAAAAATGACCAACTTCAAGGACTTTTTATCATTATATTATTTGAGTTCAAAGATCATTTCAATGACTTGCACCATATCAATATAGTTCTCGGGGTTAAGATTGCCCTCAAATTCCAAAGCCTCAACTTTGAGATCCCTAACGTCATCCCTTGAATGCATTCTTATTCTAGGCCCTCCTTTCTCATCATAAAAGTCTTCATGAGAGGAAGAATATATGATGTCGTACGATTAACATCATAGCTCGACCGTAAGGGTTTCGTTATGTCGGTCCCCTTACTTGTTCAAGCTCTTTAGTGAGCTTCTTTACTTGATCTTGAAGCTCAATAATGACCCTATCTCTTCTCATCTCATGGGCTTGCTCAGGAAGAAGGTCCTTAGACTGAAAAACATCTCGTCATAGTTGGCAGTAGTTTATAGGTGAAAAAGAGGGTAAAGGACATAAACAGGGGACGCACAAGTGTGCTAGAGGTGGCACAAACAAGAATCAGTGAGAATGGGTGTCGCATGGTCATGCTCAGTGGCACGGGTAGGTCGTGCCAGATCTATGGAGCAGAATCTGGAATGCAGGAATGTAGCACGGTCGTGTCAAGCAACACGGGTAGGTCATGCCAAAATTCTATCTAGGTGATTTTTGACAGACTTTTAGTGGAGTTTTAGGGATGTGTTTGGGTTAAGGATTGTGTTTGGGCTATAATTAGGGTTCTTTGTTGACTTAATAAGGGATTTATAGAGGGAGAACTAAAGGCAAAAATAAGATCGAAAAGAATAGAATTTACGCAAATCAAAATACAAAGATTGATGGATTTGATGCTCACCAAGAGGAAGGAACTTTTTTCTCTAATACAAAATGAACCATGGTAAAGTCCATTGACCAAATAAAAGTATAAACCCTTTGATGATGAGCCCCAAACGTTGATGAAGATTAATCTCCCATAAGAAAACCCAGAAGAGAAAAAAAAAACCCCTAAAATCTTCTATTGATTGACTCAAACTTAAGAACAATTGAATAAAAGAGATAAATCAACCCACCCTTTAATCCTCTAAAGCCAAGGCCCCAATGATTAAATTAAAGGGAAGAACTCAACTTCACCCCTCTCCTTAGGGAGATAAAGAAATTTGAGATTTTTTGAGAAAATACTAAGTATCAACCTCTCATATCATTGACCAAGTCTAAGAGCCTGTTTTATTTCATGATAAGGTCCAGTTGTAGCTGTAAGAAAAAGTAAGGAGTTGTAAGAAGTTGTAAGGATAGATGTAAAGAGTTGTTGAATTATTGAAGAATTTTATAGTATAATTTTTGACAATTATGATATATTAGTCATATTTACGACTAAAATTTGATATCATTAGTAAGCAAAATATGAGAAATAATAATATTAAAATAACAAAATTATTGAAAATAAACCATTAACTAAGCTAATTACACAATAATAAAATATATTAAACCCCATAAATTTTGTCAATAAAATTTCGTACACTTGAGGTGATTTTTTGTATTTATATTGGTTTGATCCAATAAGCAAAGTATAACAAAAAAAGTAAATTTTTTTGACAAAATTGAATACAACTCTTAATATAAAATTCTATTTTAAGTAAATAACTTTAAATGTAAATTTATGGTCAATATTGTTACCAAGAAATTTTATAAATAAACCCTTAAAACATTATTCAGCAATGCTTAAAATACGAAAATTTTATTATCATATTAAACGATCAAAAATTGAAAATTACCTTCCAAAATCCAAAAAAAAAAAACAAAGGATGAGAACTTAAATGGGCAGGCAGGAGCCTATAGAAGTTTTAATGTCCACCATTACTTTTGTGTAACTACTTTCTACTTTTCCTAAAGAAACCCACCTACCTTTATATCAGCTAAATGCCCCCTTCTGCCATACTTGTTCTTCCCAACCTGTTGCGGCTGTAGTAGTGCAAGAACCCATCGTTGATTTGTCGGGTTGAAGTTGAAACTAACGGCAAATTTGAGTCCACCGTTGATTTATAGGAGCAGCAGCTTCAGATAATCATTTCTTGTTGTACTCTACACAATTTTATTATTCTGCATAACAAGTGCATATCAATCTCAACAAGGGCACTAAATTTGGAACGACCTCCAAATGTTCAATCATATAATGATAGCAACAAAATTGTCATGGATAAACTTAGGGATAAAATAGATGTAATACTTTCATTGCATACAGTTTGATAGTTTTTTTCGTATCCTTCAAACTTAAACAAGAACAAAAGTTTTGAATTATAATTTTAAAAGTATGCTCACTTATTCCATATATAATAACATATATTGTTCATGTTAAAACTCAAATATAATTTACGTCGTTATAATATGTTTTTATGTTTATGTAAATGTTGTGTTCATAAGATATTTCTAAATTTTGTATATTGGCAGCATAATTAAAAAATAATACATATTTCTATAATTAAAATAAATAAATGTTATAAAAAAACCTATATGAGATGTAAGATGATGTAAGGAGATGTAAGAAGATGTAAGGATTATGTTAAGGATATAAGAAACTGTAACGAGATGTAAGCTCTTAGCTAAATTCTCAAAAATATGAAATAGAGTTGGGCATAAGAAATATTATAAGAATCAAGGAAATGAATAGAAGAGTACTCTTTTCCTAAGTCACGCACAAACCAATAGGATTACAAGGAAATTAACCAATGAAATCCTAAGTAGTGATGAAATTTTAACGGGGATATCTGGAATATAAGTGATAAGTGCTTAGAGTTTACTTTATTTTGGGGTTGTTTGGCTCATCTTTAGGGAGATTTATGAACTTTATATTGTAATCTACACTCCTATTTCTGTTTTATGCGTGGATATGGTTCTTTTCTATATTTTGTTGGTTTTTAGACCTTTTCTCCCTGGCTTTGACCCCGAATTGAATGTGATTTGACTCCCCAAGGATGCCCCCAAGTCACCATGCCCGTGGAGGAAAAGAAGAGTCAGAGAATTTCTAGACAGAGGTAACCACGGATGCTCCGTGGTGAAGGACACAGTCCGAGGTGAGCCTTGAACTTCTTACCTCTTCGTCTTCCTTCTAAGGATGCTTGAGTTTATACTTAAAAGGGGTTGTTTGGCTGCAGAAAAGAAAGAAAACTAATCTCCCTACACACTCATCTTTCTCACATTTTTTCATTAGAATTAGGATTCTTAGTTTATATTTTAGAGTAAAAGAAGAAATTGAAGAAAAGCTTTGTCTTTTAGAGGTTTGAAGATTGGGACACCATTAGAGAATCACTATTGCTGTTGAGCTTTCTCTCCCTTTAGTGCTTTCCTTGAACTCTTGTTTTAGATGTTGTTAATTCGACACAAAGAGAAGTATGGGGTGCATTTCTTAACCCATCTCTTCGGGTCTGTACCATCAAAAGTGGGAAACTTCACTTTAGGGTTGAAATGCAAATTACTCTAAGTCCCAACTTCAGTCCTTGACCCAATGTTGTTGTGTATCTTCTCCTCTTGAATCCAGAGATGGTTCAACATTTGAGTCATCAATTGTTGTTGCTGAGCTTTGATTTTCTGATTTTGTTCTAAGATTTGTTACTGAATCCAACGTCGTATTACACCAATGCAGGAAGGATCCAATAATAGAGGAAAGGTCCCTCGAGGATGGTGAACTCTGTTCCAGCATAAGTGAGAGGTAGTAGAGAGAGATAGTGAAAAATGAATTGGATTATTTTTTGATTGGTTCATTCTTACAACTCCCCCCCCTTATAGAGGTTGCACTGGCTTGTAACAAACTGCCCGCCAATCTCTCTCTCTCTCTTCCAACTAACTCTAACAAACTAATGAAGACAACTATGAGCCTAGCACATGGTTACGGGTCATGTATCAAGTTTCCTTCCTCCTTAAAGGAAAGGAAATCCCCTTTTTAGGCTAATCAACTAGTAAAATGACAACTGAAATTGAAAATATGAATTGACAAACGAAAGCTTCAACTTGCTATGCCTAGAAACCTCCTTTCAATATCCTCTGCATCCCACCATGCTACATCTTCCTCAGTTTGACCTTCCCCCTTCACCGACAATAAACTCATCCCAATCCATACTTTTCTTGACAGCAATATAACTAGTGAACCATACTTCAGCTCCCCCTTTCAAATGTATGGAAGCGAAATCTACTCGTTGAGATTCAGGAATCTTGCATAAATTAAAATACCTTCCACATTTTTTGATCCATATCCTAGGGTTCGTCCCATCAAAAACTGGAAATTCGATTCTAGCTAAAAATTTGAATGCATTTCCTGAGTTGTTTGCATCAGAATTTGAACCATCAGAATTTACCTCACCTGTTCTTTCCTTTTGTAGTGCGACCATCATCTTCTCGAACATCTATTGTTGTTCCAATCACAATTTGGAGATTCTCTTATTTTGAGCTGCCAGCTGTTCCTCTAGAAGAGCTCTTAACTGAGATTCCATGGTAGTAGAGGCTGTAACTGTAGTCAACTTGGATTTACTTCAAGTTTTAGCCAGGGTTTGATGACTGATTGGTAGTACCAATCAATCGAGAATTAGTGAAGCAGTGAGGTCCTCACTATCCTTAGGATCACTGCTCTGATACCATTGTTACACCAATGCATGAGGGATCCAATAATGGAGGAAAGGTCCCTCGAGGATGGTGAACTCTGTTCCAGTATAAGCAAGAGGTAGTAGAGAAAGACAGTGAAAAATGAATTCGATTATTTCTTGATTGCTTCCTTTTTACAACTCCCCCCCCCCTTTTACAAAGGTTGCACCGGTTTGTAACAAACTTCCCTCCAATCTCTCTCTTTCTCTTCCAACTAACTCTAACAAACTAACCAAGACAACCACGTGCCTAGCACATGGTTGAGGGTCCTGTATCACGTCGTTGTTCTTCCATGAGAGCTTTTACAGCTTCTTCCATGGCGATCCTTTGGCGAGTCTGAGCCAGTGTGTGTAAGGTCTGGGTGGAATAGCTCTGATACCACTGATAACAATTCAAGGAAGATCCTAGATTTAGGGACTTGGATCCTTGATAAATCATCACAACACCACCAAATATGTAGAGAGGAAGAGAGTATAGATATTAAGAGAGAGAAAAAGACAAGCTGGAGAGTAACTTTCCGGTATCCATCCTCATTTCTCAACCAATGTGATATAGTTGTCAATGGTGTGTATTTCCATTTGCCGCCCATTGCAACTAACTTTGCCCAACTCATCATTACTTGTGGTTACAATAGTACTAACAAAAATGGTATAATTATCAAATAAAGTTGTAATATGTCCATTAAGAAAATGCTGGAATATTGGTTTGCCTGTATCAGTTGCTATGCCCAACTTAGGGTGTTGTTATTGCCCTTTGCTTGTGAATGTTATGTGCAATGTTTATCTTTCAATTGTGCAGCTGTAATTGCTAATGACATGAACCCGTGCTCTCTTGGCCAGATTATTTTCAAAGAGTTGAGTTAATACAGGACTTGAGATTTGGAACTGCAACCACCAGAATCAAAGCCACTGATGGGGATTTTCTTATTGCTTCAGGTGCTATAGAGCTACTTTGTGCATATTTGATGCCCTTTTTTTTTTGTTCAGCCAAATGACATCTCGGGTTTCTCTATTGCAAAATAGTCACGTTGTTCGCCTTTGTGAAATATAGGCATCTATCCACCGCAAGTTAAGGTTCATGAGTTAAGGGAACTGTCGTTGAAGTTTGACAGACATTTGGATTCAGAAATAATTAATTTCCAGGAATTTTTACATTCTAATTGCAAGCTCGAGCTATATTTTCAAAATGATTAGCTAAGCAACACAATCAGTGAGCAACAAGATATTAAGTCATAAATAAGCATAAAAGTGGAGCATTAGAGTCTCGGGTTCAAGATTCGTACGACAATTGAGCAGTTTTGCATTTCATTTATTGTTTCACCTATTAGTGTCCTGGACTTCCTTTTCTGCTAGATCTTTGAAAGATTGGTTTCATCTGTCCTATACACTTCAGTGACATCTTCTGCTGGGTTCGGCTCTGGGGCTTCACGACTCCTCTGAACATTTCTAGTGCACGAGGGTGCTTATGGAACCACATTTGATGGTGGTTGGTTGATCGCAGCTTTGAGATATAATCTGTGCATTGAGATATACCTGCGTTTTCGAAAAGAAGATTATGATATAGTTTCTAATATGACTTCTTTTTACCGATTTGCTTGTTTGTTCCATCCTTTTATCTGGTGAGTTCAGATTTATTAGACCTGTGAATAATTCAGGCTTTGTAGTTGTTCCCATGGGGTTTGTCTCTTGTATTAGGGCGATATGAAAGATGTGATGTTCATTCTTGGTGGTACCATTGTGATTTATAGTATTGTTTCAAAGGCTTTTGCTTTACGCTGTTCATCAGACTAAATTTAGATTGACAGCATTGGTTTGTTATGCAGAGGATTAACAAATTTTCCGTTGGCTGTCTCTATTCACATGTGTTTTATTCTTGAAGAGATGACTGTTGTGCATAGCATTTTCGGGCCATAGAAGATATCAACTAAATGAATTGTAGTTGCAAAATGCCCACAGTCGGATAATTGATATATACTGCCTTTATTTGATAATTTGTTGGCTACATTGGTCTTATGAAAAGGAGTCCTAAGATGATGGATGACAGTGGTTAGGTGGTATTCACCACGGGCGGTGTGCATCATGTGTTACTGCAGTAGTGGAATGTCTTAGAGGACTTGTGCGCAGAAGTGAGGAGAAGGAGTTTTTGTAGAGTGGAGGAAAGGAGCAGATGGATGCGATGCCATGCGTCTATATATTATAGTTGAGCATCGTCTAGTAGCATAGTAACAGCAAAATTGTCAGCAATCTTTGCATTTACTATTATTTGATCGAGCCTTTTCTTCTTGACTGTTGGTTGATGTCTGCGTTATGTATTCTTAGATGAAGTCTGTAGCATGGTCTCTCTTTGTGACTCTGGACTTTTGTTTCTAAAAAGGTCCTCTCTGATGATTGTTCCAAGCTCGCATTTCTCTGTGCTGATCGCTCTATTTGCTTACATGCTAAATATGGAAGCCACTATAGTTTGAGGATTCCAAGGTACTGCTACAGTATATGCAATTTATTCTTAAGATGTTCACATTTATATATTTGCCCATGTGGTGTTGGGTTTGGTTCTTTGCCATATTTTTTTGTTGGGCAATGGAGAGTACTGTGTTTTTATCTGGTCATGGTGTCCATATATTCTCAGCATTCTACAACATATGCCCAACTTGAATCCTTATATATCCTTGGTACATGGTAGGACTTTCAGTCTTCTTGGTAATTATATGGTCAAGGTAGCTATTCTTTATGAATTTTTGCCTTATTCTAGACTAGAAGAAAGGATTGCTTGTGCTCATGCTGCACCTGTTTCTCTCTGTCACAAAATAGATGAATGCCCATTTGATCAGTTAATTTGTTTATCCCCTCAGATTTTTTGGCAACGCATGGCGTTACTTTGACCATAAATGTGTAGACGAAATGCAATTATGTAACATTTGAGATTTCATGAACCCAGGATGTTATTTTCTTTCATTTTAAATGTGCTTGCTTTGGTATAACTACTAATCCTATGTTGAATAGGATGGGAAGGGATGTGACGTATGAATGCTGGTCTTGTGATTTGCTCTGTGCTGCCTCTTCACCAGATCTCTATAGAATAAATTTGGCACGGGTTTGTCTTGACCTATTCTTTTTGCCATGGCTGTAGTGGATAGCTTTTATTACATTATTATAGGTTTGTCTTGACCTATTCTTTTTTACCAGATCTTTAGATGCCTAGAATAAAACTGTTTTTGCAACTACCATTCATCTTTGTTATCTTTAGCTCCCCTCCACCCTAAAAAAGGTGTAGCCTTTCCATACAATCATTTTAAGTAAATGAAATTTCACTTTCTGCTTGCTTACAGGTGGAAGTAGGCCTTATGCAAATAATGCCTGAGAAGCTAAATTTGGGCTAGCTTGATTTGATGTTTTCTTTACTGTTTTGTGTTTACATCTTTTCTTTGTTACACATTCAATTGTGATCTTGTAAAAGATAATTGTGGCTCTCTGTATCTTCTGAAGTTGAGTTAGTATGAATATCATTAGAGTTAGGCAAAGCTCATTTGACACATTTTTCGGACATGAAGCTAAGTAGCTTTGGATATAAATTTTCAACCTATTTAATTAAATGAGTTGACACATTTAGCCCGTTTAATTAAATGGGTTAGGTTTAGATCGAAAATCTCAATACAAAAAAGTACTTATTTAACCTGTTTAATTAAATGGGTTGAACGAGTCAAACTCATTTTCTCATTTGTCATTTATCTATTTGCCTTTTTCTTAGATAATTAAAAATACAAAATTTTAAAAAAATGTAAATTATGATGAATCGGGGGGTTTTAGAGAGTAATTGTATAATGTGATATGTAAACTTAATTTTCAACGCTATGTAATTACGTATTAGTTGAAAATGTTAAATGCGTAAATGGGTAATTAGGCAACTGAACTCAACCTGTTTATCTTAAATGGGTTATGCGGGTCAACCCATTTAAAAATTAAATGGGTACAGGTCAAGGTCTTTCAGCCCGTTTAATAAACTGAGAATGTTGATCAAAAGAACAATGCAATTGATCATGAAGTTGCATTCAGATTAGGGAGGATCAATATGATCATCTCTACCCTCTCTTATGCTCTCTATGTTTCTGTATATATTGAATTACATTAGCTCCTCTCCCTTTATATGCTCAGCTAAGAAAACAGAAAAGGACAGCCTCCCTGTAATAGATTTCCTAAGTAAGTACAACTGGCATACCCCTTAATTCAACTAACTCCCTTAACTAACTCCTTTTCTCTTCTACACTCACCCTCAAGTTGGGAGGTGAAAAAATATTGTGAACCGCCAACTAGGATAGAAGAAGATGATGCTGAGGAACTGATACAATTTTAGTGAAAATATCTGCAATTTGAGCTTTGGTAGACACATGAGTAGGCTGAATTGTTCCTACTTTCATCTTATCTCTAATGAAGTGACAGTCCACTTCGATGTGGTTTGTCCGTTTATGAAATACTAGGTTTGTTGCAATGTATAGAGCTGCTTGGTTATCACATAGGGCAGGAGCTAAATTTGGAACACCAAGATCTTTGAATAGTTGTAGAAGCCAAGTGACATTGCATGTTGTCGTGGCAATTGCTCTGTATTGTGCTTCAGCTGTAGAACTAGCAACCACAGATTGCTTTTTGGATCTCCATGAAATGGGAGAGTATCCTAATAGAACACAGTAACCTGTTAAAGTCTGCACATTTCCCCCAATCGCTATCACAATATGCAGTTAAAATTGGTGTTGATTAGGAAGAGAGTAAAATGCCATGGCTAGGGGATTGCTTGAGATATCTGAGCATCCTTAAAAGAGCAATAAAATGTGATTGAGTAGGTGACGGCATATATTGACTCTGAACTTGAATAGTATAGGTGATATCTAGCCTTGTGATGGTCATATAGATTAATTTTCCAATCAGTCTTCTGTATTTGTCTGGTTCAGTTATAACATTGCCCTCCTGAGTCACTGATGAATTTGGATCCATAGGTAGGTAAACAGGTTTGGAGGTAAACATTCCTGGTTCTTTTAGCAAATCCATGACATATTTCCTCTGAGAAAGGAAGATCCCTTGATTTGACCTTGCAACCTCAAGGCCTAAGAAGTATCTTAGTTCGCCAAGATCTTTCATGTAAGACCACTTATGGAAGGTATCTTTTACTTGCTGAATCAGAGACATAGAGCTTCCTGTAATCAGCATGTCATCTATATAGACTAAAATTGCTATGTATCCGTCATTTGTTTGTTTTGTAAACAAGCTGTAATCAGCTTTGGATTGCCTAAATCCAAATGTCAACAATAGAAGTCAATTTTGTAAACCATTGTCTAGGAGCTTGCTTTAACCCATCCAAAGACTTGTGAAGCTTGCAAACTGTTGCCATTTGTGCAGACTTTACTAAATTTGGATCTGAACTGCACAATATGGGCTCCCCTATCATCGATATCCTTTAGGAAGTTTCATATAAACTTCCTCCTCCAAGTCAGTGTGCAAAAATGCATTGGTAATATCCATTTGACAAACATTCCAGCCCTTCATTATTGCAACAGCAAGTACAGACCTAACTGTTGTCATTTTTGCTACTAAAGCAAAAGTTTCTTCTTAGTCTATCCCCTTTTGCTGCCTACATCCTTGAATAACAAGCCTTGCCTTATGCCTCTCAATTGTACCATCTGATCTATACTTTGTCTTGAAGGGCCATTTACATCCTATAGCTCTCTTTCCTGCAGGAAGCTTAGTTATGCTCCATCTGCTATTTCTCTCCAATGCTTGAAGTTCAACATTCATGGAATCACACCATTTTTGGCTTTTAATAGCCTCTTCAAAAGTTTTAAGATCTTGCTGTTTGTCAAGAGCAAACAAGAAGGCTTGGTATTTAGAATTAATTTGTGTGTAAGATACTTGATTAGTAGCAAGGTAAACAATTTTATTTTGAGTTGTAGCTGCAGCAGTTACATAATCTGTCATCCATTGAGGTTTCTTTGTCTGCCTTGCAGTCCTTCTTGCTGGCATAACTGATGTAGGTATAGGTTGAGTCTCCAAATTATCAGAGTTTGAAGTTTCATGGCCAGCCCTGTCTTGAGCTGAGGTGTCTGAGATTGATATCTCATGTTGAGAATGTTCCACTGAATCAGAGGTTATAACTATGAGGTTGTAATCATCAATATAAGGTGTTGGTGTCATATTGACTGGAGTTGGCTGCATATAAGCCTGAGCACTATCTTTGACAAAGGGAAAAATGTGCTCTTTAAACTTCACATCTCTAGATACCCTAATTTTGTTTGGCTGTAACTACCACAGTTTGTATCCCTTTTGTGTTGCAGAATAACCCAAGAAGACACAAGGAACACCTCTTGCTTTAAAATTGTCTTGTTCTTTATAGGAAGGTGCAGCTGTTGGGTTTTGTGGCCCAAAATTAAAGAAATGGCACGGTGAGACCGTGCTAGGCGACACGGGCGTGTCAGGCCGAAGAAGCGACGACAAAAGGCAGGCAGCAAGTTGGCATGGGTAGGCTGTGCCATGTGCCACCTAGGCACGGGGTAACCGTGCCACCCAGCACGGCCGTGCCGCATTCCCAGTTCGAGCGCGGGCTTCTTGGCGGCTAGGGTTTGCGTCTTGGCATGCAGTCTTCTTGGCGGCTAGAGTTCTCCTCTAGGAGTTAAACCCTGGACTTCTAGACTCTATATAAAGAGACCTTGCCTAGGATCTAAAATCGTTCCATAACCAAGTAAACACAAAACACATTGAGAGGTAGAGAGAGTTTTAAGAGAGATTACAAGAGAGATTGTAATCCTGCTATTTGATCGAATCACTTGTTGTGATTGCGATTGCTTTGTACTCTCACTGCTCATATAGTGGATTGATTGTGCTTGTCGCCGTCCATGGTTTTTCCCGCATTGGGTTTCCACGTAAATCTTGTGTGTTATTGTTTTGTTCTTGTTATCGTTCTTTAAATTTCTGAATATCTATTTCATCCTATCGTTTCCGCAACTAAAATCGCTCAATTTTCCCTAACAAGTGGTATCAGAGCTTTTGGTTTAGGATGTCTTCAATTATGAAGGTTGATATTCAGAAGTTTGATTGGGAGATTAGTTTTAATCTTTGGAAGGTGCAGATGAGAGCAGTTCTCATCCAGCATGGGTTATGGAAGGTTCTGCAAGGACCTCACAAGAAACCCGAGAAGATGACTGATGAACAATGGGCAGCAGACCAAAAGCAGAGGCTTGGATTGTTGACAGACTAGGAATGGGAGGAAGCGGAGTTGAAGACAGTTTCAGCCATTCAGTTGTGCCTGGCGTCACATGTCTTGCTAGAGGTGCTCGACAAGACAACTGCGGTGGATCTATGGATTCAGCTGGAAGAACTCTACATGACAAAGAGTCTAGATAACAAGATCCGTTTGAAGGAAAGGTCGTACATCTTTCGTATGGCTGAAGGTACCCCTGTTCAAAAATATTGGAATGAGTTTAACTCTATTCTTGTTGATTTAGAGAGTTTGGATGTAAAGATTGAGGATGAGGATGAGGATAAAGTTATTCTGCTTGTTGTGTCTTTACCCCCTCCTATAAACACTTTAATGAGATTATGCTATATAGTAATTCTGATATTATATCGTTTGAGGATGTCAAGTCTAATTTGTTATCTAAGGAGAAATTTGACCATGATATCCATGCTGATCTGGTTGAGGGATTAGTTGTTAGGGGTAGAACAACTGAGAAAAAGGGGAACAGTAATAGGAAAAAGAACCGTTCTAAGTCTAGGAATCCTCATTCCAATAAGACTTACAATTACTGTGGTAAATTGGGTCATATTCAGGCTAACTGCTAGAAGCTGAAGAATAAGAAGTTGAAAGAGAAAAAGGAGAAAATTGCTACAGCTGATTGTGTAGTAGAGTCAAAGTCTGATGATGATGTGCTGCTTGCTACCATGTCTTTGGCCACCACCTCTGGGAAGGGGTTAGGTGATGATTGGGTTTTAGATTCTCGTTGTATGTATCACACGTGTCCTTGTAGGGACTGGTTTGTTACTTATAAGCCTGTTGATATTGGGGTTGTACTTATGGGCAACGATGCTAAGTGCAAGGTTGCAGGAATAGGTACTGTGCAGGTTAAAACCCATGATGGTATAGTTAGAACCTTGTCTAAGGTTCGTCACATACCTGATATGACTCGTTGTTTGATCTCTTTGGGTACTCTTGAGACTAATGGTTGTAGGATTACTATGGAGAATGGTGTCCTAAAGATGATAAAGGGGGCCATGGTAGTAATGAAGGGACTGCGACAGGGAGGTCTCTATATCTTACAAGGAACTACAGTTACAGGAGTAGTTGCAGTTGGTACAGCATCAGTAGATGTTAATGATACAAGGTTATCGCAAAGCTTTATAGGCTGAGGCTGTTTCTTCAGCCTGCTATTTGGTGAATTGTTCACCACACACCTCCATTGATTTTCATATTCTAGAAGAAGTATGGTCAAGTAATCCTATTAATTATTCTATTTTGAGAATATTTGGATGTCCTGTGTATGCCCATGTTAATAATGGGAAGTTAGCCCCTAGGGTTGTCAAATGCATGTTTCTTGGATATGCATCTGAGTCTAAAGGATACCGCATGTGGTGTCTTGAGTTTAAAAAAGTCATTTAGAGCAGGGATGTAACTTTCAATGAGACTGTTATGTTATCTTCTGGAAAGGATTCCGTTGTTGCTTCTACTGGTGCAGGTGATCAGGAGGATACCAGTAATAGTATGGAGATAGAAGTGGAGACCGTTGCAGCTCAAGGTGGAGCTACTAATCAGCCCAACAGGGAGGCTCAGGTTACTGAACCTGGTACTATCAATTCTGGTCAGCCTCAGGTGGAGGTTGATCACTCTATAGCTCGTGATTGTCCTCGGAGGGAGATGAGGAGGCCTGCTCGCTACAATGATGATGAGGGATTGATAGCATATGTACTTTCAGTTACAGAGGAGGTGCCTGAAGGTGTGGAGCCTTCAGCCTATTATGAAGCAATCTCCTGTCCAGGTTCACCTAATTGGATCCTAGCTATGCTAGAGGAAATGGAGAGTCTACAGAAGAATCGGACTTAGGAACTGTGTGAGCTACCTAAAGGCCGGAGAGCCTTAACTGCCAAATGGATCTACAAGAGAAAGGAGGGCATTCCTGGACTTGAAAATGCAAGGTGGAAAGCACACCTAGTTGTTCGTGGTTACAACCAGAAGGAAGGCATTGATTGCAATGAGGTATTTTTACCTGTGGTGAGACATACCTCCATTAGAGTGCTTCTTGCATTTGTTGCCTTGTTTGATCTGGAGTTGGAGCAGCTTGATGTGAAGACTGCATGCCTTCATGGGGAGTTGGAGAAGGAGATCTACATGAAGCAACCTGAAGGTTTATTTGTTCCTGGGAAGGAACAACTGGCTTGTAGATTGAAGAAGTCCTTGTATGGACTTAAGCAGACTCATAGACAGTAGTACAAAAGGTTTGACACCTTCATGATTGCACAAGGATACACACGTAGCCAATATGCTAATTATGTGTATTTTAGACAATATTCTGATGGTTTCTTTATTTACTTGCTGTTGTATATTGATGATATGTTGATTGCCTTGAATGATAAGTCATTGATCAGCAAGTTGAAATCTCAACTCAGTGAGGAGTTTGAGATGAAGGACCAGGGTGCAGCAAAGAATATTCTAGGCATGGAGATTTAGAGGGATCAAAAGGCTGGTAAGTTGTACTTGTCTCAGGGACACTATCTTGAGAAAGTACTAGGCAGATTTAATATGGGTAACTGTAAGGCAGTTTCTACACCCCTTGCTACGCGTTTTAGATTGTCTACTGAGTGTTATCCACAATCTGAGGACATTGATAGGATGTTTAATGTCCCTTATTCTAGCGCTGTTGGTAGTTTGATGTATGCTATGGTATGCACTAGGCCAGACTTGTCACATGCTATGAGCATGGTAAGTAGGTATATGCATAATCCTGGAAAGGATCATTGGGGAGCTGTGAAGTGGATCCTTCGTTATGCGAAGGGTACTGTTAATAAGGGGTAGATATTTGATAGAAACAAAGCTGCTACATGTGATGTTATAAGCTTTGTTGATTCTGACTATGCTGGTGATCTTGATAGGAGAAAGTCCATATCTGGGTATATCTTCACTATGTGTGCAAGTACTATCTCTTGGAAAGCATCGCTTCAGTCTATTGCAACTTTATCTACTATAGAGACTGAGTATGTTCCTGCTAATGAAGGAGTGAAGGAAGCTACTTGGTTGAGGGACCTTGTTACTGAGCTTGGAGTTCTACAGGCTACCAGTGTGGTGTTTTCTAATAGTTAGAGTGCAATTCACTTGACTAAGAATGATGCCTACCATTCAAAGACCAAGCACATTAGTGTCAAGTATCACTATGTCAGAGATACAGTTGCTGTAGGGGAAATAGTTGTGAGGAATGTTCATACTTCGGAGAATCCTGCAGATATGTTGACCAAGCCTCTCCGTATAGCTAAGTTCGAGAATTGCTTGGACTTAGTTGACATTCACAATATTTGAGCGCCCTTCGGGGCATTGCCCCTTGTGGGGCATCATCCTTCGGGGTGCGGTGACGATGTTAGAGAATTGGTGATTGGAGATTTCGGTTCAATGTGGAGATTGTTGGGTTTCGTGGCCCAAAATCAAAGAAACGACACAGTGGGACCGTGCCAGGCGACACAGGCGTGCCAGTTGGCACGGGTAGGCCGTGCCACCTAGGCACCGGGTGACCGTGCCAGGTGGCACAGGCTTGCCACCTAGGCACCGGGTGACCGTGCCACCCTGCACGGCCGTTCGGCGTTCCCAGTTCGAGCGCAGGCTTCTTGGCGGCTAAGGTTTGCGTCTTGGCGTGCAGTCTTCTTGGTGGCTAGGGTTCTCTTCTAGGAGTTAAACCCTAGACTTCTAGACTCTATATAAAGAGAACTTGCCTAGGATCTAAAATCGTTCCATAACCAAGTAAACACAAAACTCATTGAGAGGTAGAGAAAGTTTTGAGAGAAATTACAAGAGAGATTGTAATCCTGCTATTTGATCGAATCACTTGTTACGATTGTGATCGCTTTGTACTCTCCTTGCTCATATAGTGGATTGATTGTGCTCGTCGCCATCCGTAGTTTTTCCCGCATGGGTTTCCACGTAAATCTTGTGTGTTATTGCTTTGTTCTTGTTGTCATTCTTTAAATTTCTGAATATCTGTTTCATCTTATCGCTTCTGCAACTAAAGTTGCTCAATTTTCCCTAACAGCAGCAAAGACCAAACATCCAAACACTTTCATATGATCATAATGAGGGAATGACCAAATAACATTTCATATGGTGTTTTATTGTTCAGCACTGGAGTTGGTAGCCTATTTATTTTGTATGCTGCTGTTAAAACACAATCTCCCCAGAATCTAAGAGGTAAGTTTGCCTGAAATCTCAAAGCTCTAGAGATTTCTAAGAGATGCCTATGTTTCCTTTCAACACAGCCATTTTGTTGTGGCCTCTCAACACAAGAGGTCTGATGTATAACACCAAGATTGTTAAAAAACAGGTGGCAAGGACCACTATGAAACTCAAGAGCATTATCAGATCTGACCACCTTAACTGTAACCTGACATTGTGTAGATACAAATGTCATGAATTGTCGAAATGTATACAAGGCTTGAGATTTATGCTTGAGTATGTACACCCATGTTGTTCTAGTACAATCATCAACAAGAGTTAAAAAATATCTGAAATTCCTATGTGTAGGAACTCTATATGGACCCCATATGTCCATGTGTATCATTTCACACTGAATTCTACTCCAAATTGTACTAGGCTGAAAAGGCTATCTAGTGAATTTTGCCATTGGACAAGTAACACACACTTTACTCTCTGTCACATTGAGTTGAACATTTGAAAGCTGCTTCAACTTGTTCAAAAGAGCATGTCCCAGCCTCTTATGCCATACTTCATATGATTCAGGAACTTTTGAGCCATCAGCAACTCCTGCAACTAGAAGCTTCTCTTTGTCTGACTCTAAGATAATATTCTCCATCCTGATATCCACACCATTTAGAGGTTGATCTTTGAGAAAGTACAAGCTATGATACCTGGACTCTCCATTTTGCCCCGTTGTGCCCGTGTCGGACACGACACTCTGCGAATAAAACATGGGATCCTTGTCGGACCCTTATCTGAACTCTAAAGTAGCAAGGGTAAAAAAAATTAGGAAGATGTGGTCTTTTTCTTTCTTCCTTCGTTATTATTTTAATGGATCTTTAATGTTCAATTGTTTGGCAAGTTAACAACCTTGCAACTAATGAAATATTCTAAGAAGATTAACTTGAAATTGCAACTTTCATATGTAAAATTATGGATCCTCATATCCGTGTCCAAATTTTGGATGGTGTCCCCATATCCTAAAATTAGAGCTTTGACGAGTCAGACACTTGGATCCATACCCATGTCCGACACTCATACCCGAGTCCATGTAACATAGAGTACAGGCCTTTATGCTCTCTACCAACTCCCATAATCCTGTTGGTGACATAATCCTACATTATACAGAATTGAGGATGAAAAATAACTATACATTTACTATCTTTTGTCAACCTGGGAATTGACAAAAGATTATACTTGAAGGCTGGCACATACAAAACATCTTGCAATACTATCTCAACAGACAATTTTACTCTGCCTATCGAGGATATTTCAGATGCATTTCCGTTTGGCAAGGTGATTTTTGAGTTTTCATTGAGCACTTTGATGCCACACAAATGGTCTGAATTATATGTCATATGATCTGTCGCTCTTGAGTCAAGTATCCATTCTGATCTGTTAACCCCTGCATGAATTCATAGGATCATAGCTGCGAAGTTTATGTCCAATTCCTCTTCTGTGCCAACTCCACATTTCTGACTGTTTTGAGGTAGTAATTACAGAAGTTGCTGAAGCTGCTCAATTTAAGTCTGGGTCAAAGAAACATCACCAGCTTGAATTCTACTTGTTTCAGCATTGGCTACCATCTTACCTTCATGAGTTCCGTTGGATTTCCCTTTATAAGGCTGACTTTTGTCAAATTTCTTATGAGGAAACTTCTTGGCTTTGGATGCCAAGATGGATACCCTATGACCAACCAACACTTCCCTTTGGTGTGACACCTGTGGCCACATTGTGTACATCCTTTTGCATTATCATTTCTACTGTATAATGCAGTTGGTTCAATCTCCAGATTCCCAACCTCCAAAATCTCCTTTCTGACTTTCTCCTTGCTGAATCAATGAGCATGCTGCCTCCACACTTGGCAGGGGTGTCATGAGAAGCAATTGATTTCTCTAAGGTCCATACTTATCATCTAGACCATTTAGAAACTGAAACAATCTCTGCCCTTCTCTTTGTTTGGTTAAGGCTTTCAAGAACACTGCGATTTCATCAGAGATAGCAAAGATTTTTGGCAATTCATTCATGTCTTCCAATTCACCCCATAGACATTTAAGTCTAGTGTAATATTCACTCACAGATGAATGATTTTGCTTAAATTCATATATTTCTTTGTTGATTCTGTATTTTCTTGAACCATTGCTCAAGGAGAACCTTTGTTCAAGTTGCACCCAAATTTCACGAGCAGAATTCAAGAACAGTATAGACTTGCCAATAGAATCAGACACAAAATTTTGAATCCAAGCAATGATCATACAATTACACGTATCCCACAATTAAGCTTTAAGATGATCATCAGTATGTCTAGAGGTTGTACCTTGAACAAAGCCAAGTTTTTGTTTGGTCACAAGTGCAATTTCAACATTTCTCCTCCAAGATCTGTAATCATTTGCACCTACCAACTTTTCTTGAATTGCTAGAGAGCCAGGACCTTCTGATGGGTGCAAGAACAGTGGATTCTGAAGATCTGCAAACCCTAGATTGTTTCGGTTTCTTTCTGCAGACATTTTATTTCAGGATCTGTAATCTGAATCACTGTGATTGCTAAGGCTTGATCAATTGAAAGTTCAATTCAATCGATCGAATATGAAGAAACGTAAGAAAATTTGATTATTGTTTAGCTTGATCTATGATGAATCAAATCATAAGATCAAAAGAAAGAAGAAAAGATATGTGATTCAGATTTAACTGCTCTGATACCACGAGAATGTTGATCAAAAGAACAATGCAATTGGTCATGAAGCTACATTCAAATTAGGGAGGATCAATATGATCATCTCTACCCTCTCTGATGCTCTCTATATTTCTGTATATATCGAATTACATCAGCTCCTCTCCCTTTATATACTCAGCTGAGAAAACAGAAAAGGACAACCTCCCTGTAAGAGATGTCCTAACTAACTAAGTACAACTGGCATACCTGTTAACTAACTCCTTAACTAATCCCCTTTCTCTTCTACATAAACGGGTTAGGTTTAGGTCGAAGAATTTTCATCCAGTTTAAGTTTGACAAGAACACGAACCCGACCCGACCTGACCTAGTACCCAGCTCCAAATATCACCATGATCTGCCTGCTTAGTTTCAAATATCATGATCTGCCTGCTCTCAATTGAGCCCCCAAAAGACGGGGACTTTTTATATGGAAATTGTCTTCTAGAACTGGAACTGTGCTTAAATTATTCAATTTCTTTCATTTGATTGTAGTTTTGATTTCTTCAGTTTGCATCTTGGTTTACATCAATTCAACTTTTATTGTTCATGTTTAACTTTTGATGCAATTCAGTTTTTAAAGTGTAAGTTGGCTTCTTCTTACAGGGCAGGTTCCTCTCCTCTCTCAGTATGCAATCTCCTGCCCTAAATGTAGTATCTAGAAGGTACTTATTTATTATCCTTTGCTTCTTCTTACAAAATTTTTATTTGACATTTGACCTGTAAACTTCCATATTTTTCAATTCAGCAAGCTTCACAGGTTAGTAGCTTGTGGTGGTGAAGATGGGGCTGTTGAATGCTTTGACATGGGAACCAGATCTTCAGTTGGTAGAATCAATGCTGTCTCAACTGCTGGTGAGGATGATCAGGTACTGCTCTTGATTCCTCACATTAAATGAAATATTTTCTCTGTATAGCCTAGGTATCAACCCTTGAGAGTTTTTCTGTGTGCTATATGCTACAAAGTCAACTGTATTTGGGAAGGTTTCCCTTTGTCTCTTTTTTCTTCATCTTTTTGCTTGTGGATACCTGACTGACCATGCAAATTCCCACATCCCCTTATGGCTTGTTTGGTTCTATGTAATCAAAGTGGTAATGCAATCAAAATGGTAATGGTGATTTCATTACTATGTTTGGTTACCATTAAGTAATGTAATCAAGATTGCATTGTAATTATATTTACCTTAATCTATGCAATTACAATTATTTGACTTTTCCTAAATAATTTTGATTGCATACCTTTGAATCAAAATCTATCCAATTATAAGCTATTATATTTGGGAACTTTCTCTCTCTTATCTCCATTGTCTCTCTTCTATTTCCCCTCTCTTATTAGTTTGACACCATTTTTTTAAAGGTTTGAAGCTCCATTCACCCCTCTCTCTCTCCTGTCCATATTAGATAAAATTTAACTTAGACCATGATCGTATTATTGTAACTGTATTTTTGTACCTTCTAGACATCATCTCTCTCTCTCTCTCTCTCTCTCTCTCTCTCTCACTCTCACGTCGTCGTCATCATCATCATTAGTTTCTCTCTACTTAGTAAACTTGAACAATATTACATTATTGTAATCTATAAGAAATAGAGTGATGTAATTCTCATGCGAAATATCGTAATCATGATGACAAAATATTTGATGATATTTATCAATGAAGCTACAAATAATTAAAATAGCCAAAAATAAAATGCGAATTGAACTGCAAGTACTTCACGTCACGTGTAAAATTAAGTATTGTTTGTAGATGAATTCATTCCATTACACTTGTAAAGACTTTGTAACCAAACATTGTGATGCAATTATTATCCCATTCCATTACACTAACAATTGCATTACATGGTTGATTCCATTGCATAGTGATTGCATTACTTTCAACCAAACGCTACATTATAGTTAATGGGAATACTCATTACTATGCGATCAATGTTCTATAGCCAAGAGCATAAAGCCTAAATTAGGCTAAATTTGTTTTGATAAGTGGCAAGCCATGCTCCTGAGTGACTGAGCCAAGAGGAGTTTCTGATAGTTCTGATTGAGTTCTTGAGTAAAATGAAATTTTTAAACAGTGAGTAGGCTGTTCGTCCTGTCTGCTATATTTTACTTGTTTTTTGGCCCAGTTGCTTCTTTTTCTTTTTCTTTTTCTTTTTTCAAAAACAATTTTAGCTCTTTTTTAAAGATTTGTTTCCATGAGGAATCTAATCATGTCTGCTACATTGTAGGAGGTAACTGCAATAGAATTTGATGAAGACGGAGGCTTCCAAATGGCTGTAGGAAGTAGTGGGGGAAAGGCATGCTTAGTCTAGTTTTAGCCAATATGTGACTGATGTTCTTAATTTCTTTCTCTTCCCATGCCATCTTGTGTACTAAGTTGATTGTGTACTTCTGTTGCATATCGTTGACATCATCAATAACAACTGTTTTGGGAAGTTCAAGGATACAAGAAACTTCACCTTACAGCAGCCCTTTGTTACGTTCAGGAAACTAGTGCAACAATATTGTGCAACTTTTAGGTGCTGCTGCACCTATGTGTTTGGACTTATGGTTGAGCTCTGACCTTGGACTACCACTAATTAGGACCCCTTTTTTGTTATGTTGCTGGGGGAAGAGATTGTGCTTTAAACATAAGCTTCTTCAGTTTGGTTGAATTGACGAATAAAAGGACTATCTCTTGCCATCCTCCTTTTATTTATAGGCTTTGCTATAGCCTACTAGGCCTAGGGGTGAATGTGATTTTCGGGTACCCTGGAATCGGACCACAAGGGGAATGTGTCAAGGTTCCGATACCAGAACCAAGTCAGACAGTTCTGGTTTTGGTTCTCAAAAATTATGTTATGGTTCAAGTAATACCCGGGATTGGACCTGGTGTCTTGGCATGCAATTTGACTTTTCATGGACACTGTATTTGATGACCTATTTTTCAAGTCTTTTTGGACTTTAGGTTGTGAACTAAATTGTTAGTTAACACACGATGTGTAACTCTTGGTACTTGGAATTAAGTTTGTTAGGAGTATCATCTTTTTATTGTTTTTAAAGATTTTACAATAACACCTCGTTAGTTGCTTTTTTCTTTTAAAATTATTGAGCATTTGGGCTACTAATTTTCTACCTTAATTTTTTGGATTTGGCCATATACCGAAAAAGAAAGAAAACCCTATAAGCCAGTTGAAAATTTTCAAATTTATGTGTAGTGAGTATCCATAACTGGTTCTTTTGCTTCTGGTTCCGGTTTGACCAGTTCAATTCCCAAATTTTCCAACGAGTACCCAAAACCGGTCACCCCTTACTAGTACAATGAGTTTGAGGTGCTGATTCTATTGAGGATGATAGATAGTATGATGACATCTCTACTGAGTATGTTGGACGGTAAGATGATATCAAAGCTGTGGATTTTGAAATAAATTTTAGAGAATCGCTAGTTTTGGGGCATACCTGTGTAAATAATATGCAAAGGAAATAACTTGCATGAAGATGTACTGGTATTTTTGGAGGGTCAAATCTCACAGAGTTCAAATCTTGCTACCAGTATCATGGTGTCTTAGGAGTTTCTTACAAAAATTATAGATGAGTAGTCTTCAAAACAACTTGTTGGCATTTCAGTTCCAAAACTAAGATATTTCACCATGTCTCACATGTAAATTATAAAATAACCAAGAAAGAGAGGCCATATTTCTCTGTTGAAGTCCTTCCTTGACACACTATCTGTTGATTTGGAGCTTTATCCAAATGGGATTACTTAATATCATGGAAATAAAGGTTTCAGTTGCCATAGTACCATGAGACAGTTGATTTTTCGACAAAAGGAAGAACATGAATATGCATATCGGTTCAATCCTATAACTGTTTCTAGTGTTATAATACCCATATAGTAAGCTATTGTTTACTCTGTAGGGCTGTTGAAACAGAAAAGTTTTCCATATGAAATATTGCTTTCTGAAGATATTTATGTCAAACTTTACTGTCATTTGAATTGATGGCTGTGATCCTTTTCTGGGGATTGTGTAACAATGTGGCCTATTGTGTTTACCAGATGTTGCTGGCGCTAATCTATGACTTTCCTTTCCTCTAATCCTATGGGATCACATGTAAGTTTGGTTTTTTTTTTCTTTTTTTTGGGGGGGGCGCCGCCGAAGGAATTGGTCTACGTATCCATGGACAAGTGAATTACTTTATTGTTTCACATTTAGGTTTCCTGACAGTGTTCCCATATATTACAGGTATGGAAGCCCAATATTGGACATTAGATGGAATCATACTTTGAATTCACAGGATTCTAAGTTGATCACCACAGATAATCATATTTTCAGAATTTGGGATCCTGAGACGGTAAATTGGTCATCAAGTTTTTGAACTTTTAGTTGCAGTGAAGAGTCCCCTGCTATGTCTTACGACATGATTAGCATTAACATCAACAGGCTGAGGCGAGCCTGAGGACTGTGAGGGTTGGAGCTCAGCTTGATGAAGTTTTCAGGAGCGTGATTTCTGCTTAGAAGTCTTCACTTTATTTTTGATAGTGATCTTAAAGTGCACCCACAAGTTCTGACCTGTTGCGTAAGTTGTCTATGTCTTCATCTTGATGAACTAATGCGTAGGTATTCAATTATGCAGGGTGAAGGAAATTACCAGTATTGAACCGACAGGGGGAGCAGCTGCAATAAAGGATATTTATGTTTTCTGTGAAAGTGGGCTTATGTTGTTGGCTCTGGGGTCTAGCGTGATACCCTCTTACATCGTACCTGCTCGTGGACCTGCCCCCAAGTGGTGCTCATACTTGGAAAACTTGACAGTAAGTGATTTTACCCTTTTTGCTTCCTTTCCTTCTTTGGGGGTTGGCGGTGGGGGGTCCTCTGGTGGATATGAAGTTGTGAACTCTTCTACGGGCAGTCTTGTGATATTAAACTATTGCCCTTGCCGGTAGTCTCTTATGGAATTCCTCAGCTTCGCAGGAAGAGATGGAAGAGAATGCACAGACAACCATATATGGCGATTACAAGCTTGTCACTAAAGAAGAGATTGAGAGACTTAATCTTACAAACTTGATTGGCACCAACCTGCTCAGAGCTTATATGCATGGTTCTTTCATCAGCTATGCGCTGTATAAGAAGGTAGGAATGCATATCTGATGGTTGTTTCAAATAGCATTACATACAGTATGAAGTATTTGGGTGAATTTTATGAGTCGGTATATCACGTTACAGGAGCAAATAATTCAATGTTTTATGGTGAATGTGGGGTTTTAAAGGTCTGTTTGTGGTTTTGGGTGAATTTTGTAGCATGAAGGAGCAACTGAAAAGCTTTCCACCAAATAGCCTTTCCAATGTGTCAATTGTATTTGCATTAGATTGCATCCTTGTCTCAGGATAGGAAGTTGTAGCGGGATAGGATTAAGATCTTAGATTGCTGAGGTTTTTTTTTTTTTTTTTTTTTTTTGGTGCTGTGGCATAGTGCTATGTTTGTATGCAGGTTGTACTGTCTTCTAAGAAGAGTTCATATTTGCTTACCGCTGGTTGTTCAGGTACATAACATTCCTCTAATATATTGTCTTTTTATGTCATAGCTTCAGCAGCTGATTTTTTTAATATATCTCAGTCACCCCCTGCTATAGAATCTTTCTTCTATAAAATGTTTTCCCTTTAAATGTTTTCATAAAATCTTTCTTCTATAAAATATTTTCACAAAACCCTTTTTGTGGGTCTCTTGAAATCAGTCTCTCTACAGGTAGGAATGTCAGTAGAAGTAAGGTTGTCTACAGCTGGATCTCCCCAGATCCCGCGAAAGCGGGACCCAAACTAGGAGTAGTTGTTGTTGTTGTTGTTGCATCCTTGTAATCCTGTTCTTTTATCACAAAATTTGTTTACTTAGTTAAGTTTCAATGTTTGCTAGAGTTTTTCCCGAGAAAATTAGGATATCTTTCCTTTTGAACTGCTGAAGTTCATGATCTGTGTCCTGCATGGACTCTAGATGCCGGAATTGTAGTGATAAAATGGCTGTGGCCTATACAATCCACAGTTATGGGAAAACTTGTTGCTTTCGGGGGTTCACTTCCATTGGCCAAGTAACCTGATGCCTTCACTAGTCTAGGTATGTGATACATGGTATAAGTTATGATCTATGTTTCATCTGAGAGGGCTTCTCAGTATCTATTTGATGGGTAAAGGGCTCAATTGGTTAGTCCTCGAAGTGCACATGATTTCTTTTCTTTTCACTTCCATCACCTCCCCCCCCCCCCCCAAAAAAAGGATAAAAAGGTGGAGGAGGTACAAGATAATGGCTACAAGTACCTGTAATAGATGGTAATTTCTTTTGGCCATTTGGCTAGCAAGAAGTCATGGTTGTAGTTTATTGGCAGTTGGCTATTATGCTTCAGTTCTTCTACCTCTTAGTCTTTGTGACCGGCCCTCTCATTTCATTGTGAGTACCTGTATTGGCTTGACACTCCAACATGGTTATGAATGCTGAACTCCTCATTTTGGGCCAAGAACACAGAATTTTACAAACATTGCCCAGTTCAGTACAAACATCCTTACTGGACACTCAACACTCCAACATAATACTCTTAGCTATAAATATTCATTCACCCAATAATATTTCAGCATTTCATGTCATTTTTCCTCAATTTATCATGACTTGGAATTTTAGATTTACATATTCCCCTCCCCTTGCTGCCCTGTGCTTGTGCCAACATGAACGGTTGCTTATTGTTCTTTGCTTAATGGTGGGATGCTTCATATTCATCACAACAATTCACGGTTTACTCTGTTTATTCTGAATATCCTGAGATATTTGACATCTGATTGGATATATGTCTTGGTGGTTATTGCAGGCTAAAGCATTGGCAGATCCTTTTGCATATGGTGCCTATATTGAGCAGCGCAAAAAGGAGAAATTGGATAAGGAAATAATGAACCGTATAACGGTTAGTTCGCATTATTTGAAATTTTATTTAATCATTTACTTGGACTGATAATGTGGACTTTTTTTTATTATTAGTTGCAAAGTTGTCATCAGAGCTGAAGTGTTTAAGTCAAGTTGTGGAGCCTAATTTAGAAAGTCCTGTCAGCATAAGTAGCACATGGTACATTCGTAATGGAATAATTTGGATATGAGGTGTGAGTAATCACAGAAACGAATGTACAAAGACAAACAGTTGCCAGGGGTACATCAGATACTTGAAAACCTTTCTATTTTTTTATCCGGGACATCTTGGCAAAGGTCCAACTGTACAAATGTTTCATTTGAATTCCCTATTAGTGCATCAAAGAAGAAAACAGCTTGTGTTCAGTGAGATTATATGGCTCGAAAAATCCGTGACTTTTTCTTTGTTGGGGGGGGGGGGGGGGCCGCCTTGCGAAGCAAATGAATAAAAAGGGAACCAATCTCACTGTTATGGTGCCTGAGACTGTCTTTTCCTGAGAATTAGTCAGAGAAAGTTCAGAAGTTGCTCAAACTGCTTAATTTCTCTGGCAAAATCATCAGAATTAGGACCATATTTGTTACTAGTAATTATTCATTTTTTGAAAAAAATTCTACATTTTATTTTTAAAGAGAGAGGACTTTTTCCTTGGTAAACATTTTGAATTTGTATTTTTCTAGACACATGTGGGCAACTCTGATGCCATGGCATCATTTTCATTTGGATGTGTGTGAGTTGATGTGCAGACACTTTATTGCATGTTTGATGGGTTTATCTTTTAACTTTCGTTGCCATTTAACCGTTAATGAAGAATAGACCTGAATCATTAAATGATACGTGATAGTGTAGATTTCTGATTTAACTGAGACTATATCCTTGCAATCCTCTCTGATTTCGTTTTATCATGTGTCTGGTTTCTTTCTCAGTTGAAGCAGAAGCTGCCAAAGGTTAATCGCAACCTTGCCAAAAAGATTCTTGAGATGGAAGAAGCCGAGAATGAGAAGGATACGGACCTGCTGATGCGAAGAAATCCTCAAAGAGAAAGAAGGAACCAATCAGCAACCTGATGGGCGATGAAAGATTCAAAGACTTGTTTATGAAAGAGGTATTGTCGCTCCATGTTGCCATTAGCATTATCTTTTCCTTAATAAGTGGATTTTCTGCATGTGTTATTCCTGCTGCCTGGCTCTGCTTTGAGAAGTTAGGTGATACTGTTGAGTTACTCCTAAACTTAGAATAAGTTGGATAATATTTTGATGAACGATAAAAATAATTGAATTAATTATGAACCAAATGAATCCAAGTATTGATGCTTAAATGGCTGGCAAATTCGAAATAAGCATGAAAGAAGTAGTCCTTTAATACTAGTGAAACAAGTGTATGATTATGGAGAAAATATGTGGGCATCATATAATATCAAAGTGATTTTATTTGATTGATAAATTGGGGAGTTAACCAAGGAAATTATCTAGCCCATTCAAAATTTGAATTTCAAATGTTGAAGAATCAAATCTCTTGAAATTATCATGCTATGATTTTATCTTCACAAAATAAGCATGCTTCTAATACATTATACTTGCCATATAATCTGATCTTGCAAATTTAA
>JACYFF010031957.1:21115440-21149583 GCA_017589665.1 Selenicereus undatus
GGAAGAACATTGAGCTATATATTTGTGAATTTACTCTTAGCATTATATTATGATCAAAAGTTGTGAGTGTATTGAGGAATTCTATATTAAGGAGTGAACTTAGGAGTTGGTGTGAGGACACAACTCCACTATACTTAAATCAAGAGGTTAATTTAAGTACTTGGGATCTCTAGAGTGAGGTAGCTCTGAGAGATTGTGAGAGTTCATCTTAATAAGAGAAGTAGAGTGTTGAATTCTAGAGTTGGATAACTCTAAGCGGGGACCTAAGCCTGATTGAGGCTCAACCTCGTTAAAATATCCTTGTGCGTTGTCTCGATTTAATTTCTGTATTTGTTTTTGATTCTTAAATTTAAGTTTTTACAATCACCCTATTCATCCCCCCTCTAGGGTGATCTGAGTCTTCAGATACCATATGTTGTCTTGAGCATTGTACTGTATTTTCTTTTCGGTCATTATTTACATAATCTTTTTGTGCGCACGCTCAGGTGGTCCAGGATTATGAGATCGATGAGAATTCCGAGGATTATTCGGCTCTACACCTTGTTGCTCCTCAGAAACACTCTTCTATGGTGGAGGAACACTTTGAGCCTATCATGGGCGATAAATGGAGTGCCCTGAGCTTTTCTTACAATTGATTGATGCTAGAAGTGTTTATTCAATTGTTACTCCATAATGACGTGAAGACATGATTTTGAATCTTTAGGGATATGCAACAGAAGAATGTTTAACGCTTAACGCTTTCAGTTAATTCATCATATTCTTTGCAAGAGATGATCATGGGATTTGAATCTTCCCCCAAAAAATATAATTTTCTGTTTAAGCTCCTAGTTACATTTCTCTAGTTGAAGTATCTTGAAGCAAATGCAAAAAGAAATCTCCAAATACACGGAAAGTAGCAATTTTACAATAAAAAAAAAACTGATAAAACTTAAATGCTTAATGGATGTTCATTAAAATTGGTTGTTTTAGTTGCAACTCTTTATTTTTTGAATTGTTAGTTGTAGGTATGATTATTTACTGACTGTATTTTTAACGTGAACTTGGCTATTTAGAGAACATATTTATGTTACATGATATAAAAAGACACTGCGGGAGATTTTGGTGGGGAAAAGAAAGAACAAGTCTAAAATTACAAATACAACTCTTATTTAGAGGTTTTTAAGGACTAATTGCTGTAACTCTGCCTCTTCCACCCCTCTCCCCCCCCCCCCCAAAAAAAATTCTTGTAACATTTGTGAATGTAAACCTGTAACTATTATCTCAACTACTATTATGTTGATTACTTTTTTTATTTTATTGAAGCTTGAATACTTAACATTGCTATTACTAGTAATTTGATTTTGCTATTGGTCTTCAACCATTAACCTCTGACCATAAAATAATGATCTCTCTCTCCCTTCCCACCCGAAGTCAAGGTAGGAGCCTTTACTAAGAGCATTCCCGGCTAGAGTTTCAATTTTTAGAACTCTGACCTGCCACATCAGCAAAAGCTTCACAATTTTGGAACTTACATTTCACCACTTCTCCAACCTATGGAACTCAATTTTAATCATCCAATAAAAATATTTATCATAGACCCACCTCATAACACACTACCTATTTTTTTAAATTATTTAAAAACTATATACTTCTTAAAAAAAAAGAAAAAATTTTAAAAATGTTTGAAAAGCCAAAATTTACCTCACGGGGGAGAACGCTGGGCCGGTCTCCCAAGCGTTTCCCTCCCCCATTTCGCTGGCTGGCAGAGGCCCTATGCCATGCGTGTCACATGTAGAGATGGCAGTGTAGTCCGAGTTCGAGACAAATCCGACCCGATCCGAGGATAAATAATTCGATTCGAATCCGTTTTAAAAAAAATCCGATCCAAATCCAATTTAAAAAAATCCGAATCCGAATCGGGTCGAATCGGATTCGGAGTTAGCTCCATCCGATTCGATAAAAAATCCGACCCGATAAATTGTTCAAATGACCTGTGAGGCTTGTGGCCCATGACCGTGCGTGGCTACTGAGGATTGTGTTGAAGGCCCAGAAGCCAGAGAAAATCAGAAAACCCTAGTCATTCAAGGCTTCTCGGTACTCCTCCCACTCTCCCACTCTCTAGCCTCATCGCCAACTCGCCTCATCTCCCACTCTCCTACTCCTCCCACTTCTCTCTCTAGCCTCATCACCGGCGCACCTCGTCACGACTAGCGAAGACACCGAACTGTCACCGATTCTCGACCTCCTTCAAGGCTTCAATCTTCGTTTTCCACTATTCGTGTTTGCCTGTGTCGCCTACTCGCCTGCTTGCTACCGGCTCTCTCCACCCACGTCGCCGGTGCTCCTCGTCGCTTGTAGCTTCTTTGCGGCTCAGGCAGTCAGGCGCGAAGCCACCGAACCAGTGGAACCACGCACGCTTCTCTGTCCTTCGATCTTCCTCTTCCATTGCTCACTACATTTGTTCGTGGTGTCCACGCTGCTCGCCAGTCACCACTCGCCGTTGTGCATCTCCGCTGTCCTCTGTGCTGCCTATGCTGTTGTAAGTGCCTCTTGCTCTTTCTCTCTCTAAACTTGCAGCTATTTTCTTTTACTCATTTTCACTCCCAAACCCCAGAATGCCCTGTTTGTCAAGCCCTTATTCAGGAAGAAAAATTGGTTCGATGCCCGAATTTTTTGGGGGGTTTTGATTCCCTGTTTGGCTGTTTCATCAACATGGGTTTGGATTTTTGGGGGGTTTTGGTGGGTTCTCCTTGGTTGCTACTGCTAGTTTGGGAATTTTGCACTGTCTGCCAGTTTCGTTTGCCTTATTCCTTCCTTATTTAACTTCCAGATGTATAGGTTTTCTGATGTTGTTGTTGCTATGTATGGACCGTATGGTGCTGGTGGTGGGTTGCTACTGCCAACTTGTTTCCTAAGAAGATTTAGGAATTTATGAATTCATTAGTCATTAGTCATTGAGATTTAATTATATCTGTTTGGTAAATTCATTAGTCATTGAGATTTAAAAATTTAGGATGTTCCAAGTTGCTAATCATATTAATTCATTTCTGAACTGTGCAAATTGAGATGATTCGTCGTTGTGACTCTTCGGATCCTATTGATGTGGATTCAATGCATGGTGAATCATGTACTCCTAGTGAAAGAGATAATGTTGCTGCAAAAAACAATCATGAGCATGGTAATTGTCAAACAATTGATGTTGATGTTGAGAGTGGGCATAAAAGAAAGCTAACATCCAGTGTGTGGGATCATTTCAAAGGAAGATGATGAACGGTAAAATGAGGGCAATTTGTAGTGGATGTAAGAAGGATTTTGTAGCTGATAGCACGAGCGGAACTACACATTTGAGGGACCATTTGAAAAGATGCTTTAAAGTGAAAAATCAAGTTGATGTTAGGCAAAGTATCTTGAGAGCAACTGTTAAAACGGATAGTTCCTCCGTTTCAATGGGAAAATATAAGCTCAATCTCGATGTCACAAGGCATGAGTTGTGGAATACGATTGTATCGCATGGGTATCCTCTTTGTATAGTTGATCAAATTGGGTTTAGAAGATATTCAAATAGTTTGAATCCTGATTTTAAGGTAATCTCAAGAAATACTTTAAAATCAGACATCATGCGTGCTTATAAGGAGGAGAAGGAGAAGTTGAAAAAATTGATATCATCACATGAGGGACGAGTTGCCATTACTTCAGATATGTGGACTTCAACGCCTCAAAAGAAAGGGTACATGGTTGTGACTGCTCATTTCATCGATGATGATTGGACTTTATAAAGTCGTCCTATTCGGTAAGAATAATATTTAGTTGTTTTCTATTAATTCATTTTATGTTGCTAATTAATTTGATTTTGTATTTAATGTGATGCCATAAATCTTACACTTTGCATATTTCTATGTTTTATAAATCCCATTAGGTATGCATATGTACCATGTCCACATAATGCGGTGACAATATCCAAGGTGTTGCTTGAATATTTGGTTGATTTTAACTTGGATGAGAGAATTTCTACTGTTACGGTTGATAATTGTACTACCAATGATGGTGTAATTGAGAATATGCTACAAAAGCTTGACCCCACTACCCTTATTTTGGATGGTAGATTCTTACATATGAGGTGTTGTGCTCATATATTGAATTTGATTTATAGAGATGGTTTAGATATCATTGCTCATGCCATTGAAAAAGTTCGTGATGCCGTTGGTTTTTGGACTAACACTCCAAAAAGGTTTGAAAAATTTGAGGATGCTTGTAGGTATTACAAGATTGGTGGGGGTAAGAAGCTTCAATTAGACTGTAAGACGAGATGGAATTCAACATATGAGATGCTAGAGACTGCCATAATGTATAAAGATGCTTTTACTAGGTTGAATAAAAACAGTAAAGGAAAAGTTGAAAAGTTTGCTTTACCTACTCCACAAGAATGGCAAATGGCTAAGGAAATTTGTGATAGGTTGGCATTGTTTAGCAGGACAACTGAAACTTTTTCAGGTAGACATTATCCAACGACAAATTTGTATTTTCAGAAAGTTTGTGAAATTAGGCTTGCTTTGAGAAAATGGTTATGTTGTGGGAATAATGTGATCGAGTCTATGGCGAGGAATATGATTGAAAAGTTTGACAAGTATTGGAATGTAATTAATGGCATGATGGCGGTAGCTTCAGTTTTGGATCCGAGAAGGAAGTTGGAATGTGTATCATTTTACTTTCATCTCATTTATGGTGATTCTTATGAGTTTGAATGTGAGAGAATCAAAGAATTATTGTTTGAATTAGTTGATTATTATAAGAGTCAGGTGCATTCTACACATGAGTCTCCTTCAAAGGACAAGGAGTCCAATGTTAGTCATGGGAAAAGACCATTAGATGAGATAGATGATTATGAGAATTTGTGGGACAAGCATGTGTTGGAGATACCGCGTAAAACTCCTTGTCGATCTGAAGTGGAGACTTATTTGGAGGAGGATAGAATTGTTCTAGATGAACAAAAATCTGGCCTTTTGGCTTGGTGGAGTGCAAATTCCGGCAAATATCCTATCCTCTCGAAGATAGCTCGGGATATCCTTACAGTGCCGATTTCTACTATTGCTTCAGAAAGTGCATTTAGCAAAGGTGGAAAACTAATTAGTGAGCATCGTAGTAGACTCCATCCATCAACAGTTGAAGCTATGATGTGTCTTCAAAGTTGGCGATTTGTGATATTTCAAGGTAAGTTATAAAGTATTTCTTTAAGTTTATATTTACTTGTGGGTATTACATATAATTCTTATACGTAATTTTATTGTTTGCTTTGTAGATGCTGTTAAAGATAACCCATTTGTATTAGGAACTATTGATGAGGATGTGGATGCGGATGGTGATTAAGTTGAATGAGTAAACATCAAGTTAATTTTGGTCTCTTATTACTTTTATTTATTAAAATAAAGTTTAAGTTTTTACACTAATTGTGTATTAATTGTTTTATACATTGTAGGTCCAAAGTCAAAATAATTGACATTGATTGCTAGCATGGACATTGGAAAGCAAGAGGCATGGAGCTTTGGGAGAGCATTAGTAGCCTTGACTTTCACCTTTGTTAAGTTGGATGAATTGATTGTTGAGACATTGTTAAAAGTGTGTAATTTGTATAATTTGTTGAGACATTGCTAAATGACAAGAATGACAAACATAATTTGTTAGGAGTTTAATTGCTTTGAAGGAAATATCATGCAAAAATGACAAGAAAAATGGAAAAAACATTCAAAAATATCAAACAAACCAACATAATCGGATCGGATTCGGATTTCATCTGATCCGATCCGATTCGGATTTGGATGTTATATCGGACTCCGTCAGATCGGATTTTCGGATCCGAATATTAATCGGATCGGATTCGGATGTTTATACATCCGATCCAAATCCGACCCGTTGTCATCCCTAGTCACATGCGGGCCCCACCCTCTGCGCCGCGAGTCGTACGCTACGAATGGCCTAATAGTGACCTAAGCCCAAGCCCTAGGTAGCAATCTATCGAGTTCATTCAGTTAAGGGTCAATAGTGAGATCCATTTTGGTCAAATAGCCTATGAGATATTAGAGCATCTGCACTGCAAGACTCGCGAGCCAAAAACTTAGCTCACGGTGCAAGCAATACCATGTATCAGTGATCTGCTTCGCTCGCCCCACGGTCTAGCTCACGGTCGTGATCCGCCTCCCACACATTTTCTCTCTCTTTTTTTTTTTGCCAACTAAGCCTTTAAAAGTCTAAAACCCAATAATATAGTAGTAGTGGGGTCTATAAAATATTATTTTATTTGGTGAACCAAGTTGGTGATCCATAAAATGTAGATAAGAAAGAAAAAGTTGGCTTGTAAGATGATGTGAACTTATGATCCAAAATTATGGATCACCATTGTATATGCTCTTAGCTTAGCCAATCCAAGTATTCATGCTCTTTTTTTTTTCTCTTTTCTTAAATAAATTGATATTGTGGATGGAAGTGTTTAGTAGGTTGGGATGTGCCAATCAATAACAACAATGACAAAACCACTTCTTAATGTTGGTCCCACTTTTACAGAGTCTAAAAAGATCTAAATATAGGCAGTTTTATTACTACAGACATTTTTAGTTGTGCCAACTATGTGCCAACTAATGTCAGTGCTAAATAAGCACCTTGGATTGAACAAGTTTCTGGACAAATTAGTAAGGTCATATCAAAAGACAGCGACAATATCCAAAATCATACAGTTTGCAAACTTATCACAATAAAAAAGGTGAAATCCTAGTCAGATCCCTGGCCCAATAAAATGACCTTGTATATAACATGGTTCAGACATCGCAAAGGGTCAGTTTTTTCTCACACAAAATCAGTTTGTCTTGTAACAGGAAGCGGTTGGCTACTTGGTCAAATACATCAAGCATGTCAATTATGACCGACTAATATAAAAATTCATTAAAAGTAGGAAAAACAGTTGCACAGTCATGGCTCGTTTCGAAGAGCCTAGCTAAGCCATGTCCAGCTGCAATCTCTACTTGATAGATTATTGCATCTATGAAATTCAATTTCCTAATACCATCTAAAGTTTCAAACCGTTGAATAGACACATTCTTAGTATTTTATTTTACTTTTTATTTGACATAGCTCTTTTAATTGGATTATAGATAAGTGTCTTGATTGACATTTTCGTTACTAAGAACCTGTTCTTTTTTATGATAAGATGTAGCAGTAAGTTGCAAGAAAATGTAACGAGTTGTAAGAAGTGATAACAAACTGTAAAAATATGTAAAGAGTTGTAAGAAGCTGTTAAAAAACAGTAAGGATTAATAGATATAAGGGGTTGTTGAATTATTAAAAAGTTGTATAGCATAATTTTTTGATATATATGTATAATTATTGGTCTTTAATGTATGAATTATGAAAAAAATTATTTCATGAAAATAAATTTGTGTATCACTGATATTTATGAGATAAATTTATAACATCACTAAACAAATTATATTTTAACATTACAGAAAAAATTATTTTTCTACAATTATCATTTTGGATAATAAAAAATAATATTGAAATAACATAGTTAATGAAAATAAACCTTTAAACAAGTCAGTTAAATAGAATAAGATAAATTCAAATCGACAAATATATAGAACCAAATATGTTCTACACTTGAGGTGATTTTTGGGTATTAACATTATTTTCACCTCTCTATAAGCAAATTCAAAAAAAAATATATTTTCTCAACAAAATTAATAGAACCTGAAAAATGAAATCCAATTTGAATTAAACATTTTGGAATTAAATTCAATCTAATGTTCAATAGTACGATGATGGCAATTAAGTTGTCACGAATAAACTTATGAATGAAATAACTGAGATGCTTTCGTCACCTATTGTTTGACAACCTTCATGCATGATTCATGTTAAAACTCAAACATAAATGCAATGTTTGTATTATAATTTTAAAACATGTAGACTTATTTTCTCTATAATGGCAAATATTCAGGTAGGAATACCTGTAGAGGTAAAGTTGCCTCCATCTGGATCTTTTTAGGCCCCGTAAAAGCAGGACCTACACTGAGAGGTGGTTTTGTTGTATTGTTAATTATGTTTTTATGTTTATACAAATATTATATTCATAAAAAAATTGTAAGATTTTTCATATTGGTAGTATATAAAAAATATATACATATTTCTATAAATATGAGAAAAAAATAGATGATAAGTTGTTATAAAATATATATATATAAGGAGATGTAAGAAGATGTAAAAAAATGTAAAAAGCAGTAAGTTGTGAGTTAAATTCTCCCAATAGCACAAAAGAACAAGGCCTAAATTCTTATAATTTTTTAATGGGGTACGATGTCAACTGAAAATGTGGAAATCTTCCAAGTATCTTATTTTGTATACTTGATCATTTATTGCCCAAACTCAAATTAATTGTCGGTCATAAAGAATACATCTCTCCTAACACAAGATTGATTCATCTGTAAAACTAAAATCAGAAATATCAAGTCATTTACCAAGTCACTTAAACTAAACTATATTTGTAAAATCTTCCAAAAACTATTCCTACATGCATGTAAATAGAAGCATATCATGTTATGGTTACATGTCCAGGCAATAGCCTGTAGCATCTTCAGCAAATATTTCTATAGCCAGATAATTCAGAAATAAAAAAATTTGACATTATTTGCTTGCAGTTATGATAAATATATTTGAAAATATTTGAAGTGTCTCCTTAAAGAATGACATTAATGTTACGGCCAAATTCATAAGTACCAAAACAGGGAAATTGGGGGGAAGAAAAAAGCGTGAAAACTTCTTTATTTCATTGCAGGCTCGACTCCAATACTGTTTGTATGATGAAGGCCTCGACTTTTTGGGCTCTCCTTTCGGTAGTTTTCATCTCCCTCACACCAGGTAAGTCATCACATATATAACCCATACCTGGTTTTTTCTTTTTAAATATTTTTGGCCCTTCATGGTTCATTTAAAAAAAAAAAAAAAAGGGACAAAACCAGAATATCACAACCATATTCATTAGCTACTATTTTCATGAATTTATAATTGGTTACGTCCTATTTGAATAATTAATTTAATTGATAAAGTTTCTAAATATTGATATTTGAGAAATCTAACATCATTAACTTAGAATTTTTGCCCCATATCGAATCTTGGGGATGAAAAAATTTATTAGCTAATTTAGTCATCCTCGGGAAGACTGATTTTCTTCTCATATAATAATTTGTTCCACATCCTTTTGTTTGGAAATGGCCACCCTCTCAAAGGCTACCAAGAAGAAGGGCACGCACCTATAGGAAGAAAGGTGATTATGCCATCAGAATGACATTAGCTGGCAGAATTTTACAGACATAGTTTCAATTAATTAAGTACCCATTGACGTAAGTATCATTGACTATTAATTACTCAATTAATAAAGCAGAAGATGACTAAATGATAAAACCTAGCTACTAGGCCATCACAATTCAGATCCTTCTTATCTTTTCTTGTTCTGATTACTAGCAGGCCAACTCTCTAAAATTTAGATCACAAAGAGCGATATATAAGAGCTAAATGTAATACTTATTTTCATCTATCTGTACGAATAACCCCTTTTTGCGGGCAATCCTTATATATGAAAACATACTCAACATATTTTTGGTAGTTAAAAAGGTTTGGGAACTAGCTGATAAACACCAATAGACAATAGTTCCCAATAGAGTTCTCGACTGGTGGCTGCCAGCAAATAACTGAAGCCCTACAAAGGTAAGGTTCTCTCGTAATCCAAAGCTACTTCAAAAATTCTCTTTTGTTATTTGGAGTATTTGGAAAGAGAGAAATGCAATAGTCTTTGATAACAAGTTTTCTAATCCACTAAGATGCCTTATCAAAGCAAAAAAGGCGTATGCCGAATAGAGAATCCAAACTTGTATATCAGATGATTATTCACAGAAGGGTTCCTCTTCTCCCCCTCCCAAACCCTTCCACCTTGTAAGGTGAAACCCCCCACGTCTAGGATTCATCAAAATCAACTTTGACGGATCGCTCTTCAACTCATCAGCAGCAGGAGGTTACGTACTATGTGACTGGACGGGCAAACTACTCAAAGCAGGAGCTACTAATTATGGGCATACATCAATCATGGTAGCTGAAGCAAGAGCACCGCGAGATGGAGTTAGTGCGACCATACAATCAGGCTTCAATAGACTTTGCATTGAAGGTGACAACACCACAGTGCTCCAAGCATTAACAGGCAAACCCCTAGTCCCTTGGAAGATTGCCACAATTATCGAAGATGTCCGCCTGTGGTTAAATCAAGACACCCATTTCCAAATCACCCACATCTATCGAGTGGCAAATATGGTTGCTGATTGACTTTCTAAATTTGGTCATTCTATCACGACTTCATTTTTTTTTTTCAGATGTCTGTTTCTCCCCAGCGGTTGGCGCTATTCTGACAGCAGATGTAGTTGGACGTACTCTTGTGAGAAGAAGCATCTAACATTGGTTGTTCTTTCACCTTTACCATTGTTAAAAAAAAAAAAATACTCAACGTATTTTTGGATAGATCTTTGCTCTTATATCACATCCAACAACACAAATTATAATCTTAGTGAAAAATAGGGGTTTTTTTTATATTTTTTGAAGTAGACGTCAATAACAACTGATCTTGCATTAATCATTATTCACTTACATTAATTCAAAACCTCTTGAAATTAATAATTGAACATGGGTTGTTTTCTAAGGATTAAGGTTAGCAATTGCCCCCCCCCCCCCTCATGTCTTTCCTGTTAACTTCCTTAAACTTACAACATATTTTATAATATGTTTTGATGAAAGATAAAAATGAGTTAGTCTATTGGTATATTTATCATGTTACATTTGGACTTACCTTAGTGTTTCTATTATTTAAATGTGTTATGATTATAAATGGATGTTGACATGATTGATTTTATTTTGGAGATAGTTTAGTGTTCAAATTGAATATGTGATCTTTATGTTCAAATTAAATTTGAGTACTAAATCTTGAGATAATATTATAATTCTTTAAATGTCGATATCTTTGAAAATGTCAAGATTTGCCTAATTATGCTAATACATTTTGAGTTTATATTTTGAAAGATTGTACTGCTAAAAATCATATTCTAGATAGTTCTCAATTGGCAAAGATCTTCAGCTCAAAATAAGGTAAGTAACCGTCGAAAATCAAAGGATGAACGTAAGCAAGGCTGCAGAGTTCAATGGCTTGAAATACAGACCTCAAGGCCTTGAAATGATATGGAAGATCAACCTTCCTTGTTTGATGTAGTAGTCACCTTCCAAATATTCCTTCAACTCTCTGCAACATCTTTTGGCTATAAATTGAGAGGAATTTGCAGCTGAAGAAGAGCGCAAGAATGAGCACAAACGACAATACTCACTTGCATACATTGAGTCTTGATTTGCTATTCATTCAATTAAATTGTATTGTTCAAAGTTGTAATTGGGTGGGATTATAGAGTTAAATGCTCAACTCTACTAAGCCTTGTTGAAGGTGTCAACTTGTGACTTCGAACTTAGAGTAAGTGTACTCTAGAGTTGTAACTATCCCTTCTAATAAAATTGGGTTAATCCTAAAGTTATGGCACTCTAGGCGGGGATTAATCTTGGTTGAGACTAACCTCATTAAAAAATACTCATGTCTTGTCCACATTTACTTTTCTGCAATTCTTTTTCAATTAATTTACAATTTTGATCATCACCTTATTCACCACCTCTAGGGTGATTCAATAGCCATTGAGTTTTCATTTTGGATTTAATAAATGCAGAAACAAGAACAGAGGGCATACCATGTGGATACATGGGGACATGCACGCACAAGTTTTGCGAGAAAATACGCAGAGAGAGTGTCAACACATCAACATTCACATGCATTTCAAGCACCAACTGTTGTTGCTTTGATGTAGGGGTGGCAATGGATCTCGGATCCGACCCAAATTTATTAGATCTACCCCATTTGGATGGGTTTAGACCCATTATTTTTGGATTCAATGAATCTCAAAAAGGATCTAGATTTTAAAAGGGTTTAAAGATGGATCCACTGCTTAGATCCAGATCCAATCTATTAGATCTATTAGATCCATTACTCTTGTAACCCAAAAATTCAACAAATAAGTCTTTTAAACTTGCTCTTCTCTCTATTTGTCCTTGATACATTGTACGTTGCTAGTCTCCATTTCTTGGGATAGGCATGTGTACCTAGTGAATAATTATCCAACTCTACCCACTCAATCCATATACCCATTAGTAGTACTAAAGGACAATAATACTGTTGTATAATAAATAAAATTAAAATAAATCACTTTTCAATCTGTTTCTTATGAGATCATTTGGAATTTAGTGGCAAAATTCAACTTCAACAATTTAGATTAAAACTTGACTACTAATAGCAAATATTAAAAGAAGTTCGAATCTGAATTTTGTATTCAAAATGTGTTCATATATTTAACATTTATATTCACTACAATAATTTAGTCAACATATATATCCACTATAACAATTATTAGTTATTATTTGTTCTATGAATCTTATGAACTATTGTGGAACTTGTTTTGGTATTTCGATTGCTGAAATATGATTTTGAGGAGGCTTGATTGTATGAAGTACTATTATAGTTGGCACTTCTCACCAGTTGGCACACTAAAGTTGTTATTATCTTATATCTCATTTTTTGCTATTATCTTTATTGAAAATTGTGCTAATGTGTTTATTGAATGGTTACTATATACCTAAAACTCCTAATATACATTTGTAAAGCTGAGGATCCATTTAGGATCCATTTGAGATGCATAGACCCAATAGGTCTAGTAATGGATCTCAACTTTTAAGATCTAATGGGTCTAGACTGGATCTAGATCTAGACCCAAAAAATTAAAATGGATCTGGATCTAAGTAGATTCGATCCAGATCCTATCCATTGTCACCCTTACTTTGATGATCATCAAGCCTTCCCATCAAAATGGCCAAATCCCAGCCTGTTTTCTAAGCAAGGGGAACGGAATTAATTAACTAGCTATATTTAATTTTAAGTGATTTCTTTCTTATAACATATTTATGCTATTATCTATCATCATCATTTTCAATAAAAATTAAGATTTTAAATAGGCATTTAGATTCATTTTAAATAATATTTGAGAAAATATAGTTACCCCTTTTCATGAATTACTACATTAGGCAATTCTGAAATTACAAACATCTCTCTTATGTACTTGAGTTCCTCTATCGCAATTAGCCCAAATATGTCCTTATTTTCTATTGAGCAATAATTCAGGTAAGTGTTAAGTGGTCGCATATTGATCCAGGTAAAGGAAACCTTTTCCCTACGTTCCCATGATTGCTTAAAATTCCTTCTAATTTGATTAACTACTTATGTTGCAGTGTACTCTCGCACTGCTAGGAAAATTCTATCTAGAAAAGTAAAATTGAATAAATTTAGCCTTAATTCAAAATAATAATAATAAAATCAAGGATGTCATATCTTGAAAAATGACATTTTAATCTATAACCTTTTAAAAAATACTTCAAATTTCAATTTTCCCTCCTAAAAATAAATAATTGCTACCCTTCAATCATTCATTTACTTTTTCGCCACTGATGCAAGTAATTAATATAACATTATGCTTTGTTAGCTGCTTCCCCTCCCCCCTCCCCGGCCCCGTTTGGTCTTTGGTTGTGAATTTAATTGGAGTTGAGCTATTCTTGATTCATAATTTTTTTTAAAAAAAAAATTCTTCATTTGTAAGACTTAAACATTAGATCTTATTTTTAAGGGAATAATGTGTTTTCCCTCCCCCTTCCCCCGCCTTTTGTCAAACCCTTTTTTCTTTGTGGTATTGCCGTATTGGATAGTTGTAATCCCACCTTTGGGAGGTGTTAGATAAGAATAATTCATTTTGTAAGTTGGATACAGTACAACAAATTACTAGGTACACCCGAGAGTATGTACTCCTAAATTCTATTTATATATATTTTTTAGTTGTATTTATTATATATTCTAGTTTTTAATATTTATTTACTGATGCGTCTTCTAAGAGCATGTGTTATACCATACACCTACCTGTGTAAGGGCCGGTTATTTGGATTGTCAATGCACAAAGCAAGAAGAGCAAATTAAGAACTGCACACCATTGGCAATTGACCGTTGTGAATTGTGAAATTGATGTACAAGCATTGGCTGAGAGTTTTTCAGCCAGGATCCAGATAACAGGGATTACAAAGGGGTTTTGATTTAATAGTACATACAATTTTTTCAATAAAAATAAAGTGCAAAAATTGATACAAGCAGCAGCTTGATGAAGTAGAGTTTCTACGTGAAACATACAACTATGCTTGCAACTTAGAAGCCATAGATATTGACAAGAAAATGCATCATCTCCACATTTGCTATCAAAAAATTGTATTCGTAGCAACAAGGAGGCTTGAAATGCAACAGAGATCAAGTGCAGCGTGCTGGGAGAAGATATTTGATGTCAACTTCAACCGCCTGTGACCGTAACCAAGAGGTTTATGGCCTGCAAAACTTCTGCATAACATAGTAAATATTCAGTTAAAATTATAAAAACAGGCATAACACCATGCCAATACCTTGAAATCTCCCCTAAGGAAGAGTGCAAGGGATCACAAGTGCAGTAGTACCTTACCTGTAGAACCCAAACACCCAACATACAACAGGTGTAGAACGCCTCCGGCAACAAGAAGACAAAGAGAATTGCGAAGACTTGAATTCGGAGTGAACTATGACAGAGCTGGTGCCTCTACAAGCGGGACGCTAGTGCCTTATGTTTAGATTGCTTTCTTGGAATGTGAGGGGCATTAATGACCGCGACAAGAATGTTTTGCTTAAAAGTTTTTTGAGAGACTGGAAATGTGACCTTGTGTGTCTACAAGAGACAAAATTAGAGGTCGTATCACATTTAGATGTTCAAGCGTTATGGGGTAATCACTCTATTGATTTTGCAGCCCTTAATGCAGTAGGCTTGTCAGGGTGTCCTTGTAATGTGGGACAAGAGTGTGGACCGCTTGGTGTCTTCTTTTTGTGGAGACTTCTCGATCACCTGCATTCTTCAAACGGTCAAGAGTGGTTTCGATTGGGCTTTCACAGGTGTGTACGGCCCTCAAGCGAGGACTGATAAATTAAGATTTTGGGAAGAGCTCCGTCTTATTAAGGACAAGTGGTCTGGGCATTGGTGTGTAGGAGGGGATTTCAATGAGATCTTATACCCTCACGAAAGGAGCTCGGGTGTAAGTCCCTCTAATTCTATGGAGGAATTCCACAACTTCATTAATAGTTGTGCTTTGGTTGATCTTCCTTTACAAGGGGGTGACTTTACTTGGTCTAGATGTGGAGAGGTTCCAACCAGTTCAAGACTTGACCATTTTCTTATCTCCTTGGAATGGGAGGATCATTTTACCGATGCAATTCAAAAAAGGCTGCCTCGACCTCTGTCAGATCATTTCCCTATTTGCTTAGAAAATGGGTCATTTTAGAGGGGGGGAGTTCCTTTTAAATTTGAGAATATGTGGCTTGAAGTTGAGGGTTTTCAGGATCTTATTAAAAGATGGTGGGAAGAGGCTCGCGTTGAGGGATATGCTAGTTTCGTGGTTGCGAAGAAATTGAAGGTGATAAAAGCGGAAATCAAGAAATGGAATAGAGAGGTCTTTGGGGATATTAAGATTCGGAAGTACAACCTCATGGATTCTATTAACCAACTTGACGTGAAAGAGGAAACTTCTGGTCTTTCTAATAAGGAATTGGAGCAGAGAAAAACTGACAGAGATGAGTTAGCAAAAGTCATCCTTATGCATGAGATTTCCTGGAGACAAAAGTCGAGGGCATTGTGGCTTAGAGTTGGAGATCGTAATACTAGATTTTTTCATAGAGTAGCTAACTCTCGTAGGAAATTCAATTCTATGTCTTTTGTGATTGTGGATGGAAACCGTTTTGAGGATTGGGACAAGATGAAGTCTTCCATCCATGGTTTCTACAAATCCCTCTTTACTGAGTCTGAAGCTTGGAGACCAAAGGTTGACAACTTGATGATGCCCTCATTATCAGACTCTGCCAGAGAGGGGCTTCAGTTGGAGTTCTCAAAGGAGGAAATTTTGAAAGCTCTTCATGAGTGTTGTGGCAATAAATCTCCTAGCCCAGATGGTATAACTATGGCTTTCCTCCAGGCGAATTGGGACACTCTTAGGAGTGATATTCTAAGGATGTTTTCAGAGTTTTACCACACTGGGAAATTTGTGGCAAGCCTCAATGCTACTTTTATTGGGTTGATTCCTAAGAAGGCCAATGCAGAGGATATTAGAGACTATCGACTGATCAGTTTAATCGGATGCATTTACAAGTTTCTTTCTAAAGTTTTAGCCCAAAGATTGAGAGGTGTCATAGGGTCTCTTATCTCAGAGAATCAGAATGCCTTTGTAGGGGGTCGTCAGATTCTGGATGCCGTACTCATTGCAAATGAGCTTATTGACTCTAGAATCAAGTCCGGGATTCCGGGAGTTGTCTGTAAGCTGGACATTGAAAAGTCCTATGACCATGTCAATTGGGAGTTTTTGATGTATGTCTTGAGTAGAATGGGAGTCGAGGAGAGGTGGATCACTTGGATTTGGCAATGCGTCTCTTCGGCTTCCTTTGCAATACTTGTCAATGGTTTTCCTACAAATTTTTTCTCGGCTTCTATAGGCCGCCAAGGGGACCCAATCTCTCCACTTTTGTTTTTGTTCGTCATGGAGGTTTTCACAAGGATGTTGCTTGCAGCCACTTCAGCAGGTCTCCTATCTGGGTTTGTAGTGGGCCAAAGGAACGCAACTACCATTAATGTATCCCATCTTCTCTTTGCTGATGATGCAATTGTTTTTTGTGACAATGATTGTGAGCAGATGGTGAACTTGCATTGTATTCTCATTTGGTTTGAGGCAGTGTCTAGTCTACGAGTCAACTTGGCTAAAAGCTCTATTTTGCCAGTGGGCCAGGTGGATAATATTCAATTGCTAGCGGGTGTATTAGGATGCACTGTGGATTCTTTTCCTACCTACTATCTTGGTCTTCTGCTAGGAGCTAAATTCAAAGATAAATCTATCTAGGAGCCAGTAGTGGAAAGATTTGTGAAACAGCTCTCTAGATGGAGAGCTAACTATCTTTCCAAGGGTGGTAGACTCACTCTCATCCGAAGCGTCCTTTCTAGCATTCCCACTTACTTCCTATCTCTTTTTTCGATACCGGCGTCAGTGACGGCCAAGTTGGAAGCCATTCAGAGGAAATTTCTTTGGGGCTCCTTCGGTGCTGATTTCAAGTATCACTTAGTGAGATGGGATATTGTTAAGCTTCCCATGTCAGAAGGAGGGTTGGGAGTTAGAGACCTGAAACTCTTTAATAAGGCTTTGCTTGGTAAGTGGCTATGGAGTTTCACGAATGAGAAGACCAGCCTTTGGAGAAGGGTGATTTGTACTAAGTATGGTGAGGAGGGGCTTGGGTGGTTTCCCTCTAGACCAAATGGACCCTATGGAGTAAGCCTTTGGAGGTTTATTTGTAAAGGATGGGATAGATTTTATCCTCATCTTTCTTTTGAGGTGGGCGCTAGCTCTACCATTTTGTTTTGGCATGACCGCTGGTGTGAAGGTGCTCCTTTGAGGGATCTTTTCCCTTCTCTTTATACTCTTGCGGAGAATAGAGAAGCCACTGTGCATGCTTATTGTGACAATGTGTCAGGGTCGTGCATTTGGTCACCTATTTTTATTCGTGATGCCTTAGTGGATGACGCTTCCCTTATAAGCTTGCTTATTAAGCTGAATGGGATTCTTATCGGGCAATCCTCTCTTGATTCAGTCAAATGGGACCTCAATTCTAAAGGGAGCTTAACAGTGAAGTCTTATTATATGAGGCTTGCTTCTATGCGACTGTGCCTTCTGCACCTTTGCATCGAATATGGGGATTGTGTTTTCCATGGAAGATCATTTGGAAATCTCTGGCTCCATTTAGAGTGTCTTTTTTTGTTTGGGAGGCTACCCATGACAGTATTTTGACTTACGATAATTTGCAAAAGAGGGGGAAGATCTTGGTGAACTGATGCCCGTTATGCAAGGCTGCAGCAGAATCGGTGAACCACTTATTGCTTCATTGCCCTTTGCCAAGAGCTCTTTGGGATCTAGCCTTTAGTTGTTTAGGAGTTTCTTGGGTTTTGTCCAATTCTATTTCGGATCACCTCTATGCATGGGAGGACTTTTTTAGAAGGAAAGCGAAGAAGAAGATTGCTAGATTATTTCCCCATGTAATTTTTTGGAGTATTTGGCGTGAGAGAAATAGGAGAGTCTTTGAGGGTATGGAGATGCCACTTCAATGCTTTAAAGATTATTTTATTAAGACTCTCTATTTTTGGGACAAAGGGATCTTTTGTTACTCTTCTCTGGATCTCTTAGATTTTGTAGATACTGTGCATATGGGATGTGTATAGCCTTTTGTAGGATGCTATCTTTGCATCCAACCTTTTGTTAATAAAATATATCTTTTTTTTCCTGATCAAAAAAAAAAACAGACAACAGGTGTAACAGGATAAAATATTGTAAATGAATTCTGAATGCCCAATTTGATCTTACTTCATTCAGGACTACTACCTATTTGATCACCTCACGCCTTGCCTAGGCAGAATCACAAGGCTTGGATTTAGGTTTGAAAAACTTTGAATTCCCTCGTATTTCAAGAAGTCACACAACACTACTGAATAAATTAGAAATCCTTTCACAGTTACAAATAACCTGACTAATATAAAAGATAATAGTGAATCTACTATCAACAGCACCAATTGCCGCAGTTTATTTTGTGACCCCAGAGATGGTGATGCCGGGTTGCAGTGGTTTCCACTTCCGGTGAGCTACCAGCAAAGGACAAAGGGCCAAAGACGTACAGATGGACTATAAGGATCAGTTTTGAGGAAGGAGACAAGGTTACTCAACTATGGAAAGTTAGGATCATTTGAAGTTGAGACTTGAGAGCAGGCTAATCAGCCTGTGACTTTCTCTCTGCTGTTAATTTAATTACAGCAATTACTTATCCCTACATAAACGACCAAGATTAGAAAATTGCAAAGCTCTCCTGTAATGAGATACCGTAACCAGAAGGTAATTGGTGTCAATTGCATAAGTATTGATTCCAACCAGAGATCGACGCGGCTTGTGACAATCCTAATCTCACTTATGATTTGCATAATATCAAGCTGAATATAAAGAGGCATAAGCCTAGTATAGCTGGTAGCTAACATACAGATCAGGGTTACAAAGGTTTGGTAGTAAATGCTTCATGCAGAACTAGACTTCAAATCGAATAGAGTGGAATCAACCATACAGCAACTTTTCCAGAGCCAACTCAACGAACTCATGTCTTGTATCCATTTTGTGGACCATGGGCTTTCTCTCCACTTTTTTTTTTTTTTTGAGGGGGGAGGGTTGGAAGAGCTGAAACAAAAATTAAGCTAGCTTTTATTCATGCAAATCATACCTCATGCGGCAGAAGCAATATCAATCTTCACTATCTTTATCATCTGTCTCCTCAAGGATGACATACTTCCCAGGGACCTCAGTGGCAGCTGAGCCTTCTCCAGCAATTCGAGCAGATTCACCCTCTTGAAGCTTTTGATACCTGAGAAAAACAAGCAAGGCTTAAGACTTATGAAAGTGCTTTTCCTCTATTGTTACTAGAAATGAAAATATTAATGGCAGCTATCTCCTCGACCAGCACAGTTTGGCAGGCTTCATTTTCATAAATCTTCAACAAGGGCTCCATTTTGTTTATAGTAGACACTAGAACATGTATAGAAGATCCAACAGGGAAGGACATAGGTACCACCTTTGTCACAGATATAATACACAGATCCCAACAAGGGAATGAGGTGTATCTGAAAACTAGCATAAGGCATGCATTTGATTAAAAATAAGAAAAACTCATATGAGGAGTGGGTTTATGGAAATCATAACCATGGAGTGATGCTCTAAGGATTCCAACTACGATGGGCAGGAAAAGTCTAAATTTTTATTGAGAAATATCAGGGAAATTCAATTCAAGCAAAGACAGAGCAGCATTACTGTTTTATTGAGGTTAGCAACAATAAAATTGCGGCAACGAATTAAATGAACCAATCTTGGCTGCACTTACTTGTACCAATTGAATAAATTGACACCAACCATAATAATCACAAGACCAATGCCCTTCAACCAAGTAAAGTCATCATGAAAGTAGAAGACGGCAACCTGAAATGCAAATAATAGAAACTTTGGTCAGAACCATCAGATTTCTTTGACAGTACAAGTTCAGGTTTGATGAAAAGCTGATGCCATTCTGAAGACAAAAAACAAACACCACAAGCCCTGGACACTTTAAACCAGGTACAATATACAGTTGAGTAACAGGCTAACAGCATCCTTTGACATATGAAAATCTGAGCCGGTTAAGCAAATGTAGATATATCTTGACTGTGGTTAGACATGTTGCATTGTTGCTTTCTAGCAAGAAATTTGCTGATTGTGTGGAATTAAACAACATACTGTTTCTTTTGTTTCGTACTTGGGTGATAATTTCTTAAGAAGAAACCCTGTACAATGTCCACAGCTTCACAACTGAGTTCCTTAACTTTTTAATTATACTGGGCTCCTTTAGTCATAAAATAGTTATCCACTTTCACTTTACACGAATTGAATTTTCACAATACAAAGAAGAATCCTAATAATCTATAAGAATTCATAGTAAAGCTGCATATCAAATGCACAAATTGATACGGACAGAGAGGACAATCGATTTGAGGCAAACTAGAACAGCAACAAGCATAGCCACAGTGGGATAAAGGAACTAAAAGTTAGTCACAAAATATAAAGGCTTGTTTGGCCATCTACGTGAGCTAACTAGAATGTGGAAGTAGTTACACTTATAGATGCTGCTACAGTTAAATTAATTGAATCAGTGAATATAGTGAGGTGGGAGCAGAGGAGAAAGGTCAGAGAAGGGACAATTGCATCTAAATTTAAGGAATCTGAGGAAGAGCTCATACAATTATTGTGACAGCCTCCTTAACAATACCCGCAATTGTCACTGTAACAGCACTGGTTACTGAGATTAGAATGAACTCTGTTAATACCTGAAATGATGTAGAAAAAGACACATGAGAGGGCACCCAAACATTATCAAAATTTTAGGACAATTGTAAAGCAGGTCTAGACTAGTTAGGTCCTTTGGTTTGGACACAAAAGTTTTCACCATGAAAAAAGCTAGAGAGCCGCCAAACAGCATCAGCAAACAAGTCTTTGTAACATGCCAAGAGCTATTGAAGTACTGGTTCCCTGGAAGCTTCCGCCATGGGTCCAGCAGAAGTGACAACACAGCCGTTGCGATTGCCATGACAGGGGTCACATAGCTCATGAAGACAAGTGGATTTTTCAACCCTGAAAGCAATAAATAAGCTGCAATTTTGAGTAGCAATAAATGTCACAAAATTTCAATTAAAAGGCTAGCTATTACGTCCATCACTCAAGCAGACAAGACTTAGTCGGGCATGCAGCTTGTGAATCTTGCAACAGATCTCACAATTAAGTTCAGGACGTTGGACAAGTAAATGCAGAAGTATTCAAGAGTACCCCCCCCCCCCACACACACACACAACAAAAAAAAGAAAAAAAAGACCATTGGGTGCAATTTTTCCCGCCACTCTGTTAAGGCTGCTCACATGTGAAAAAGGTTACATGCTGTTCCCAAAATCCTTTACATAAAAGAGCCCTCAATATAAATTTCTTTAGTTTCTCATTCAATTTTTCCTCTTTAACCACAGACATTCTATTGCATGTTACAAACCCATAATAACCAACAAAAATGGATGTGTCAATTTTCAAAATAAGGTTATTGGATGAGAATAATCTGAACATTGGGCGTATTTATTTTTAGTAGTCTAATGTCATTTTAGATTCTATTCTTTAGGCAATTATAAACAATATTTCCCCTAAAGTAATACCAATATATAAAATTTAAGTTGCATGGATTCATTTTGAAGTTTAAATTGCCTAAATAATGTAATCTAAAATGACCTCTGGACTACTAAAAATAAATACCTCCAAAGGTCGGAGCACTGAGAGTTATTTTTGAAATTCAGATTATTCTCATCCAATACCCCCAAAGTTCAACTTATTCGCGTCTAATAACCCTCAAAATAAATGCTAATCTTTAAAATTACGGGTATCAACCTCTTTTGAATAAAGTTCAACAAAAATTAAATAAAAAAAATTAATAGCAAGCTAGATAAAACTTACAAGCAAATCAAGTTCGAAAATAGGGAAAAGGAAAATGATTAGCTGTTAAAAATTTTCAGCACACCTCAAGGCTAAGGGTATATGACAGTAGCTCTACGAAGGAAACTAAACTACAATGTTTTATATGTCAAGTCAAACTCAAAAATGAAGTGAAAAGCCAGGCCATTTCTTGCAGGAGTGATTCAGTCTCATTGAGGATATAGAGGCAAATATTTACCAAGAAACTAGGACATCACTTAGCAAAAAACAGTATTTAACACATTAAGATAATTCAGCTGTGCTCCTAGCAGTAAATGAACACTATAAGGAACTCACCGTATGCTTCTCTCTTCAATGTAATTTTGGTTGCAGCCAACACAACCAGGACAGAGATCAACCATCCACAACAAAGAAGAAAAGTCAGGATTTAAAAAGAAAGAAAGAAAGAAAGAAAGAAAGAAAGAAAGGAAAAATGAAGCGAAACCAGAAAGGAACTAGACAAATTAGCCTCCTCAATGTCTAGCCTATATTTACATCTTGTCTTGTGGGTCTTTTGAACTAGGTCCTTTTTTTATGGCACGGGTAACGCTGCCAAATCTGCTGGGCAGGATCCACACTTGGGGCCGGGGAGAAGTGGGGGAGGGGGTTGTATTTTTTTTCCTGTCTTGGTTGCACAGGCTACCTAATATCAACCGTGAAAAATAAAAGACAGAAATCAGAAAAAAGCTATGCCACACCTGGAGAAGAATTTGTGTCATGCACCAGCGAAATCCAGACATAACAGCAGCAAGCATAACAAAAAGAAAGCCCCAAATCTCAAATTCTGTATCCTTTGCAACTGCAAGCCAGAATGGATAGTGAAAATGTAAATACTAAAAACTAGTGACATATCCACTCCTCAACACCACCAACATCAGGAATCACTAAAAAAAGTGCAAGTCATTCACAATTACATGTACATATACAGCCATAGACGAATGCACATGATGACGGGCTTTTTGCAAATACAGAGGTAAGGCTGCTCAACTCTGACCCCTAGGCTTAGAGACAGCTGCACTTGGCCGCTGTTTTTCAGTTGCAAGTCCTCTGAAGTAATATGTGGACCGCTTGCATACGCATAGCCTTGAAGGGAAGACATACTTTAAGTAAATAGCTAAATTGGGAATGCTGGTACCACATACCAGTCAATAGAACTCCTACTGAGATGACTAAAATGATTCCAAAGAGTTTAAGGCTTGGAGTCTCCAACCTGTCGCAAACCACAAACAAAAACCAAATTACATGAAAGATGAAAGAAAAAGAACGAATGTTTAAAGCAACTAAAGTCATTCAGCCACTGAAAATACAAAATCACTAGAGAATCAGCAATGCACACTACATGTTAAACATCCCAAATACATAATTATAATGACACCAAGAGATCACTTCTCTGTAATTGAGATAGACCTGAGACTAAAACTGACAATGAATAACGTATTATGCAATGAAGCATATTGCCAAATCTATGCAATTAGTGAAGGCTGCGGACGACCTTTAACCAAAGATGCATGTTGTATCGGAGGAACCCTACCAAGGACCCTATGAACCAACATTATACTTGGGAGTTGAGATATTTGAAAGTAAGCATACACAGGATCGCTTTTGCATAAGATCTTCAGTTTGAATTTTCAACTAAAACGGTTACCCACCCCCACCCCATTTCTTTTCCAATTTCACTTTGTGATATTGAAGGTTTTTGCTTTTGAAGATATGATATTATTCCTCTTATTGCCGCATGAACCACAAGCACGACCTTATTATCTAGAATTATATCTACCTTTAATTAGGAATCCAGCTTGTAGTCTATTCTTCTATTAAAACTTCCGCACCAATCAATGATACACTGGCATGCCACAGTAACTTACACTGTTGAAGACACAGGTATATGCATTATAGATGGGTACATATCATTAAGCCTTAACCATTTTTCTTTTTTTTTTCCTTCTTTTCCCCCCCGCGGGGGGGGGGGGGGGAGAGCTAAGGATATTGGGACCCTGCCTCAAAAGAAGATACTGGTAGGGCATGGGAGACTACCCTTGTTCTTTTCTTTCTTTGTTACTTGACTGATTTTCGCTGGATCCATAAAGAACAAGCAAATGAGCGCTCTTTTTGAAGGGGAGGGGGGGGAGGGGCGGGGGGTTACTCAGTCTTGTTGCAAAACCAAGGATGTCAATCTATTGGTCAAAAATTTTCATATTTTTTAGAAAAAGAAAGAAAGAAAAAGAAGACAACAGGAAATGGACTGGTAGCGGGGAACAAATAATTTTTATATTTTCAATCTAGTGCCCTTCCTTATCACAAGTTTCACAACCACCTCCCAACAACTATGTACCATTTGTACTTGTGCCTCTCTTTCGGTCTCTAGAGTCTCATCTGGCATTCTCATGACAAATCTTACTTACATCCATAGCTACAAAGTAGAAGAACAACCAATTTCAAATCTGACCACTTTGTGTACTATCCCATACTGTACTACCATAAGGCCCTGTAGTCTCTATCTCTATACAACAACAACTCCCAGTGTGGGTCCCGCTTTCGCGGGGTCTGGAGAGATCCACCTGTAGGCAACCTTACCTCTACCGGCATTCTTACCCGTAGAGAGGCTAATTCCAAGAGACCTACAAAAAAAGGGTTTTATGAAAAAAAATTTCAGAAGAAAGATTTTGTGAAAACACTTAATTGGAAAACAATTTATAGAAGAAAGAATCTATAGCAAGGGATGACTGAGATAAAAGATCAGTTGCTGAAGCTATGAAATAAAAGGACAATATATCGGAGGAAGGTAACATACTTGAACAATTAGCAGTAAGCAAACGTGAACTCTTCTTAGAAGACAGTACAACCTGCATACCAACACAACAAACCTCTACCAGCACTATGCCCCAGTAACCAAAAGATAACTACGGGGTCGACTCTCAGCGATCTAAGATCTTAATCCTATCCCGCCACAACTTCCTATCCTGAGTCAGATCCTCCGTCAAACCGACAACTTTCAAGTCCTCTCTAATCACCTCGTCCAAGCTCTTCTTTGGTCATCCCCTCCCTCTTTTGCCTTTGGGGATGTTGATCCTCTCCCATCTCCTCACTGGAGCGTCCACACTCCTCCTCTTCACATGACCAAACCATCGGAGTCTTGTTTCTCTCATCTTATCTCCGATGGGAGCTACTTTAACTAAGTCCCTGATAACTTCATTCCTAATTCTGTCTATCCTCATATAACCACACATCCACCTTATCATCCTCATCTCTGCTACCGTCAGCCTTTGAACTTGCGTCTTTTTTAGAGGCCAACATTTCGATCCATAAAGAACTGCCGGCCTAACTACCATGCGATAGACTTTTCCTTTCAATCCAATGGGCACCCTCTTATCACACAGCACACCTGAGGTATACTTCCATTTTTGTTAGCCTACTTTTATTCGCTGGTTAATATCTTCGTCAATATTCTCATTCTGCTGAATGATCGAGTCTAGATACTTAAACTTATCGACCTTAGGTATCGGCCTCCCATCCAGAGTGACTTCTCCCCCCGCATATGCCCTCCCACTGAAACAACAATGAAGACACTCTGCCTTTGATCTACTAACTCTAAAACCTCTGGATTCCAGAGTATGCTTCCATCGCTCCAACTTGCCAATAACTCCTTGTCTGGTCTCATCAATGAGAACAATGTCATCTGCAAAAAGCATACTCCAAGATAACTCATCTTGAATCCCTCTTGTAAGTTCATTCATAACTAGAGTGAAAAGAAAAGGGTTCAAGGCATAACCCTGATGCAGGCCCATACTGGTGAAGAAGTCATTCGTGACCCCTCCTGGCGTCCTAACACTCGTCATACCTCCCTCGTACATATCCTTAATAACTCGAATATACAAGGGTAACACTTCTTTCTCCTCCAAGCAACTCCATAACACTTCACGCGGAACTCTATCATATGTTTTTTCCAGGTCAATGAACACCATGTGGAGATCCACCTTTCTATCTCTATACACACCCATGAGCTTTCTAAGGAGGTAAATCGCCTCTATGGTCGACCCGCCTGACATGAAACCAAATTGGTTCTCTGAAACCGAAACATCCTTTCGCAACCTTCTTTCAATCACCCTTTCCTACAACTTCATAGTATGACTGAGCAACTTTATACCCTTAAAATTATTACAATCCTGAATATCACCTTTGTTCTTGTACAAAGGGATTACTGTACTAGATCTCCATTCTTCCGACATCTTAGCAGTCCTAAAAATAACATTGAAAAGCTCCGTTAGTCACTCTAATCCCTCCTCACCCAAACACTTTCACACTTCCAGCGGTATTTGATCTGGACCCTCTGCCTTCCCATTAGGCATCTTTCTCAAGGCCTCTTTAATCTCGTTCTTACTGATATGACCACACTCTTGCGGGTCAATCCTCCTCTCACCACACTCTCGTTCCCTACCTCTAGAATCTTCCATTCCTTCACCATTGAGGAGATTGGAAAAGCATCTTTGTCATTTCTCCTTGATTTCTACATCCTCAAATAACACCTTACCATTTTAATCCTTGATGCACCTCACCACACCTAAATCTCTTGTTCTTCTTTCCCTAGCCATCGCCAGCTTAAAGACTTCCTTCTCCCCTTCCTTGGTCCCCAGTCTATGATATAACTTTTCATAAGCCACGCTCTTAGCTACCACTACAGCTTTCTTGGCCACCTTCTTCGCCACTTTATATCTAGCTCTACTAATATCTCTCTCTCCCTCCTCTCCACTGTTCATGAAATCAGCAAATGCCTCTTTTTTCTCCCTAACTTTCTCCTTTACCTCCTCGTTCCACCACCAGGCACCCTTCATTTTGTTACCACCCCTTCTTGAAGTACCTAGGACTTCTTTAGCCGACCTTCGAATACAATCTTCCATCGCCTTCCACATTGCATCTGCATCCTCTACCCGCCTCCAAGCTCCTTCCTCAGTAATCCTCTTTGATAATAACATGGCATTCTCCTTTGTGAGGGTCCACCACTTAACTCTAGGGTCCCCGACTCTCCTCTTCTTCCACTCTGAATATTTGAATTGCACATCCAACACTAGCAACCTAGGCTGAGATCCTATATACTCACTAGGAATCACCTTACAGTCCTTACAAAACCTCCGACTATCCGCCCTCGTCAGGAAGTAATCAATCTGGGTCTTCAAGGAGCCACTCTTAAAGGTCACCAAGTGGTCCTCTTTCTTCTTAAAAAAGGAGTTTGCCATGAACAAATCATAGGTCATTGCAAAGTCCAGCACAGAAACTCCTCCGTTGTTTCTCTCCCCAAAACCGAAACCCTTGTGGGCCGAATCATACCCGGCTGAGTGAACACCAATATGGCCATTAAAGTCCCCTCCTATGAAAATCCTTGTTTCTCGCTCCGAGGCATCTCCTGGATGACCACATCCAAATCCTCCCAAAATAGCTTCTTAATATCGTCCGACAAATCTATTTGGGGAGCAAAAACACTGACTACATTTATGAATTCTGAACCCACCAAAACCTTAATGGCCATAATACGGTCACTCTTACGCCTCACTTCAATAACAAAGTCTACCAACTCCTTCTCAACCAAAATGCCCACTCCATTCCTCGCCTTGATAGACCCCGAATACCATAATTTGTACTCATCAACTTCTCTCGCTTTAGCTCCCACCCACTTCGTCTCTTGAACACACGCTATATCAATCATACGCCTATGCAACAACTTAACTAATTCTATAGACTTACCCGTAAGCGACCCAATATTCCAAGACGCTAGGCGCATCTTCCGAAACCCTCAACCTATCCTACCCCCATTTCCCTCCGGAGCCAAGTCCAATTGCCATGTCCAATTGCCAAGTCATAGCATCATAGACAATAATATCACCTAAAACAACCAGAATGGAGCTCTGAAGTTGGTAAATGAGGTGACATCAAATTACATCCACCCAAAACTTGCATATTTTACACTCTCCAATAACTTCACGATGATCAATAATAACACGTCAACAGTATATCATTTAAATGTTTTATGCTTCTTATGCAAGTCAAATTTTAGATCCCAAAGACGTGCATAGAATATTTTACAAACTTCTCCACTAGCCAAAAGTTGAGCTTCTCTAATAAACAAAATTACTGTCAGATTTCTTTGATGTTGGGCATGATAACTTTAATCTCATGCGTGATCTGCATAATTCTGCCAGAACATGTCTATTTATGAACCACACTTCACAGCAGGTCCAAGGGGAGTGGATTCTATGTCCCATACTAACAAGTAACAGATAAAACATTGATCTGGGGGCCAAAAAAATGCAATTCTGTAGAGAGAAAAACGACAATCTTGTTTATTATTCTCTAATGTTTAACCTGAATTTTTCACATAGAGATTGGGCAAAATGCATGAACAGACTTCAGTAAACAATAATTAAAAACAGCCATTCAATTAGAATTTTATAAAATCTTACCCACCAGTGCAAAAGAATGACAACAGAGACATAAAGAAGGCAATTAATGAGAGGCACCAATAATAAAGGGTGGTAGGGGCATTAATAAATTGCAAAAGGGGGGCAAGAAGAAGAAGACTAAGAAGATGCAATAACAGCTACCTGAAAGCAAAAGCAAATAGCAAGAGAAATATTGGAGATGCGGATTTACACTGCAAGAAAGAGAGGATCAAAAAGAGTGTCACCATCACTCTTTCGGGTAGGGGGTTGGGTCACAATGCAAAATCAAAAAGCCCAAGTCTGAGGGACCAACCATAGTGGCAAATGTAACAGAGATGAAAATAAGTGATATGTTGCTTAGGTTAATATCCAATGCCGTTGCAAGAGCCGTCGGTACAACTGTGAAAGGTAAAGGCCATCTGTAGCATTAGTTATTAGAGAAGTTAATACTAACAAACAATTTTCCTAGGACCATATTTGAATCAGTAATTGGTAAGATTGTTCAAAATGAAAAGAGTAAACTAATACATACAAAATGTGGAATGAAAAACAATACAACTTTAAGGCCAATAAATGGTAGGGAGATGCTAAATAAGAAGGGATAGAGGAGACAAACTCCGAAACATGGTTGCATATTTGAACAAGATGGCCAATACTTGCCAGTACCAACTAAAGTACATTTAGCCTCTGCCCTAAGTTTTTCTATCTATGCTTCAACCATTGTAGCAATTAATGCTTCTTTTGGGTGTTCAAGGACATGGTGGAGCTCTTAACATCAAAATCTTGACGTGTCAAGAGAACAGAATCTCATGAGAGGGTTTAGTCTGCTAAGGATACACTAGAAACCAAGTTGAGAAAAGTCCTTGAAGCTACCTGATGTTTCATGCTCTGTAAGTCAACTATAATCGTTTAACAAGAAGAAGCTGAAAGCTCTTTCCATCACTAACAAAAATCAATTTCCAACAAAATAGAATAAAGCTATTCCTCTTTTTTATGTTTTTTATGTTCTTGTGGAGTATCACTGTAATTAGAAGAGGAAAGTAAGTCCTAACCTGAACATTGTTAAACAACATCCAGTTCTAGATGTTTTCTGGATACTGTTTTTACATAATATTTATTATGTAATGTCAAAGAAATTTGGCTCACCTGGAAAAGAATATTTAGCGCATAATGACTGAGAACTTGCAAGGCCATTATTACATTATTATAGAGGGAACTCAGAAGCATTGCAACAGCCAAACTAATGCAAGTGGCATACCTTTAGAAAAGTAATCCCCCCATGTCATGCTATCTCCTTCATGTCTCTTTCCCCAACAAATCCAAGTAATAGCCTTTGCTAAGGAAGCTTGCAAAGCAAAGTGAATTGTGTTCATCAGAAAGGGAGCTGGGAACCTTCCCATGTGATCACCTAGTAGTGATTTATTATACCTATTTGGACCAAAAACATGATACTAGAAGAGTCACATAATGTAATGAGCAACACAAATATAATTGACCTTCATAACAAAAAATAAAAAATAAACCAGTTGTGATGCATGTGTTTTTCAATTCGACAGTCATGCTTTTGCTTCACCGTCAAATTTTATTGTTATCATTTTTGGACAAACAAGTAAAATCCTTGATTTGATGGAAGTGGTACATATCTCTTGTTTATCGAGTGTATTCTTCATTATAGAATCAAATTCTATTAACCCCCCACCCAAATAAGCAATCTAGATGGTTCTAATAGCAACCAGATGATTATGGCAAGTGACAATGTTCAAACACTTGCTGAGACATCTTTGCACTTGGTTGCTTTTGCATGTCTCAAAATAAGCGCACTTCCCAGTCAATCACATCAAATCATCCATTTCTTGTTTATGTTTTCTCCACTGAGTAGAATGAAATAGAACTAGGGATGAAATCAGGTAAGAGGATAGCACTCTACTCCTGATACCATATTTTTGTTTTGACATAGAATCGAATGCTATCAGAAACGGAGCAGCCAATGAGATATTGGGAATGCCTCTAAAGATCCTTCAATCAAGACTTTATTTGTTTATGATTAATGCGAACTTGTGCTCTCCTTTGTGAGATATTGTTGAATATGTTGATAACCTGTAATGTATAAGTAAATAATCTCTATATAGGTGTTATTGAGAATTTTACGTAGAGTTCATATCAAATGACGTCAATCTAGACATTGATTGCCTTCACGCTGCACAATGCACTAGCACAAAACGGTCCATTTTGTACCACTCTATCAATAGCCTTTTTATAGCAGCTCCTAATGGGACATTGTAACTTAAGTGACACACAGCAGGGGGCAGTAGAAGCTATGTGTACCATAAATTGGTCAATAAGCGGATGACTCATTATATGTTTAAAAGACATTGGCGCTTGCTTACTAACGAAGCACTCACTTACTATGGATTGCACATATTTTCACATATAATTGCTAACCTTCGCAGCCATCCTGGGCCTCAGCAACTATAAAACACCCCTACTACTATTGGACCAAATTATGTAATATCCTTGAACCATAAAATTAGCTCATTCTGATCATCGGGAAAATTGAAAACACCTATACAATTGAGCTCATTAGCAATGTAACTGCGCAACTTAAGTTAGAAAGAGAAAGAAGACTTACATTGTTAAAAACAGGCTGAAGGTGTACCAAACAAGGATTAAAATCAACGTTTTCACCACATCAGCAGCTGAAACCACACTCTTTGAATTCAAAATCGGCTTCGGTTCACCCTTACTGCTATCGTCAACATTCAATGGCAAATAATTATCGCCTTTACGTGGAATATTGTCATTTTCCTTCAAGTTAGCGCTTGCATTATCCATTCTCAACCTATATCCAAACAAAACAACCTGCTGATTCTGAGTCTGATACTGATTGTGATTCTGCGCTAAGAAAGGCAGCTCGAACGCGCCCTCCCCTGCTTTTTCTCCTTCTTGATTTTCTCTCTCTAAATTCGATTTCGCATTCTTCAATGAGTCTCGATGAGCCTGGGTCTGCTTCGAATCGCACCAGCCTGAGAACGAAGGTTCGCGACGAAGAGAAGAGAAGCTGCTCAATGCGTCATTGTGGCCTCCATTTGCGAATTGTGAATTGCTCTCTACCATGTCTTCTTCCTTCCATTAGCAGCAATGCAGTGCCCTAAATTCAATTTCCATTCGAAGGATATGATGATTGGGGGAAAGAGGGGGGGGGGGGGCGGATTTTTGAAATGAGATCTACGATGCGCGGGATTTTTATTCATTGGATCATTGGATGTGCCATACTTGGAAATATTTAGATGCAAACGTATATATCAATATGGTAAATATTCAGCGGTTATATAGTGGAAGTGGAAGTATATTCTATTTGTTGTAGTGTATTTTTTCGGCAGTAGTATATTTTTTTTGTTCTATGGTGTATCTTTTCTTTCTTACCGTGTATCATTTGTTTCCTATAATTTATCTTTTCTTACCTGTAGTATATCTTTTCTTGCCTGAAGTGTACATTTTGTTCCCGATAATGTATATTTTTCTAGTCGGTTAGGTTAGAAGAATTACGAAAATGCTTGTCGTTGGGGGAAATGAAACAGGGGATTAGGCTAATTATATAATGCCTCTCATATAGGAATGTACCTAAGCGGCTAAGCATAGTACATAGGTATATACCTTATAATTATTGCCTTTAGAGCATTCTCTCTTTCCAATGTAAGGTTCATCAATTTGACTCACCAAATAAAATATTACATATGGACCCCACACCTTGTCATATTTAATTAGTTTTATTTTTATGTTTTGCTTTGTTATTTGGCTTTATTATTTTTATAAAAAATAATTTGCACATAATAGTTTGATAACACAACTAATTAAAGGCTTATAATTTAAAAAAAAAACACAAGAGTTTCAATTACAAGAGTTCAATAATAAATAAAGAAAAGATACATTGATTAACATTTGACTAAAAAAATGACAATAGTTCAACAATGAAAAAAAGTTACTATATGACGATCATTCAACAATCATCTCTGTTGTTGCCTCGAATTTTGCTTCCATATTTCCTAAATCAAGTCCGCTTGGAAAGTTGCATGTGTGTCGGGGTTGCAGACTTTTATTAATCTTTGAAAGTACGTCTCATAGTATGGATTATGGTAGTTGTTAACAATCAACTCCAAGGTACTTCCCTCGACGACATCGTAGTCAAATGCACGCTTGTAGTTATCTCACTCGTTCCCAACAATCATATTATGAAGTATCACATATGCTCTCGTTATAACATTGAATCCATAAGACGAGCGGGCCATGTACAATGGCAAATCGAGCTCGTAACACACCGAACGCTCGCTCAACATCCTTCCTAACCATCTTTTGATGTTCTGCGAAGAGTTTTTTCTTCGACCCTTGGGAAAGTGGGATAGTTTTAACACATATCGCTCTTTTCGGATAAATTCCATCCGAAAGTAATATCCTATTTTGTACTCATGGTCGTTTACGACATACTTACATTTAGGAGCTCAATCCTCATGCCACTCTTGAAAAACCGGTGAACTGTTAAGGACGTTTATGTCATGGAGACTTCTAGGCAAATCGAAGAACGCATGTCATGTCCAAAGGTCGTATGATGGAACGGCTTCAAAGATGATAGTTGACACCTTATAAACTTGATTTTGAAATGATACTTTCCAACCCGTTGGACAATTCTTCTACTCCTAATGCATGCAATCAATGCTTCGCAACATACTGGAAAAATCACAGGCTTTAGCAACTTGCAGTAAGCAATCAACATCAGCTTGATTCTATTTTCTCAAGTAGTCCCTTCTGAATACCGTAGTGACGACACCTAAGGCAAACTTTTTCATGCATTCTAGTGCAGTGCTTGTACCAATTTTTAAGTACTCATCAACGCAATCGACCGCTATACCATAGACAAACATTTGCATAGCTGCGAAACATGTGATTAAAGGTGTCAACCCACGCTTTCCGTGCGCATCGTACCTCACCTGAAAGTACTCCGAATGATTGTCAAGTGCTTCCACAATGTGGAGAAATAAGTTCCTCCACATTCTAAATCTATGACGAAAATGATGTTCATTGTACATTGTCTGTGAAGTAGTCTTTGTATAAGCAATCACGGGCAGCTTCTCTATCTCTTTAAGGGGGTGTTTGGTGAGCAAAAAAGGGTTGGGGACTTGAATCCTCAGGGTTCAAGTTCCATTCCTTAATGTTTGGTGATAAATTTGGGAAAAGGAACTTGATACCTGAGGAAATTAAGTTCCTCCATAAATCCGTGGAACTTGAACCCTCCCATTATTGGGGGATTTCAAGTTCTCATCCCCAGGGTTCAACATTATTGTTGTTGTTGCTACTACTACTACTACTACAACTATTATTATTATTATTATTATTATTATTATTATTATTATTATTATTA
>JACYFF010031957.1:21149593-21195112 GCA_017589665.1 Selenicereus undatus
ATTATTATTATTATTATTATTATTATTATTATTATTATTATTATTATAACAATAATAATAATTATTATAATTATTATAATAATAATAATTATTATTATAATATGATAATAATAATTATTATTATAATAATAATTATTATTATTATTATTGTTATTATAATTATTATAATAATATAATAATTATTGTTGTTGTTATTATTATTCTTATTATATAATAATAATTATTATAATTATTATTACAATTATAATAATAATAATTATTATTATTATAATTATTATTATAACATAATTATTATTATTGTTATTATTATTATTATAATTTAATAATTATTATTATAATAATAATTATTATTATAATTATTATTATAATTATAATAATTATTATTATTATTATAATTATTATTATAACATAATTATTATTATAATTATTATTATAACATAATTATTATTATTGTTATTATTATTATTATTATATAATAGTAATGATAATAATAATAATTATTATTATTATTATATAATCATTATTATTGTCATTATTATTGTTATATTAATAATTATTATTATTATTATTATTATTGTAATTTATTATTATTATAGTAATTATTATTGTTATTATCGTAAATATTATTATTATTATTATTATAAATATTCATACTTGCATATAATATTTTTAAAATAAAAACAGAGTTAATTTCATTCCAAAACTACTCAGCAAACAACAAGGAGTGAGACCTGATTTCATTCCAATTTTCACCAAACAATTGGGTTCAGAATTCAAGCTCCATACCCAACCCCCCAGGATTCAACTCCTGATTCCATTCCATTCCAATTTCCCTCGCCAAACAGGGCCTAAATACATTTCTTCTTTACCTGAGACCTAGATGCTGAAGGTATCAGCTCTTTTGCTGCTTCCTCAGTTGCAGAAGGAATATCATTTGTTTTTGTACTTGTTTTTGATGTTGGACAAAAGCCCCCATAATGGGTAACATGATATCATCATCTGATGAAGATGAGGAGGATGCGGATAATGATTCTTCCTCAATGGGTAGCTTTTCAACATTAAAATTATCCATCACAAACAGCCTGTGCAACATAATAATGATTAAACGTTAATGTATAGAAGAGTAATCATTTATATAAGAACATGATTACACCAACTCATGTCTAATACAACACATGGTAAATAAAAGTTACATAGTAAGATCTTACAACCTAAGATAAGCTACGTAGTTCTTATAATCTACATAATGAGGGGAAAGGGAGACATACTACTGAGTTGATGATGAATGCCCTGATCTCTTTTGCATGATTTCTGCTCTCCTTTGCTCATAATAAGCGGCTTGTTCCGAAGTTATCGCTGAGGTGTCCATCATCATTATTCTATCATCATGGACCCTTAGCTTTTGTTCCCTTAGCACCATCTTGTGAGCTTTTTTTTCTTTTGCTGTTGTGACGAAATCTTTGAATATTTGACTCATATCACTATTGCAACTATTCAACTCCTTCAGTCGAGTAGTGATTAAATCAACAACAGTGGCGCTCGTTAAAATTGTCTTTGAAGTACATGCCAATTCCCCTTGTGGGTGGTGCTCGTTAAAATTGTGGGTCACCCTAGCCCAGAAGATAGACTTCGTTTGATCAGCCCTAATAATGGGATCCGTGCCTACATTAATCCAAGCTCGTATTAGCCGTTGATCTTAATCAACTATCCACTTTTTTGCACTAACAACTATGCCCCCACTATTTCCTCCGCATCCCCTTCATCAGTACTTGGCTCAATATTTGTCTCAGTGTGTCCTACCCCAACCATTGATCCAATTGGTGTGGATAAGGGTTTGGAGTTGCTCCCCGCAGAAAAGTAATTTGGGTTAAGAGGTGGTGGAGGATAGTATGGAGGGTAATACAGGTATTCAGTGTTGTGCATATTGAAAGATTCATTATGTACTGCAGGATGATATGGTGGAGGATAGTTTGGAAGATTCTGATTTGAACCACTTGGAATCGTCGAGTTAGGTTGTGGTGTGTAATATGAATGGTGCGGATAAGGGTGGTAGTTTTATAATGGATATGGGGGGTAAGACATATATGTACGGGAATCGGCATAGCACTATTCCCCCCAATTTGGGGTGAATCGTCACCCTCAAGCAAGCTCATAAAGGATAGGGAGTGTTAGGTTCCATATTTCAGGTGCAATTACCACCTACAAGTTTGTAATTAATCGTATTAATATATTAAATATTTATATTAATTAAAGGTAACGACATTACAAAATGCACAAACATTTTCAAATGCTTAAAGTTACATACAATCATATAACATTAACCCATGCCAAAATTTATAATCATGCCAAAAGTTGATCTAATAATGTCAAATAGATTAAAGCGAACTAACATTTTCACATTATTAAACATGGCATGTTTGCATCTACTTTTGTCATATATAATCATATTAACACATAAGTATATAATCATATTCAAATTAAATTTCATGAATCAAATCATATTCATTTTAGTTAGGGAAATCATATTAACATATACCCGTGTCACAATGTTCAATCTTATATTCATTTTAATAAGTAACATTTTTATTAACATTTTTATTTTAGTAACATATAATAAAATGCCTAATTTCACTTTAATAAGTAACATATTCATTTTAGTAACGTATTCATTTTCGAAAATATTCATTTTAGCACATTCATTTTAATTACCGTAGTCATTAGTATTATTCATTTTAGGAACATGTCCTATCTACTATATTCATTTTAATAAGTAACAGTTTAATAAGCCTAGCTAATTTCATTAACATGCATAAAATATTTGCATAATCATATAATCATGTCATATTTAGAAACATATTCTCATAATGTTTCTCGAGACAAATAATCATATTTATAATTTAATAACATTTAATCACAATATATAATCAATTTTAATCATGTGGCATTTCAACATATGACATATAATCATTGCAAACATATTCTAGCTACTATCTTCTTTTTAATAACTAACATTTTAATACCCCTAATTTCATTAACATGCCTAACTATATTTACATAATCATATCGTCATGTAATATTTAGAGAATAATATTTTCTGAAAAACATAATCATATTGCTAATTTAATAACATATAATCACAACATATAATCAAATTTTAATTATGTCACATTTTACACAACAAACATATAATAATTTCAAATTATTCTAACTACTATATTTATCATCTCATAGCTACTATATTAATAACATATAATCATTATAATATTTAACATATCAACAAACACATAACAATATTTTCCAACAAATTAAAAAATAAATTGCTACTCACAATTTTTATTCACTTCTTCCTTGATTAAAACAGAGCATCAAGAATTTCTCTACAAATACAAACATAAAAAAGTTAGAAAGCTAATGCTCAAGTTTAATATATAAAATTAAGAATTTAAGGGAATTAAAAATAGAAATGTTACTAGTATTTATGTTTAATAATAATAAGGCAGAGAGATGTTGAAAATTATGAAGAGAATGTGGAGATTTTATGTACAAAAATTGTGGGCCCCCCCCCCCGAAAAAATCATTACAAGGCAGAGGGAGGTTGGACAACGTCACCCTACCACCAATGTTCACATTGCCGGGAATTGCTAGGCTTTTTCCTTTTACGGTACATAAACCCAGTAAAAAAAAGGCGATCAACAACCCGAAACGACGTTGTTTCGGGATGCAATTTGACAAAAAAATAGAATCGGAGCACCTCGTCGTCCGCAACAGCTCGACGAGCTGTGAGGCTTAAGTCGAACGCTGTAAGGCAACGACCGCCCGATGCCTTGGTTGGGCCTCTTTTTGGCCTACGGGCCAACCACTGGGCTTGCTCTTAGGTCATGTTCTTTTCGTGGGTCAGTGCTCTTTTCCCACTCATTCCCACTCATTTTACTCCAACCCACTCCTTAAGAAAATACCACTCATTTGCAATCCTTTCCACTCCTATCCACTCCCTTTATTATTAATATTAATAAATATCATCCCGGTAAACACTTAATTATTGTTATTAATATTAATAATAATAAATATAATAATTAATTATTATATTATTGCTAAATACTATTATTAATATTAATAATAAAATAGTTATTATATTATTATTAATATCATCCTCCCAGTGTGGATCCTGTTTTCGCAAGAAAAATTATCACTCTTAATATTATTAATTATTATTCTTACCAATATTTAATATTATTAATATTATTAATTAGTAACTTTTGTTATTATAAATATTTAATAATAATTTTTATTACTATTTACAATAACAATAATTATTATTAATATAAATAGTAATTATTTATGTAATTATTACTAATTTTCATCAACAATAATTATAAAATTATAATTATAACTAGAATTTATTAATTATTAATATTAATATTTGTAAAATTTTAATAATTCTCATAAATATTTATAATTATTATGATTATTATTATTAAAATTAATAATAATCACTAATATAATTATTACTATTGATTATTAATAATAATAATAATTTATTTTACGATTTATTGTTATTTTTATTACTAATTAATAATTACTATTATTATAATAATTGTTGATAACTATTATTTATTATTAATAAAAATTATTAACTAGTAATAATATTGATAGTAATCATTTTCAATATAAAATATAATTGTCATTAAAATTAGTAATTTATTAATTATTTCATATATTATTAAATAGTAATCATTAACATTAGTACTTATTGTTGATAATTAATAATAATAATAATTATTGTTATTATTATTCTTAAATTCACTAATTAATTTTTTTATAATTATTAACTATTATTAATATTAGTAATTAGTAATTTTTATTATTATCAATTTTAACATTAATAATAACTATCATTATTAACAACAACAATAATAATAAAAATTATCAATATTAATTATTATTGTAATTAATAATAATTATTACAACAATTATATTTATAATAATTATTATAATAATAATTATTACTAATATTAATAATTATTATGATTTTTATTAATTATTAATTGTTAATTATTAATAATAAGATTAATAGTAATTATTTTTAATATTGGCAATAAGTTTTATTAATAATTATTTAGTTTTGAATTAATAATTATTAATACTAATTATGATTAAGGCTAATTATTATTATTAATATTAACAATAATTTTTATTATTCTTCTTAATATTATTAATTATTAATTTTATTGTTACTAATTAATTTTAATATTAGTAATTAGTAATTATTATTATTAATATTAAAATTAATTGTTGTTATTATTATTAAAAGTAATGATAGTAATTATTATTGACATTATTAAAAATTATTATTGTCAATATTACTAGTATTCATTGATGATAATAATAATCATTATAATAATTATGATAATGTTAATTATTATTATGAATATTAATAATTAATAATAATTATTAATATTAATATCAATGACTGTTAATAATATTAACAATTATTATGATTACTATTGATATTGGTAATAAGTATTATCAATCATTCATTATTGTTTTTATTATTAATTAAAATTGTTATTATTATAATAGGCCTTATTAATTATTGATTATTATTAATGACAATAGTGCTTATTGGTTAACAATAATACTACTAGTATTTATGTTTAATAATAATAGTTATTATTATTACTAGTTATTATTCAATTAATTTGTCAATAATTATTATTAAATAATAAAAATAATAATAAATATTCTTAATATTCTTAATTATTACTATTAATAATTAGTATTATTAAAATTATTATTGTTAATATCATTATTATTATTATTAATTATTATTTTATTAATAATTAATAATTATTATATAATAATTGTTAATAATTATTATTATGTTACACAAATCATTAACATGACTAATATCAATACTCCCTCATATTTTATTCCTGAACTCCTTCCCACTCCTTCGCACTCCCACATATAACAAACCACTCCTACCCACTTCTTCCCACCCATTCCCACTCATTCCTATTCCACACCTGCAAAATACCTACGAAAAGAATAGGACAATCACGAGGTACAAAACAACACTTGGCTAGCCCCTAATCATACACACAAATACCACTCCCTAATGGGTTCTAATCCATCAAAATTAATTCTGATGAGTTGTCCTTGTTGTTGCTATTCGACTATGTGATATGAGGTGGATGGCTTATGAATGAATGAAGGTCATTTATCAATCAACTAACGACTTTCATATGCTGCCACTACATAATGAGTTCTAATCCATCAGATCATCCTCCTAGTTGATGATATAGGATTGTGTAACATAAGACTTTATGAATGAATGCATGTTATTTTATCAATCCATTGTGTTGACTTTCATATGAGTACTCTATTTTACAATAGCTTTTTGGTCCCAAATTAATAATAGGATGTGTGTAATGGTAAAATGTGACATAATCCCTATTTTATTCATGAGAAGTGGAATGAAATGGAATTAAAAAATTATATCAAGAGGACAGTGCCATAATGTGTATGGAATCTAAGTTATGTTTTTATAAAAAAATTAAATAAGTCTTTTGCAACATTAAACTAAATTGTCTTGTACAAACTTTATCTTATTTAAGTTTATCACCTTCCTTTAGATCCAATATCTTTTTTTGAAACATTCTGACTCTCACCAATTTTCTTATCAAGCTCAATCAAATCATACTTCCAACAGACAAGTTCATGTTTGTGTTCGTTCTCATCAATTTAAGTCTCAACTGTATCTTTCTTGTGGGGAAAGGAATGTTTGTCTTTAAAATCTTTTCAATTTGCTTCTCACAATTGCTCAATTTCTAGTACACACTTCAGAATTTACCTTTTTTTTTGCATATCCAACAAGCCATCAATCCTTTTTTGAAATTCCCTCAATTTCTTCATCCTTTACAAATCGAGATTCAAAAATTCTACACCAAAACCCCACCATTGCTATTGGAATTTTTGAGCAATGGATAGGGGTTCTATGATAATGAGGCAATGAAGTGGATAGAACATAGAAGTGGCCCATAATCAAGGTGGTCCTTAGGAATAGGAAGGAGCAACAACATCGATGTTCATTTCTTTGCCGACCATGTTCTGGCTCTATTGAACTCATCCTTTCTATTTCTTTTTCTCACTCTCTCTTTGTGTAGTAACTAGGGCAAGAGTTCAAAACCTGAACAATAGAACAAATGCATGAACAAATGCTAAAATGGGGGCAAATTATTTTGAATTTTTTGTTTTTTGTATGGTTGTAGTTGACTTTGGTGGAATAAGAATTGAACTCCTTGGATAATGGGGGGATCAAATTCCTTGACTTTGATAGGAACTTGATACCCATAGGGATCAAGTCTCATACCCTAAAAATGTAACCGAACATAAGATATGGGAACTTGTTAAAGGTGTCAAGTTTCAATCTCAGATATCCAACCAAAAACCCCCTTACTAGATATTGTGGGTTTTTTCGTGTATTTGCCAACTAGATTTTAAAATTGTTTAACAATCCATTTTTGAACATTTAAAAAAATTTAAAAACTTGAATAATTTTTTTAAAAAAAAATTCTCATGATGCAGAAACAATAAATTGTTGTTTAATTTATAGTCTCTCTTCTCCTTTCTTTCTCCCTTTTCCCCCACCAAAAAAAAAAAAACTCTAGCCACCTTCATCTACCTAGGAAGGGGTTGCATATATCTAACATAACTGCTAGTGATAATCCCTAAATTTATTTGTTTGTAATGCCTTAATTATTAGTTTAATAGGAGATTTATTGTTAGTTCTATAAATTTTTCAATAATTTTTTTTTCTATTTTATGAGAGCTACTATTGTCATTTTTTTATGTGGGTTTTTGTCTCTTCACCTTGGTGTGATTTTTTTCTCTCGTCTAAGTGCAAGTTCTGATATGAATTTTTCTTCTCACCTTAGTGCGAGTTTTTGTAAATCTAGAGGCTCCAACTCAAGAAAGATTATCGGATCTTATCCTATGAGATTGGCTAGTTTTAGTTGGGGGGTTAAATAATCAAAAAAGAGATTGCATATGATTCTATCATGGTGATGTTTCCTTCAAGCATAATCTATTACATCAAATGAATATATGCTATTATAGCAAATTATATTATACCTTATTGTTGTTTGGAAAAACCTCAAAGATCAAAAAGAACATAACTAGAGGGCTTAAAGATGCTACAAGTCTAGAGTCAATTGACATTTATTTACATTAACTTTCTAAAGACTATAATCAATGTTAATGTTTTAGATTTATTCTTATTAGATGATTTTTATTATAGATGTTGCATGAATTTTTATTAATGAATTTACATTTTTTATCTGAAAAAAATATTGCTTCTATTTCTCATTTCTCGCAAGATAACGTATAACAGTGAAAAGTCTAACATCACAAACAAGGGTAATGCCCGAACTTTCAATTATTAACTTACATATTTTCTTACAACACCTTATGTTATATGTGAGGCATTTTAAAAATAAGTAGGTTAGCCAAATTTGAGTCAAAGTCAAAGTTAAATGCTTAATTTAGAAGCAAAGCTTTGAAAACAAAATTGACATGAAAATGTGGCAACTATTTTGCTAAGTGTTACTCCCTTTTCAAATTTTAGAATACTAAAAAATAAGGAAACATCATTTATTACTCTAATGTATCAAATGAAAAGTCATTTTCTTTACTCAATAAAGAAATTTTGGCAATTCTTTTGGGACATTCATAAAGGAAAGTTTTAGTGGGACGGAGGGAGTATAATCTAATAGGATCATAAGCTTGTGATTATCCTTGCTTAGCCAATTGTTGCCCTTTGCTTGTTAATATTCAATTGGTCTATGCATATAGTACAATTATATATATAATTAAAATCAACCCTTCCCCTTGCTTGGCATTTGATCATCATTAGCGAGAGCGAGAGAGAGAGAGAGAGAGCGAGCTAACATTAAGGCAAGGGGAAAGAAGAAAAGAAAAGGAGGGTCAAAAAGCAAGTTGAGATATTAGCTTTTTAATGTGAGCCTCCCATTTAACACTCCTTAAAATTAGGTTAGACTCACTTATTGAAAATCAATTCATAAATTTCCTACTTACGTACAATTTGAAGTCGCTGAAGTATGATGAAGTTAATAAGAAACTCACCTTTAAAATTTTCATTTTTATTTTTCATTGTTGGGTTACTTGACATGTTGATTGAATTATCCATGCGTGAGATAGATGGTTAAGAGGGGTATTTTGATCCTCTGTATGTGTTTGCAGTTATGAATACTTGATTAGATTTTAGTTAATGGGGTAAATATGACAAGAAGAATAATAGTACTAATTTTAGTTTTCGAAGTTTGTCCTATTTTGTGCACTGATTGAATTTTTCTGAATTATTCGAATAGCTAAAAATTCTGAAATCTTCATTGTAAGTTCTAATAAATATTTTGTAATTTTGCATACCTTTTCATGAATTTTGAGGTTTATATTTTGATATATGAATTTTTAACTAAAGCTGCCCTCTAAAGTCAAAATATGTTCTGATTGAATTTAAAGGCTGTGTGCCTATGTCACTAGTTTTAAGGATGTTGGAAAAGTTTCAATAGCTTTAACATGATTAATGGAGATAACAAGATTATAGGTAACGTATATGAGAATAATTTTAGGCCAGTTAATTTGATGGAATCACCAATTATATGTTGTTGTGCATGTAACTTTGTTGCTACATAATTATTTTAGGGTTATGCATGACAATAAAGGTTAATTTTGAATCCACAACTATCAGGTGTTGATGTAAAAAGAACCACAAACACACGATGTCTAACTTATAGTATGATTCGGTGGGTCATCCCACGAAGATGCTAATATCAAATTAAACTAATTAATTAGCTAAACTATAAATATCTCTACTAAACCAAAAAAAGAACAAAAAATTAACTATTTTGCTTATAAATTCACTCAAGAATATTGGACACTAGCTAAACAAAGTAACTAAATAAAAGAACAACAATGACAATATTAGGATTTGAGTATCGCCACTTTAGGGACAAGTTATTTTGTCCCTTTGGGCTTTGAAAAACTAAATAACAATTGAAAAAATCTAAATAATGAAACTCTAATGGCAATTAATGTGATGGCAAGCAAAAGTAAAGGAACCAGGCCATGAGATAACTGCAGGAGGTCGAGAAAAAGGAATAAGACTGAAAAAAAGAGGAGTGCTTATAAATAAATAAAAAAACAAAAATGAGAAGCATAGGGCATTGAAAATTGAAGCGGGACAATAACACCATTAAAAAAAGGATGTGAAAAATGAAAACTAGAGGAATCAAACAACTAAATATTGAACCAATATTTGCAATTTCATTTAACCGAATAGCTAAAATCTCAACAAATGCACAAGATAGAAAGAAAGCAATGTTATTCAACTACTCAAAACTCTCAACAATGGCTTCCTAAGTCCCTGAGCCAACAATGGAAAGGAACCCTAGAATTTGAATACAACCCCAGTTAGAAAATTACACTGAGAAATTGGAATAAAATTTTATGAAATTTGAAAACTCAATGTAAACACAAATTTCTTCAAGTCTAAAATACAGAAGACAAGAAATATGGACAAATTTAATTTGTATTGATCTCAGAAGATATGTGTACAATCTTTGTGTACTTGTTACAAATAAACAAATAAAAGTCTTCTGATTCGATCTCCAATTTGTAGTTGAAAGAGGGCCGATTGGCTTGTATCTTGATTTAGTTGACTGGTTTGACTCATTTGAATGAACTTGAATAAATTTGGTCTTGAGCGACGGCCTATGGGATTAATCCCAATCAAGAAGAGTTTTCTTTGATCTTTGAAAGTAAACATCAAATTTCATCTCCTTGGAAGAATTTAGTGAATTTGGTCTTGAGAGATGGCCTAAGAGGCTTAATCACAATCAAGAAGAGTTTTCTTTGATATTCGAAAGTAGACGACACGTGCTTTCAGTGCATGTTGTCTTCTGCCAGAGACAGATAAAGATTTCTGAGTTAAAGTTCTTCTAAAATGCCGACAGAGTACAATGAATTTTCCACCCCCAGAGTAGGAGGAAGTATTGCTCTATTTATAGGGAAAGAATCCCCATTTCCTTACTGGGGTTTGTGACTTATTCGCCTTCTTGGATCGTTGATTGGGCATTTGACTTGTTAGGCCATTTGACTGACGATTTAATAGTAAATTTTACCGTTGACTTGGCAATAATTTGGGTTGTGACTTTTTAATCGGTTCGGCCCAATTTATTTAAATAAATTAAATTAACTAAGTGGGCTGACCCAAATAATCAATTTATATTTATTTTTATAACAAGATATTTATTATTAAATTTTTATGCGTACAAATTGCCCCCTGGAGAGCTGACTATGTTAACGACTTTGGAGTGCTTGATGTTGTCTGGTTTCGAAGCTTGAAAGTTGATATTAATATGGCCAATCTTTTTCGATGGTGACATAATTTAATTAATTAAACACCTACATATGTTTGATAGGATAACTCAACTTAATGTGGGCCTTTGAACTTATAAAGGGCCAATTTGAGGGAGGCGAGAAACACTTAGGTGCAGGTAAATGAGCGAGGGTTTCCATCACTTTAGACCCCAACTATATATAAGCAATGAGTGGGCTAGAGTATTGCTTTTTATCCCAATTGATTTTTCCACAACGCTACTAATATTATACAAGAATTCTTTGACCTCCCATTGGCGACGCTTGCCCACCAAAAGGAATGACGATTAAATGAGATCATCGATAGTCAATCATCAATGACAAACTTGTCGTCATACGGCTTCACCATCATGTGTAACTGAGCGCACTCTATTGCAAAGATTATCTCATAGCAACACTATGGAGTAATTTTACTCCATCTCAAATCAAGAGCAACCCCCTTTTTTATATGCATTTTTGTTTGTTGCTTTTTGTGATATATGACTTGTTTTTTGTTTTTGTTTTTGTTTCTCTTTCTGTTTTACTAGTCCTTTTTTTTGTTCCCTTCTTTGTGTGCAGGTTTGTAATTCAAGTTGGTGGCAGCATTTCAGTTTTTTTGATTGAAGAAATTGCTTATTATTATGGTTTGCGGCAAGATGTATATCACTAATTAATAATGCTTAAATCTCTTGCTCTCATGGATTCCCTTTCAAGATAAAATTGACTTGATTGTCGTCAATTAGCCTTTGAATGTCTGACCCCTTGGGTACATTAGTGGGTTGATCTTGAATCCTCCTAAGGTGACTTCCTTAAGGCGAAAATTCTCTAAAGGTGAAAAATTCTCCAAAAGGAGATTTGACTTGATATCGGTCTTTGAATGTCTGACCCTTTTGGGCACATACTTCATATTGATTAACCATTGAATGTATGAACCTTTTAGGTACATCAACGGGTTAACCTTAAATCTTCATAAGATGAAATTTCTCAAAGGCAAAAATTCTCCAAGGGTGAAAAATTTCCCAAAAAGATATTTGACCTGATATCGGTTAACCTTTGAATATCTGACCATTTTGGGTACATCAACGGGTTAATCTTGAATTCTCAAAAGGAGATTTGCAATTGCCTATGTGACCAACTTGAGCAATGTTGCGCACATTAAGCAATTGCACAACTTTTTTTTTTCATGCTTTTGCAAGTTCGTCATTTGAAATGTTGGATGCTTCAAGCTTTTGACTAAGAGGAGCATTTTCTCTATGACTTGCCCCAGGAAATACGCAAGTTCTTTTTTTTTTTTCATCCTTGAAGGGGTCCACCTTGAATGACTTTTGCTATTTTTTTCATCGTTGGATGGCTTGCCCCTACAAGTCCACCTTGGGTGTCTTCCCTATTGTGAAGATAAAGGTCACGTTGTTGTCGCCCCCAATTTGAAGAAGGGTGCATGTGTTACCAACAAGAGGAGGAGGCAATCCTGTTGTTCCCATCTTGCAAGAGGATGCCACCAACATGAAGGAGGACGCCATGTCGCCGCCAACACAATTGAGGATGCTATGTCACCATTGCTATCAACTTGAAGGAGGATGCCTGCATGTCCAACACAGAGGACGAGGCCTATGTCCATTGCCCCCAACTTGAAGAAAGAGATTTATATCACCATTGATGCTAGCTTGAAGGAGGAGGTAGGCGACTTAAAGTCGGAGACTCCTTCGCCACAATCGCCGCCTAGAAGGAGGATGCTTATGTCCATTGCCCCCAATTTGAAGGAGCGTAAAAATCTGCAACACTTGGGTGAGAGTTTAAAGTCTACTTGGACAACTTCAAAACTTGCTTAGTGATTTGAGAGTCAGAAACTTTGATAATTTGGGAGTGTTAAACTTTGAGAGTTTTTACTTTGATAATTTAGGAGTCTTGAACTTTGGTGACTTGATAGTCTTAAGCTTTAAAGACTTGTGAGTCTTTAGCTCCAAAGACTTAATAGTATGCTCAACATTTTTTGGACTTTGATGACTTGATAGTCTTTCAGTTTGGTGACTTAGGAGTCTTTGGTTTTGATGACTTAAAAGTCTTTGTCTTCAATGACTTGTGAGTCTTTAACTTTGGTGACTTGGGAGCCATAACTTGTGAGTCTTTAACATTGAAGACTTGGGAATCTTTTAGTTTCGAGTTTGATTTTTTTGTTGACTTGATAGTCTCTAACTTTAAAGACTTTGGAGCCTTGAATTTTGATAACTTAATAGTCCTAAAACTTTAAAGACTCTGGAGTCTTTGAATTTTGAAGACTTAGAATCCATTATATCAATGACTTGAGGGTCTATAAGATTGACTTGAAAGTCTTCGATAACTTGAGAGTCAACATCTCTGTTTGACTTGTGAGTCTATAACTTAGATGACTTAAGAATATTTGAACTTTAATTATTTGAGAACTTATGTCGTTGATGACTTGAGAGTCTACCATATTGATGATGGGAGAGTCGTTGAATTCACTTTAAAGTTTGTAATTTTGTTGACTTGATTTTGATGGCTTCAGTATGCTGTGAATGACTTGATAGTCTGTGCTAACTTAAGAGTCTAGAAGCTTGGAGTTGCAAGTCTTAGGGGTGACTTGAGAGTCAAAATTGTTTTGCGACTTGGAAGCCTTTAAGAGTGACTTGAAGTGAACTTGACAATTTGAAAGTTTTTAAATATGTATTGCAAGCATACAATTACACTTGACTTAGGAGTCTTCAACTGAATTGGACGTTTGCAAACTCAACGCTCATTCTGGGTTGTCCTTTTTCCAAAGCATTTTCCAATATGATCTTGATAGAGGATCAATTAGAGTCTTCGATGTCTTCTTTGTCTAATGTTATTTTACCTTCCGTTGCAAGTTGCAGGACTTGCCTCTTGAATGCCGTACACTTTTCTATAGGATGACTGATGATGCCTTGACTCCAAGAGTTTTATAAGTTCTTTCTCAAGAATTTTGTCAAGCATTTTTGGTGCATCAAACTCAGAATAAGAATATTCGTTTTTTTCAGAGTCTCTTAGCGTGGAGCTTCTATTTCTTGATGATGCCATTGATTCACCAACATCGAGTCATCTTCCATAGTAGGTGATTGTAAGCTTTATATCATGAACTCGTGTTGCTAATTCTTGGAAAGTCTCAGGCTTGTTTACCTACAAAGCGTATAAGATATTCCACTCCATTCCTTGAGCACTCATCTCAACAGCAGAAGATTCAAGCAAATGATCCTTGCACTTCAAAGAGAGGGCACACCAACGATTCATATAATCTATGATTGGCTTTTCATCCCATTGCCTAGTGTTAGTCAACTCACTTATGCTGACCACGCGACGTGTGCTCTAGATGCGATTCAAGATTTCATTTTCCATTTGCCCCCAGCTATCAATGGATGCAAAAGCAAGGTCTGTGTAGCAGTCAAACGCAACACCTTTAAGAGATCGCACGAACTGCTTCACTAAGAGGCCTCCACCGTTGACAACATTATTGCAAGTCTCGATGAAGTGCGCTATATGCTACTTCGGGTTCCCTTTGCTATCAAATTGATGAAATTTTGGAGGTTGGAATCCCTAAGGCATCCACAGCGCATCAATATTTTTTTTATAACGCTTACTGTAATGATGGGTTCTATAAGAACCTCCTTCTAGATGGGTCTTTACCGCATTAGCTATCAAGTTTTGAATTTGCTCAATTGACATTGAATTCAAGGTTGAATCATTCTTTGGATTGTGCTCATCGTCAGACTCCTTGCTATGATTGGACTCTTTGTTGGAATCTTCACCGCCTGAGTCTTCGTTTGAGGCTTTAGATGACCGCTTTAACAACTTCTTTTTCAAATCAGCAATCTGCTTATTTTAACGCTTAATTTGAGCATCATTTTCTTCGCTCTCCTTAGAGAGTCTTTACAGAGTTGCCTTCATATTTGCCAATTCTTCCTCCAAGTTGATAACCTCTGTCACCATGACTGGCATGAAGATAGTGTCAAAGGATTCAACTTTAACTTACAAGAAAAGTGAATCCCTTGGAAATGTTGGTGAAGAATCGCCACTACCATAGTCATCATCCTCCTCATCGAAAGGTTGTAAGACATTATTGGTGTAGGCTTGAAATTCGTTCAGTCCACAGGGTAGAGTCTTCCTCATATTGAAGACAACGAAAGGTTTTATCTTCAAATTAGGGAGAAAAACAGTTTGATTGACTCCATCAGCAGGCAAGTTGGAGCAAAATTTTTGAATTTTACGTAACTGCAAAATTTGGGTCACAACTTGTTGTTTTGGGGTGATGGAGGCAACAACTTTAGTCATGCTCCTAGTCATCACTCTAGTGCTTAGATTACCAGATGCAATACTAGCCTTTGTGAATCCTTTTGATGCAAATCCGATAGTTTTCTTCTTCGAAGATTGAAGGATGGCATTTTCGGGAGGCATTTTTTCTTCAAAGGAGTGTAGAACTTGTTTGCTTGGAAAAAGAGATGAGAGGCAGATAAGTTCCACCGAGCGTGCCAAAAATTTGTAAACACAAATTTCAAGTTTAAACTAAATAAGACAAGAAATATGGACAAATTTAATTTGTATTAATTTCAGAAGATATGGGTACAATCTCTTTGTATTTGTTACAAGCAAACAAAAAAAGTCATCTGATTTGATCTCTAATTTGTATTTGAAAGAGGGCCAATTTGCTTGTATCTTGATTTAGTTGATTGATTTGACTCCTTTGAATGAACTTGAATGAATTTGGTCTTGAGAGAGGGCCTAAGAGGTTTAATCCCAATCAAGAATTTTTCTTTGATCTTCGAAAGTAAACGGTAAATTCAATCTCCTTGAATGGATTTAGTGAATTTGGTCTTGAGAGAGGGCCTAAGAGGCTTAATCCCAATTAAGAAGAGTTTTATTTGATCTTCAAAAGTAGACGACACGTGCTTTGAGTACTTGTTGTCTTCTACCAGAGAAAGATAAGGATTCTTGAGCTCTTGTGAGTTCTTCTAAAATGCCGACGGAGTAAAATGAATTTTCACCCCCAGAGTAGGAGGAAGTAGTGCTCCATTTATAGAGAAAGAATCCCCCGCCCTTACTAGGGTTTGTAACTTTTTCGCCTTCTTGTACAGTTGATTGGGCATTTGACTTGTTAGTCTATTTGACCGATGATTTAATAATTAATTTGACCATTGACTTGGCAGTCGTTTGAGTAATGATTTGGTAGTCGACTCGACCCAATTTATTTAAATAAATTAAATTAACTAAATAGGCTGACCCAAATAATCAATTTTTATTTTATTTTATGACATGATGTTTGTTATTAACTTTTTTTGCGTACAATCAATACTCAAAATTGCTAGAGAACTCACAATACAATTGAACTACAGCTAGAGAACTGATTATTTTTACACCCCTCTTACCCCTATTTATACATGAATTTTCATCACTCTATCCAATCTCATACTCCCGAGAAATATGACACAAAATCTATTGCATAATCTTTGCCCATGATTGCTGTTATGAAGTAGAGTTAACTTAAGTCTTTTTATCTCACTTCCAGGGTTAAATTCAGCAGAAATTCAGAAGCTCTTACTGGGTCTCCATTAGAGATTTGCTAAAAAAAAATCTAAGTAGTTAACGGGTTGATGATGATGAACAGTGGTGGAGTTGGGTGCGTGTATAATTGTAAAGGAGAGGGCGAAAATCAAGGGCATTTTTCTTTTGTTTTTTTTCCATAGATTAGGTGCAACAGAAAGATGAAGAGGTTGGTAGTGATAAGGTTGCTGATGAAGATGGTTGGATAAGGGGGAGCTAGTGCAATGGAAGAGGAGAGAGAAAATAAAGTTGGGAGTGGGTTAAGTGAGTGTGATAAGGATAGGAGATAGGTTGCATGCTTAGGCCATAGAAAACTTCTCTCTAATCCAGTCTCTTCTCACATGCATCCAATTGTTGCATTTTTGGACTAATTTTACTAATTTATAATTTCCTACCAAAAAATAAAAATATTGTAAAAATAAAAATAGCGTAAAAATACGACAAATGAATTTTATTTGCAAGCAAAATAAAGTGTACAGGATATTAAAAATATCAAGCTTTTAGAATCAACAAATACCCCCACACTTAAGTTTTTCTTGTCCTCTAGTGAAATCAAACTAAAAATCCTAGAAAAGAAAAATTAGTAAAAGAAAAACACTACCTCACTTTCGTAAGAAGTATGGTTACATTTAGCATATATAACAACAAAACATGGCTCCGAGGTGCACACTATTTTATGGAATCTATTTTCAGGGTCTTGTGTTCTCAAAATTGATTATGAAATCCCTTTTATTTTGCTGCAACTAGTGATAAGTCCATTGTCGATGCCAACACTCACGAGAAAGAGGAAATTACAAAATTGCTCTTAATATATTGCACTAGAGCCTGCAAACTAACGTATGAAGGAATGCCTTTCGTTTTTTAAGGTATTTTGAAAGGCACGCAAAGAGGAAGCCTCTTGTCTGCAATGTCAAAATGGAAATTTAGTACACTTCACCTTATTCTCTCTCTTGTTTCTAAACTCAATTCTCTCTCCCTTTCTCTGGTTGAGTACGAACAAGAAGAAGAAAGAGAAGAAGAAGTGACAAAGCAGAGTTCTTGATATTCTGAACAAATTGAGGAAGAAGACTAAAAATTTAGTATACATCCCCTCAATTCTCTCTCCCTTTTCTCTGGTTGAGTACGAATAAGAAGAAGGAAGAGAAGATGAAGTAACAAAGCAGAGTTCTTGATTTTCTGACCAAATCGAAGAAGACTGAAGGATCATGGTAAGTGCTAGTTATTTTGCTTAACATTCATCACATTCGACTTGCATATTGCATCTTTATCCTATTTTTGATTCCTTTTTTTAGAAGTTGATATGCAATTTTTTTTTCTTTTCTGTGTTAGAGTTACTTGTTGAGGTTTTCCACTAAGGGTTTTTGAGATTGGGGGAAATCGGGTGAGAAAAATAAAAAATATTTAGCATGCATAATCACATAATTGTCTCTATATAGTTGTATGGTGAGATAATTTTTTATGTGTAGTTAATTTTGAAAAATGGTTTTACACGGGGGAAAAAGAATTTGGTTGTTCATTGTAAGGACAAAATGCTCTCAATTTTTGATGTTAATTTTGAACAATGTCAAGTGATCAACCTATTTAGAGATGTGAAGAGAGCAGCTATGGAACAGAGTGTGAAATTATCCAAATTTGCACGCTTTGTTTGGCGTCCTCCTTGGAAAGAGAATAAGAGGTGGGCACTTAGGTGTGATAAGGACTGGGTAAAGTTGGGAAGCCATTGGGAGACTCTGAAAAAAAGTAATGTAATACCTTGATATATGGTTGACTTGCCTGAGGCTAGTGATGTGCAAAAGGTTGTTGAAAGCCTGGAACAGTTGCAATCATCCAAACTGGAAGGCCTTGACCAACCTTACCCTATTCTCCCAATAGTCAACAGAGCCTACACTAAATGAAACTAAACCTAACTCCCAACAATCAAAAGAGCCCACACTAAGTGAAGCTAGGTTATGGGCAGACAATTTGATTGTGAGCTTCAGTGGCATTTATGTTAGGCCTAAGGTTTCAGCAAAGGCCTAGCCCAAACCAAAAGCAAAGCAAGGTGTTAGGAAATCCCTACCTAGGTCAGCAAAGGTGGCTATGATAGTAACACCCCCAACCCATGTCTGTGTCCCAACAGGCCCTAAAAGCCCAACCCAACCCAACCCAACCTACTAGTTCCCAACCATGCCATACCGCCAAATAAGATCACAGGGATACCCAACCCCTACCCCTAGCAGTCCTCCATCAACACCAACACCTCCAATCCATGTCTCTGTCCCAACAGCCCATGCAACCCCACCTACTTCAAAAAACCCCTCCCAACCCAGCCATACCCCTAGAAGGGCCCAGACAAGATTACAAGAAAATCCAACCCCTGCCCTCATAAGTCCTTCAACACCAATACCTGTAACCCAACTACAAAGTCCTTTTTCTCAACCCTACTACAGTTTAAGAAGCGCCCAGAAGAGCCCATCTCAGGCTTGTATTGGTTCAACCATAGCTCAGCCATGTAACACTTCAATAAGAGCCGAACCAAAATCCCATTCAACACAACCAAGGCACTCAGTTGATGTAGGTTTGGGGATTGTGAGGAAGGATTGCAATGACTTGCAGGACTTGATGTGGGTTCTTTATGCCAACCACAAATCCTAGAGTTGGATATATTCTTTGAAGATGACGAGAATGTGCTTAGTAAGGAGGTGGAGTAGGCATATGATGACAGTGAGGGGAGTGTCTATGAGGGAGGTGAAAGTGAGGACTCAGAACAAGAGTAAAGGGATTTCTGAGGGGCTAGAAGACATTAAGTTAGAGACAGATACTCAATATAAAATGGTGTTACGGCATCAATTGCTTGATGAAGATGGGAGTGGAAGTCAGTTAGTAGTCAATAAAATGGTTAAAGTGTTTCAAAAGGATAGGTTATGGAGAAAAGGGATGGATGTAAAGGTGAAATTAGCTCCTGGTGACATCTTTACTTGTAAGGAGGACTTGCTGAAAGTGATGAAAGAATATTGTGTTCAAGAAGGTGTATCTTTCAAGACATTAAGGAATGATAGGAAGAGCCACATCCAGAAATGCTCTAATTCTAGATGCACATTTAGGATTAATGCATCAGTGTTGGTTGACAATATCACTTGGATCATAAGAAGCATCATTAGAAGTCATATATGTCCTGTGGCTGAAGAGAACAAGATGGCAAGTTGCAAATGGGTTGCTAGCCATATGTTGGAGGACTTTAGGTCCAATCCAAACATGGATGGCAAATGTATGCAAGATATAATCGTGAGGAGGTATAAGGTCTTCATTCCTAATCATATCTACTGGACTACAAGGAGGTTTATGAAAGAGATTGTAGAAGGCAAACATGATGAAGGATATCGGGTGCTTCCACAGTACACAGAGCAGTTCAAAGAAAGAAATCTAGAGTCTGTATGCTTCATAAACTAGACTGACCAAGGCCCAGGGAAGAACTTCACCTTTAAGAGGTATATTATCTGTGTTGGTTCAGCAATATCAGCTTTTAAAGAGCATTGCAGGCCCTCATTGGCAATGATGCATGCTTTTAAAAGGTCCCTACAAGGGAGTGCTGATGATTGCTATGGGATTGAATGACAATAATGATCAGTTCCCTCTTACTTATGGGGTGGCATCCTGTGAAAATAAAGAGGAGTACAGTTTCTTCATTCATGGACTTGCTATGGCTCTGGAAGCAAGGGAGGATAGCTCTAAATATACCATCATGTTTGATAGACACAAGGTAATACATCACTAACTAAATCCCAAAGTTTATATGTTTATTGTATATGTATGCTAATATAAATTATTTCCTTATTTTGGTCACTCAAGGGTATAATTAAAGCATCGAAGAAGATCATGCCACAAGCTTCAAAGAGGACATGTGTTCAGCACTTTTACAAGAATTTTGCTTGTTAATACCTTGGTAAGTCAACTGTTAACCTTATTTTTATCCTTTATTTTTCATTTTAGGGATGCTGACTTATTTTTCCCATTAAAACATTGTAAGGTGCTTGGTTTCATTGTTTTTTCTATATTGCTGCAAATGCCTACTCCCCTTATGTGTTTACAAAGGCCATGGACAAGATTAAAGAGAAGGATGCTTCTGCATATCACTGGCTAAAGGACAATGAGCCCTTAGAACATTGGGCTAGGATTAAGTTTGATGAGGCCCTGAAGTCAGATGACAATACTAATAACTTTGTAGAAAGTTTTAACAATGCTATTGTGAAGCATATGGGCAAGCCAGCGTACAATATGCTAGAAGACATTAGGAAGATAATTGGGAGCAGGTTTGATAGGAGGTTTCAATTGCTAGCAAGTTAGGACACCAAAGTGATAAGTGCCTTTGATTACTTCATTTTTGAGGTAGTTTTATGGCACTTTTCGGGGTTTTAAGAGCCCGATGTTATATTTTATACTTTTTTTTTATTTACGCTTAGGTATGGTTCTTTGGTGATTGTAGCAGGTTTTCAGACTGATTGGCCAAGCATTTGACTTGGTGGGAGCATGTTTTGGCCCACCACGATACCCCCTAATGTCAGCATGCCCATGGAGTAAGAAGAAAAATAATAGAGATCGGTCTAGTAGGCACCACGGTCCTGCCGTGGTGATGACCACAGACCATGCTGTCTTTGTAACTATGGCCTCTTCGCCTCCCTTCAGCTGTGTGGCTGAGAGAGCTCGAATTTTCGATTAAAGAGACGTCCCTTGGCAACAATGGAGAGGATTCCCTCATCTTCCATGGTCATGCCCTTTCTCAATTTCATCTTTTATAGTTAGAATTTTAGTTTGATTTTGTGTGCAAGTGAGAATCTTGAGCATAGAATTCGGTTTTTTTTGCGATTTGAAGACTTTGTTTGAAGCTGTCATTGCCAAGCCTTTCCCTCTCAGATCTTGCTAAATCATTTGCTTAGTTGTTTAATTTTTAATCATGGCTGAGTAGTTTATCTTGACTAGGGATTTATTTGTTAATGGAAGTGTAGTTGGATCATTTTAATTCAATAGAATTGTGTTATCTTTCAAGTTAGTTTGATTTCATTTAATCAAGTAATTATCATGTTGTGAGTGGACTTGGCCAAATTTGCTTGCACCCTTAAGACAATTGAGTGAGGAATTGAAATGTGAAATTCGATTGTTAGACCGCTTGCTAGGACTCAACGTAGCAATGGCTTGAACCAGAAATTTGCACGTTGGGAGGATGAATGAGTAATCAAAAATACTAAACCTAGAGTAAGACAAATTAGTTCAAAAGAACCACTTTGGTTTAGTTTAGGCAATTTGGTCGATTTCGAAAGAATATAATAAATTCCGAATCGATTACAATTCCTTGAAATTATCTAATTTAGAGAAATGCACATGTTAAATCGTATGATCCAACACTTTTCTTAACTAAATAAATCCTAGACATTTTTCCTTGATTGAATTTAGAAATTGTTAATTAGAAATAGCCGAATCAAAATCCTAAATTAAGATATTGCTTAGAATTTTCTAATAGAAAGAACTTGGTAATTTTGCTTTTGTCTCTATGGACAATACTTTCTTTTTAACTACAACACTTGTGCACTTGCCATAATATCAAGTTTTTGGCGACGTTGTCGGGGACCAAATTGCTAAATGTCGAGTCGATCTTGTGAGAGTGACTCAGTATTTTTACTTCACTTTTTTTCTTCCACTTTTGATTGCTTTGGTAGTGTTGGTGATTTAGCTTGCAGGAAGATTCTCCCTTTTATGTGAAGTCCATTCATTTATGAACGAGATCCTGAAATTGAGAGGACTTTTCGTCAAAGAGAAAGAAGCAAAGGGTAGAAAGACAAAGGTGCAAGGCTCAAGAAACTTCGCCAAAAATGGACCACCAAGAAGGGAACCTGAAAGAAGGACACTCCGGGATTTCATCACTCCAGGTGTCCAAGGTATCACCTCTAGCATAGCTAGACCTACATTGGAGGTGAACAACTTTGAGTTGCGGCTGACACTAGTCTCAATGGTTCAACAAACGCCGTTTGGGGGATCACCAATGGAGGACCGCAATCTTCACCTCTCAATCTTTTTGGAGGTGTGCAATACATTGGGATGAGCTAACTAAAGCATTTTTTTGGCAAATTCTTCCCACAATCAAAGGCGACGAGTTTAAGGAATCAAATCACTACCTTCACTAAAAGGGAAGACGAATCACTCTATGAAACTTAGGAGCGATTCAAGGACTTGCTAAGTTATGCCCTCATCATGGACTCCAAAAGTGGATGATAATCCAAACCTTTTACAATGGAGTTACTCAGGCAGTGTGGTCCACCATAGATGCGGTGGCGAGAGGCACTTTGATGAACAAGACGGAGGATGAAGCCTTCAATTTGATAGAGGAGATGACACTAAACAATTGCCAGTGATTCACTGAACGAGGCCATCCCAAGTGGGTTGGAGGTAAGCTTGAAGTTGATGCATTTACTTTGCTTTCTGCTAAACTTGATGCTATGGCTCAAAGGTTGGACCGTATGAATGTAAATACTGTAAATTTTAGTGCCTCTCTCCCATGTGAAATTTGTGGTTCTATTGAACATGTGATTTTGAATTGTCAAGTTGAGAATCCTTTTTCCTAAGACTATGCTGAAGTCAATTATGTTTAAAACTTCAACCTGAGACTGACCAATGACCCTTACTCCAGCACGTAAAATCTGGGTTGGAGGAATCATCTGAATTTCTCATATAGGTCTAATCCAAACCCTCCGAATATGCCCCCATTAAATGCTAGGCCACCCCTTGGTTTTCAAAGACTACCTTTCCCTCCACAAGCTCCTCAAAACTCCAATTTGGAGGCCATGATGAAGAGTATGCTTTTGGCGCAACAAAAGCAAGATGAGTATAAGCTAGCTTTTCATCTACACCCCTGGGTAGACTTCCTAGTAAGCCCAAGCCTAACCCTAGGGAGCAATGCAATGCTATGATTTTGAAAGGGGGGAAGCAACTAGAGGGACCTAAGGGGTTACCAATGATGAGTCTTTGCATGATGAAAATAAGCATGTTGAGAATATCGAGAAAGAGGTGCCTACACCCTCTAATAATGTGATTGATGATGTTGTGCATAAATCTGATGAGGTTCCTAAGGATCCTAAGATCACTTCCCCAAAACCTTACACCCCACCTTTACCATTCCCTCAAAGAATGGCTAAGGTAAAACTTGATTTGCAATTCGGGGAAATTTTTAGAGGTTCTTACAAAACTCTACATAAACATCCTATTTACTGATGCTTTGTCTCAAATGCCTTCATATGCTAAATTTTTGAAAGAAATTCTATCTAATAAAAGAAAGCTAGAGGAGTATGAGACTGTAACTTTGACTGAAGAGTGCAGTGTCGCGATCCAAAACAAGCTTCCTACTAAATTTAAGGTTCCTGGTAGTTTTTCAATTCCCTGTCTAATAGGGAATGTGTCTATAAACCGTGCTTTGTGTGATTTAGGCCCAAGTGTGAGCTTGATGCCTCTTTCTATGTGTGAGAAATTGGAATTAGGAGGGATGAGGCTGACTACTATCTTTTCACAATTGGCGGACTGTTGTATGAAATACCCTGTGGGTATTTTAGAGGTTGTTCCAATAAAAGTAGGAGATTTGTATACGCTGGTAGACTATGTGATTTTAGAAATGGAAGAGGATACACACACCCCCATCATTCTTGGGAGGCCATTCTTGGCCACTGCCAGGTGCCATATTGATGTGAAAAACGATAACTATCTTTTGAAGTAGGGGATAATCATGTGGAGTTTAACTTGTTTAAAGCTTCTAAATTCCCTTCTATTTCTGATGAATGTAATATGATTGATGCGGTTGATGGCTTGATAAGGGAAATTGTGTCTAACCTTGATTCTGATGATCCTCTTGAGCACTTCATGTTGAGTGATAGCACTACTAAGGATGAAAATCTCAAAGTAGCCATGTGTGCTCAACTTTTGGAAACCTCTCCACCAATTCCACCTTCCCTTGCTAGGTGGAACCACTGAAGGTTGAAAATAAGCCCCCATCTTATGAGGAGCAAGCTCTCGAGGTAGAACTAAAATGTCTTCCTTCCTCCTTGAGGTATGAATTTTTTGGACCCAACTCTACATATCCTATGATTGTGAATGCAAGTTTGAATGCATTTCAAGTTGACTCTTTGCTTAGAGTACTTAGAGAGCATCGTAAAGCCATAGGATATGCTCTTGATGACTTAAAAGGAATTCATCCTTCTGTGTGTATGCATCAAATCTTAATGGAAGATGACCATAAGCCCTCAACTAAACACCAAAGAAGATTGAAATCTAACATGCAAGAGGTGGTCAAGAAGGAAATTTTGGAATTGCTTAAGGCCAGCATTATTTACCCTATCTCCTATAGTGTATGGGTAAGCCGGGTCCATGTTGTGCCTAAGAAAGGGGGGATGACTGTTGCCAAAAATAAGATTAATGAGCTAATTTCCACTAGGACTGTCATGGGATAGTGCATGTGCATTAATTATCGGAAATTGAATAAAGCCACTAGTAACGATCACTTTTTCATTCCCTTCATTGACCAAATGCTTGAAAGATTGTCTAAGAACTCATATGTTTGCTACTTAGATGGGTATTCGGGTTTATTTCAAATCCCTATCCATCCTAGTGACCAAGAAAAGACTACTTTTACTTGTCCTTATGGTACATATGCAGAATACCATTTGGGTTATGCAATGTCCCTGCTACATTTTAACGTTGTATGACGACTTTTCTTTGATTTTATTGAGGACATGATAAAAGTCTTTATGGATGATTTTTCTATGTAGGTGCAACCTATGACTATTGCTTAAATAACTTGTCCAAGGTCTTGCAAAGATGTGAAGATGTGAATTTAGTTTTAAATTGGGAGAAGTGCCATTTTATAGTACAAGAACGGGTTGTCCTCGATCATGTTGACTTTAACAAAGACATTGAAGTTGGCAAAGTGTAAGGCTTGTCGTAGAGTTACAAATTAAACCACTACTTTGATTTATAAATAAGATTTATAGCATAGGAAAGTAGGGATTGATCCCACGAGGAAAGATTATGATAGTAAGCTAGTTTAAATCTAATTAAATTTACTACTCTAATTTATTTTACTTTCTCTTTATATTACTAAAACAAATCAAATTAAATAAGTAAAAATCTGGAAAAAATACGTAATATTGCCGCTAAATATTCTAAATTTAATTCTGGAAATAAAACAGTAAATAGCTATCCTAAATATTCTGAAAAATAAAAAAATAGAAATAATCACACAATATTAGACTGAAAATTAAAACAGAAAATAACAAGTAGAAAATTAATATTAAAAATCACAGAAAGTAATATAAATTAATATTCTGCAAGTTTATAACTTTATATCTCCAAAATTATATGTAATTTAATTGAGAAAAATTAAAACAGAAAATTAACTACAGAAAATTAAAACGAGAATAAAATATGAAATTAGAGAAATAATAAACTGTGCCAATATAAATACAAAAATAAATAAAAAAAGTACCCCTATTTTAAAATATAATTTTCCAAATTTAATAAAACCCTAAAAATGTAAAAGAAAAATTAAATACGTAATGTTTCAGAATTATTAAAGTAAAACCCTGCACGTATTCAATTCACGAAATAATTATGAAAAATTATCAAATAATTTCCAAAATTTCCAAAATTAGGTATCCACAAATTAGAATACTTTGTAAAACCTAAAATGGATTAAAACATGAAAAAATACAAAAGAAACTATTTTTAACCTAATTTCTAACAAACCAGTAAATAAATGGCATAGTAGAATAGAAAATAAATCTGAAAATTTTAATCACACTAAAAACTAAAATATAAATCATCTAAAATCACTAAGACACTCCTAAAAGACTACTCTTTTGAAGGGGGGGGGGGAACAAAATTTATATTAAATCTTATAAATTTAAGAATTAAAATTAACAAACTAGAGAGATTAACTAGAAAGCAACAAATAATTATCAAAGATATCAAATTTATGAAAAATACTTAGCATAATCTATATCCACCATGCAAATTAATATTTATCATCAACACACAAATCGATTTATCCATGAGTTAGACTGTAGAAGATACCCACTAGCGAATCTTCCCCCTTTTTTCTTATATTATAGTTTATTTATGTCAAGCCCTAACATAAACCCTACTAGTTTTGATAATCCAAACACTAGCGTAAGAATTTAATCAAACTAGAGCATTAAGTATTAGAAAAATATCATCTAACGGCTCGCAACCAATTTATCAGCAAATTGATTTAACAAAGATCTATAATGATTACCTAATTAAAAGAGATGGGTTTGAGCCATCCATGATTAATTAGGGTAATACTTATGCCTAAAAGACTATAACTTTGACGTATTAAAGCCTTTTAAACTATCATATGAATTCGTATTAAACTAATTAGCATGCATTCTGATTAATCTAATGTGAATATCATAAACAATAAATACTAATCGCTATAGAATCATGGAATAAAAATCAACTAAACAATAAAGCATAAAACTTGTTTCAAAATAATTAATTTAGCATGGTTTCAAATAGATTATACTAAGTACAAGAAAATTACTCACTCATACTAAAAATAAAATCACAACAATTAATCGAAGCTTTCATGTTTAACAATAAACGAAACACAAAAGAAATAAAATAAATTAAAAATAAAAATAAATAAGAACAATACTACTTTGGCTTCGATGATGATGATGAGCAATGATGGTGATGATGATATGTGAAGATGGAGTGTGATAGATGATGAGGACGATCAATGATGATGATGATGGAGGTGAGGGTTACTTAAAAAAAATAGTGATTTGGTGATATGGTGATATGTGGTGATGATGGAAGGCTGCGTGTGATGTTGATCGATGATGATGATGAAGAAGGTGTTGGTGATGCTATGAGATGTGAGATGAGGAGTGGGATGATGAGAGAAATGGTGCTGCGTGAATATGATATTGGTGAGGGTTGGACGTGAGATGAGTTAGAGGAAAAGATGTAGGTTTTTTATAGGATTATTCTACTAGGGTTTTCTTCTTTGGACTCCTCTTCCAAGTCTTCTAATTTCTCTTCAATTAGGATTAGTCATTTGATAATCCAAACCCAAATAAATCCTTATGAAAATATATTTTTCATAATTCATTATTTTTTTGGAGCGAACTTGATAAATTCGCTTGTAAAAATCCTTCGGTAAATAAAACCCGAATTTCGACGTTTTCTCTTCTCCTCATTCTTTATTTATGCTTAACCTAGAAAAATATGTAAATTAAAGTAAATTAGACAAAATAATATATATAATATAATCAAATTAATGATTAAAAATATGCATAATTATGATTGCAAAATTGCCACCACCAACTTCTGTAAAGGGTGTGAGTTGTTTTCTTGGACATGTCGGTTTTTACCGGCGATTCATAAAGGATTTTTTGAAAATTGCAAAACCTTTCACCCAATTTCTTGTCAAGGATGTGCCTTTTGAGTTTAATAAAGAATGCTTGAGTGCTTTTCTCAGGTTAAAAGAGGCGTTGATCACGGCTCCAGTGATGCAAGCCCCGCATTGGGAGCTACCTTTTGAGGTGATATGTGGTGCAAGTGACTATGCAGTGGGCACCATTCTTGGCCAACGGAAGGACAATAAGCCGTATGTCATATACTATACAAGCCGTACTCTTGATGAGGCTCAAGTGAATTATGCCACGAAGGAGAAGGAATTTCTTAGCAGTTGTCTTTGCCTTGGAAAAAATTTCGATCTTACTTGATCAATTCCAAGGTCATTATCTTCATTGATCATGCCGCTTTGATGCACTTAATGAAGAAATCCAACTCGAAGCCTCGACTCATTCGATAGGTCCTCCTTCTTCAAGAGTTTGATTTGGAGATCAAAGACAAGGCTGGTTGGCAAATGTGGTTGCTGATCATCTATCGTGCCTAGGCCCCGAGGCTACTCCTAGTGAAGAGCTCCCCATTGATGACTCCTTCCTCGATAAGTAAGTCTTTGCCATTTCTCACCAAGCCACCCTATGGTATGCTGATTTGGTTAACTTCAAAGTGTTCGGGGTGCTACCTCCAAGATTGTCCTACCAACAAAGGAAGAAATTCCTTTGTGATGCCAAATACTATGTGTGGGAGGAGCATCTTCTTTACAAGCTGTATGGAGATGGGGTCTATAGAGGATGCTTGCTGGAAGATGAGGTCCATAGTATCTTGCACCATTTCCATGCTTCAACCTATGGTGGACACTTTAGACCGGACAAGACGATTGCAAAGGTACTCCAAGCAGGTTTCTATTGGCCCACAATTTTCAAGGATGCAAGAAAATTTGTTATAACTTGTGATAGATGCCAGAGAACGGGGACATTACCAAGAGGGATGAGATGCCTCAAAGTGGCATAATTGAGGTTGAGTATTTGATGTATGGGGGATTAACTTCTTGGGTCCTTTTCATCCTTCCCGTAGCAACCTTTATATCCTTGTGGCAGTTGACTATGTTTCTAAGTGGGCGGAAGGCATTGCCACCCCGACTAATGATTCCAAGGTTGTCATCAAATTCCTCAAGAAGAATATCTTCACAAGGTTTGGCACAGCTAGAGCTCTTCTAAGTGAAAATAGAACACACTTTTGCAACAAGCCTCTTGAGTCACTATTGAAGAAATATGGGGTGTTCCATAAGGTTGCTATATCCCCAAACAAGTGGGCAAGTAGAGCTCTCGAATCGGGAGTTGAAAAGTATATTGGAGAAAACGATGATCAGTCTTGCAAAGATTGGTCACTCAAGCTTGATGATGCTCTTTGGGCATATCACACTGCCTATAAGACTCCTCTAGGTACCACTCCATACCACCCGCTGATCATTCTACCGCAAGCGCACGGATAGGTGTAGTATAGATAAAAGATATCGTTCCTCATGGACTAATTGTAACTTACGAAGTCTTACCTATCAGAATGTGCTAAGTAAAATTCTGGTTCAAGTGGATTCGATTTAACAATAGCAAATAAACTTATCTAAATCAATAAGGAAAAAACGTCTAGGAATTTTCATAGTTGTGAAAGGAAATTGGATCAGAAATAACGAATATTTACTCTCTTCTAATTAGATAAATTTGGGGAATTGTAATCTCTTTAAAAACTCAGCCTATTCTTTCAAAATCAACTAAATTTGCCTAAACTAAACAAAAGTCATTCTTTCAAACTAATTTGTCTTAATTCAAGTTTAATATCTTCGATTACTTACTAGCCCTCCTAACATACAAATCTCTCTTTCGAGACGAAGTTACGTTAGGTCTAATCAAGCAGTCCAACAACCAATTGTCACCTTTCAGTTTTTCACTCGATTGTTTCAAGAGTGCAAGCAAATTTCGGCCAAAAATCAACTCACAACAATCCAAGCACTTGACAAAACCATATCAAACCAATCGTGAAAATAAGCACAATTGTATAGATTAAAACATGATCTAACAACACTTCCACAAACTACTAAATCCCTAGACTAAAGAAAACTACTCAGACATGATAAAATATTGACAAACTAACCAACGATTAGTGAAATCTAAGCGAAAAGGGGATTGATTGAGATGGCCTTCAACCAAAGCTTCAGAACCATCTCAAGAACAAACTCTCACACTCAAGACTCACACCAGTACAATAACCAAACTAAAAACTACAAAATTTGAGAAAGAAAACTAAAGCACTAATCTACACTACTCTATACTTTTGCTTGGAATGATCTTGGATGCTCTCTACTGCTTGCAAAACGTCGCTTTTTATAAAGAGGCTCGGTCGATATCAGCCACATAGCCAAGGGAAAACGAAAAGGTAGCAGTTACAGGCTCACCACGGTCTGACCATGGTCTGTGCTGGAACTGGATTTTTGCTCATTCTTTGCTGTACAGGTGTGGCATAATGTGGATGACCATGGGGGAGGTCAAAATACAGCCATTGAAGAGCGAATGCAGGGTAAAAAGGCTAAAAATTCTGCAAAACACATCAAACAACTATACCCAAATGTAAATCAAGAGGAGAGTGAATAACAACTTAAAGCACAATATTCTCCTAAAAATGAAACAAAATAGCCCTAAAATGATATACATATTAAGCACCCCATGCTTAAACTGTTGCTTGTCCTCAAGCAATGCAAAGATTAACATTATACACAGCCTCCTCAGGATAGATATAGGTAACATTCAAATGGTAAAGCTGATCCAAAGATAGCCCAAAAAGATACAAAAATTCATTAACAAAAAGAATAGGGAATGAAATTTTCGAAAACCTTTTTAATAGATTAAAATGTAAAACTTGGAAGGAATCTCCCCCGAATTGTCAAATACAATCATTCAACATATGAAACAAGCGAAACTAGTAAGGCCGATAGAACCTCATTATAGTTATGTGGCACTCAGTACTCATGTGTTTGAAATGTACATATTTATGAAGGTTCTCTCAAATCTCAACCTTAGACACAGATCTACCACAAGCTTGACAAGACTCTCAAATTCACCATCACTAAAAATGCAAACACATTAGACAATCATGAGGACTTTAATAGGGTTGTAACGGGGCTAGGGGTAAAGGTAAGAGGGGAATAAATGTTTTTGGAAATGAAGAGCTAGAATTCAAATACTAAGAGCTAAACAATTCTAATGCATCAAACAACATCCTTCTTGAACCTTATAAATTCAGAATAAATCCCCAAATGAAGAGAGAAAGAGTCGAAAATCACAAATAACTTGCATTCCCAACAAGGCTAACCTCTTTCTTCGATTTTTTCCGTTTCCTTTTAATTTTTTTTTCGAAATTTTTTTCTTTTTTGTGTTTTTTTTTTCGCAAGCACTTATTATCTTTTTCAGAAGAGATAGCCAAGGAAGACATCCATAACGAACTTTAAATTTCAACTCTTCTCTACATTTTGTACAATAAAACAAGGGATTAATCAATATCTCACAACCCTACCCGGAACAACCAAATTACACCACAAGATATCTTTCCATCTTACGAACACCTTATCAAACTTGATGCAAAGGAGTAGAACACTCCTTTAGCGTTGGCTTAAAGGTAAGACAAATACTTGGCCATGGGTTATAATAGGAGGTTCAAATCAAGAAAAACGGATACAGGTTCAAGGGGGCTGACAAGGGATACAATACACAACTAGGGTGGCTATTTGGCCGTGGGGTTTAAACAAATCAAAGAAAGAATTGCCTCAATCATGTTTCCTAAATGCATATGCGAAATGTGATCTTGAATGAGAATCTAAGCAATTTTTAGAGAAATAACGTCAAGGAAGAGTCATACATGAAAGAAATATGAGACTAATAATGATAAATAGTCTCTAAAGGCTCAAAGTCTCACGGGACATCTACCAAGGTCAAAACTAGCTCACTAATAAACACATGCCAAAATCTTGTAGAGACTCATGAGGAAAATCATTTCACATCCAACATGTGGTCAAAACATGGAATTCATTTCGAAAACTCACAAACAGTTTATGCACAATTCGGGCGAATCAAAGGATCAAACTAAACCAAAGAAACCTACCAAATCTATAGAGATCATCATCGGAGCTTTTTTTTTTCTTTTTTTTGACTTTTTAATTTTTTTATGCATGCTCTTACAAACAATGCAAACTAAAAGGCAAAAGAAACTAACAAAAATGGAAATGCAACCTAGAATGCAAAGAAAACAAAATGCACTGTTAAACAAAACTAAAACAATACCAGATCTAGCAAACAACCAACGAATATCATCCAAAATTCCCAACCGAACTAATAAATCCTCATCATAATATCTAGTTGCTACAACCATACGTTCATTCAAGCAACTATACCTAGCAACATGATTATCATGCGTTAAACTAAGGGGGCTGAGGAAAGTTACCTCTAGCACGCGCATTGGTTGACATTCGGGATGTTCTTTGAGGTCGGGTGGTGCTTGACTTGAAGAACCAACCTCCTTGGTGCTCCTTGGTCTCTTGTTTGATGCCATTGTTGTAAACTTGAAACAAAAACAAAACTAAAACCAAAAGTAAGAACTAAAACCTAGAAAATTGAAGACGTTAAACAAAAACATGACAAATAAGAGAGAGAAAATGATGGGTATGGTGGATGAGTAAAGGTGAGATGAATTTGAAGTAAAAGAAGAAGAAGAGATGGATTTTAAGGAGAAAGATGAGAAATTGAGTGAAAGGAAAGGATTTGGTGCGAGAATGATTGGAAATGGTGAAGAAATGAGGGGAGATTAGTGAGATTTGGTTATGGAGTTTAGAGAGAGAAAATGGGGGTAGAAAGAGAGTGTATGTTGAGAGGTTGTAGAAGATAGGGGGAAAGGGAAAAGGCACCACGGTCAAAACCCAGATTGCGGCCCATAGCAGACCACCACGGGCCATGGGGCTCACCATTGTCCATCCGTGGTGTCTGCTGGCATCCAATTTTTTGATTTTTCTGGGTTGGCACCCCATGGCCATATTTCTGGGGTACTGACCGCGGTGCCAACATTTAATTCATATATTTTTTTTCTCTATTTTTTTAATTTTTTATTATTTTTTATTCGTATATATAACTACAAAAGTTAATAAAAATCAAAACTATAAAAAGGGAAAAGGATAGAAAACTTGGGTTGCCTCTCAAGAAGTGCTCTTTTAAGGTCAAAAGCTTGGCCCTTGTTCTTGGCTTGGTCCGGATCAGATAGTGTATGGACATTGGCTTTGTCCCGTACCACAAAATCAAACTTATTTAGTTGAAGGTACCATCTTAAAAGTTTTGGCTATAGGTCCTTTGTCTTCATAACTTGGTGCCATAACCCACTATCTGCATACAAAACAAATCGATCTTGTGGCCCATCAGACGGGCTATCATCAACTTGTTTAACCCCTACATCAAAATTTGCATCAAAGCCTCCCACAAGGGGCATGGGGAGAACAGTTTGTGCAAACCTATAGTAATCACTTATTGAAAACTCATTAGAAACAGGGGCCTCAACCTCGGGCTTGTTAGGTGGCATAGGAGCAGCAAACTTCACCTTAACATACCCTTGGTCGGGGTCCTCATAAGAAATCTAGTCAGAATCAGGAGGATCTTCACAATTCCATACATCTTCCATATCAATCTTAGGGGAAAGGGATAATGCATCCAATATAGAAGAATGAGGAGAAATCATGTCCTCGTTCTTATGACTAAACACAGCAAATCACCCTTTCACCTCAAAAGATACCAAGGCCTCTCTTTCATCTATGTGGTAACCAGCTGTAGCCAAAATGAGTCGACCTAGGATAATTTGGGCATCGTCAGTTTCAGGCATATCAACTATAATGAAGTCCTCCAACACCTACATGTGTCCTATATTGACTGGCACATTGTCCAACTTGCCTATAGGTTGCGTCACATAACCATCAACCAACTGTAGGGAAAAGGGTGCGGCTAGTAATGGTCCTAGGTCTAGCTTATAAAACAAAGAATAGGACATTATATTGACACTTGCACCTAGATCATATAGACCTTTCTCAATTTCCACCTTTCGTATAATGTAGGGGATAGAAAAACCACCTGAGTCAGGGAGCTTAGGGGAAGAAATGGTAGGGATCTCAACAGTGTCATTCTCTATGAAAGTGGCAGTCTTGCCATAATTGTTTCTCTCCTTATTACCAGCCATGATTATCTCCCTAGCCTCTTCTATTTGTAATTCCTCAGAGTCAGTTAAGTCCTCTTCTTCCTTCATGGTAACACAGGTATAGTGCTCATAAGGGTTAGGTTCATGTTTGCTCGGAAGTCTATTTGAGGGCGTAGAGGAGAAATTAGCTTTTTGGGCAATTTGGGCTTCTGACATCCTATTATGAGTCGTAAGCACATCAACCTTTGAGGCTAATTGCTTAATATACTCATCCTGTTTCTGCTGTGCCATAAGCATATTTTCCATCATTACCTCTAATTTTGACTTTTGGGACATTTGAGAAGGGAATGGGGGTCTTTGAAAGTCAGGGGGGTACTCTAGCATTCATAGGGGGCATAGTCACAGTGTTTGGATTCTACCTATAAGAAAAATTTAGATGATTCTTCCAACCTGTATTATAGGTATTAGAGTAAGGGTCAATGGTCGGTCTCGGGTTAAAATTTTGAACATAATTAACTTCATTAGGGTCCTGAGAAAAAGGACTCCCAATTTGACAATTCAGAGTTATATGCTCAATTGAACCACAAATTTCACAAGGGGAAGGGGCACTAGAGTTCATAACATTAGCATTTATTTGGTCCAGTCTATGAGTCATGGCATCTACTTTAGTAGAAAGTAAAGTAATTATATCAATTTCATGCTTACCTCCAACCCGCTTGGGTTGGGTTCGTTCCGTGGACCATTAGAAGTTGTTAAGTGCCATATTCTCGATCAGATTATAGGCTTCATCCTTAATCTTGCTCATCAGAGTTCCTCCTACCGCCGCATTGATAGTGGACCTTACAGATTGGGTCATACCATTATGAAAGGCTTGGATTATCATCCAATGCTGAAGACTATGATATGGGGCACAAATGTAACAGATCTTTAAAACGCTCCTAAGCTTCATAGAGCGCCTCATTATCTCTTTGCAGAAAGTTGGTGATCTGATTCCCTAGGCTCGCTGTTTTGCTTGGGGGAAGAACTTGGCGAGGAAAGCTCTTGTCAACTCATCCCAGGTGGTTATGCATCCAGACGGCAAAGAGTCCAACTAAGCCCTAACTTTATCCCTCAATGATAAAGGGAATAAGCACAGCTGAGTTACATCCCTAGAGACTCCATTCAATTTCAACGTATCACACACGTCTAAAAAGACCGAGAGGTGCAGATTTGGGTCTTCCAAGGGAGTTCTGCCGAACTGAGATTGTTGCACCATGAAAATGAGTGCCAGTTTGAGCTCGAAGTTGTTGGCATCGACAGCAGGGCGAGCGATGCTTAAGGCGATCCCCTGGACTCCTGGGGTAACAAAATCATGAAAAGTCCTTTGTTAGTCACCTTATACCATGTTTGAATTCCTTCTTGCCTCGCATCTTTGCTCTTCAATCCTTTGCTTTTTCCTCCTTAAGCAAAACATCCTTTCAATCTCTAGATCGGGTCTGTACAAGGTTGGACTTCGCATAAACTAGGAAAAATTCTTGCAAGCACTTTCACCAACACTACCAGTGCAATTTAAACTAGCAAAGAAAGAAAAGAACAAAAAAGAACAATAAAAAACAATAAAATACCTAGTCACTTTCGTAAGACCAACTCAATAGTTAATAGTTTTAATCCCCAGCAATGACGCCAAAAACTTGATTATACAACTGTAAGCGCACGCATAGTCGTATTATAGATAAAAGATATTGCTCCTCAAGGACTAATTGTAACTTACTGAGTCTTACCTATCAGAATGTGCTAAGTAAAATTCTGGTTCAAGTGGATTCGATTTAACAATAGCAAATAAACTTATCTAAATCATAGTTATGAAAGGAAATTGGATCAGAAATAACGAACATGTGCTCTCTTCTAATTGTTTAAATTCGAAGAATTGTAATCTCTTCAAAAACTCAGCCTATTCTTTCAAAATCAACTAAATTTGCCTAAACTAAACAAAAGTCGTTCTTTCAAACTAATTTGCCTTAATTCAATTTTAATGTCTTCGATTACTTACTAGCCCTCCTAACATACAAATCTATGTTTCGAGATGAAGTTACGTTAGGTCTAATCAAGTAGTCCAACAACCAAATGTCACCTTTCAGTTTTTCACTCGATTGTTCCAAGAGTGTAAGCAAATTTCGGCCAAAAATCAACTCACAACAATCCAAACACTTGAGAAAACGAAATCAAACCAATAATGAAAATAAGCACAATTGTATAGATTAAAACATAATCCAACAACACTTCCACAAACTACTAACTCCCTAGACTAAAGAAAACTACTCAGACATGATAAAAGATTAACAAACTAACCAACGATTGGCGAAATCCGAGCGAAAAGGGGAATGAATAAGATGGCCTTCAACCAAGGGCTTCAGAACCGCCTCAAGAACAAACTCTCAAACTCAAGAATCACACCACTACAATAACCAAACTAAAAGCTAAAAAATTTGAGAAAGAAAACTAAAGCACTAATATACACTACTCTATACTTCTGCTTGGAATGATCTTGGATGCTCCCTACTGCTTGCAGAACATTGCTTTTTATAGAGAGGCTCGGTCAATCTTAGCCACACAGCCAAGGGAAAACAAAAAGATAGCAGTTACAGGCTCACCACGGTCCGTGGGGTGCACCACGGTCTGACCGTGGTCTGTGCTGGAATTGAGTTTTTGCTCATTCTTTGCTCTACGGGAGTGGCATAACATGGATGACTGTGGGGGAGGTCAAAATACAGCCATTGAAGGGTAAATGCTGGGTAAAAAGGCTAAAAATTCTGCAAAACAGATTAAATAACTATATCCAAGCATAAATCGAGAATAGGAGAGTAAATAACAACTTAAAGCGCAATATTCTCCTAAAAATGACACAAAATAGCCCAAAAATGATATACCTATTAAGCACTTATCATTCGTAGCGTTGGAACATAAGGCATATTGGGTTATAAAGAAGCTCAATTTTGATCTTAAAGCAGCCGGAGAAAGGCAATTCTTGCAATTGAGTGAGCTAGATGAACTAAGGTTGGAGGCCTATGAGAGTTGACGCATCTACAAAGAGAGAACTAAGAGACGGTATGACAAGCACATCATGAAGAAGAGATTTGAAAAAGGTGACATGGTCCTATTATTCAACTCGAGATTGAGGTTATTTCTGGGTGAGCTGAGATCCTGATGGTCGGGGCCATTTCAAGTCACCGAAGTTCAACCTAGTGGAGTGGTTGAAGTGTGGAGTGAGTCTATCGGTGCATTCACAGTCAATGGACAGCGGCTAAAGCCCTATCTTGTGGGGCAACTTGTTGAGAAGGCCATTGTCCATACACTCACCAATCTAGACCGAACATAAAAGCGTGGTCAAGCTCTTGACCTTAAAAGAGTACTTCTTGGGAAGCAACCCAAACCCTTTTATAGCTTTGATTTTCTTTTCTTTTTTTAGGTTTTAATAGTAAGAAAAAAAAAGAGGAAATAAAAAAACAAGAAGAAGGGATCATAAGAGAAAAAAAAGAAAAAATGATGGGTACTACAGGCCGCAAAACCTTAATATGGCCTGTGGGGTGCCCAACCGGCAAAACAAAAAAAATTGGTGTCCAGCAGACAACACGGACTGTGGTGAGGTGTTACGGGCCGTGATCAAGGTTTTTGACCACGATTACCATCCACTTTCCCCCATCTTCTTCTTCTTCTTCGACACTCTCTCTCTCTCTACCTCCTTATTCTCTCTTTACACCCAGCACAGTTACACCTTCAATTTCTCTGTCATTTTTTCTCATTTTCACTCAAAATCTTCCTTTTTTACTTAATCTTTCTCTTTCTCCCACAAATTTCACCTCTTTCCACCGTTTCTTCTTTAACCTCATCTCACATTCACTCATCTTCCATAACCATCTTCTTCCCTCTCTAATTCTTCTTCTTTTTCACTTAAGTTCTTCATTTTTCTTTCTCACATCTTATTTTTTAGGTTTTTGTTTTAATTTTTCTTTCATTTTGCAATCATGGCACCCACCAAGAGACAAAGGAGTATCAAGGAGGCAGGAACATCTAGCCAAGCAACATCCTGGCCTTAACGAACCTCCCAAACTTCCACCAACACACGAGCCCAATATAACATTCCTCATCCTCTTGGTTTAACTAACCCCAACCATGTTGCTAGATATACTTGCTTGAATGAATGAATGGTTGTGGCAACTCGTTACTATGATGAGGAATTATTAGGCTATTTAGGATTGTTAGATGATATACGGTGGTTGTTTGCACGGGGGTTATGGGACATTTCATTGAGATTAAGGAGCATACATATCGGGACCTCACCTTAGAAGTCCTGAGTACTCTACATGTTGAGGTCACTCGAGGGCCTCAATGTCAAGCGGGGTATATTTCCTTTTATTTGCAAGGACAATTTTATGAGCTGAACTTAGGTACCTTCAATAACATATTTGGTTTTCCACCTAGCATGGATTTACCAAACCGTCAAGTCCCCCGAGAATTCAACCCGAATGCATTTTGGGGGTGAGTTGTCGGGGAGTGTTAGGTATAGTACTAGTCCTTCCAAATGCACCCATATTTGAGCCCTTGCATTCGGGTGGCTCAGCATATCCTTGCTTGTCGTTTCTTTGCTTGGGATGATAGTTTGAATGTCCTAAGATTGTCTAAGTTATATTTTCTATCTTGTATGCTTGATGGTATTCAACTTGACCCTAGGGCGTTCTTGGCCAGACAATAGTATAGTGTTGCTGTTAGCACTAAGGGTAGGATAGTCATTGGTGGTATTGTCACTACCATTACTAGATTTTTGGGTGTTGAGCCCAATCCTCAGGATCGAGTATCTGGGTCCGAGCGGCTTGATCAAGCCGCTTTTGAGCTAATGAACTTTTGCAAAGTAGAGGCTGGACGTTTATGCTGGATTTATCCCGGGATCGGCTTCTGCCGCTTCCAAATGTTGATCGAACCACCTTACGTGACTGGGCTAACCTTTATTGGGTACCTAGCGATGCTGAGGTTGTTCAACTCGCACCTCCTCCCCCGCCATTTACTATTCAAACCAAACCTAGTTCTTCTTCCTAACCAACCCCTACTAACTATGCCGACCTCCAAGTCACCCTTAGGTCCATTCAGGAGGAGCAAGCATCCATTCGAGTCTATGTTGCTTCTGAGAACACCGCTCTTTGTGACTTTGTCCAAGAGTGCCACGACGAGCTCCGTGGGATGCTTGTTACTTAGACTCAATACTTTCCAGATTATGAGGCTTGTTTAGAGACCTGACAAGATTGGTATATTTCTTATGGTCAATCACCCCACCTTCCTTCCCTACCTCATTTCTGATTGCTTCTTACTACCCTCTTCCCTTTATACTCCATGCACACATTGAGGACAATGTTTTGTTCAATCATGAGGGAGATAGTTAGTATTTGATGGTGTATGATGTCTGATTTGGTCTGGTGTGTGCTTGTGCATGAATTGTATTTATTATTCATGATTGCATTCGGAGTTACATTGTAGGTTTTAATCTTATACGATTAGAAGCATGTTAGAAGTACATTTAGGTTTCTTTTCATTTTAGGCTGCATTTTAGTTTTTTATAGTTTCTTTTCATAGTTTTTGCATTTTTCTTGGTATTGTTATTAGGAGCACGCATCTTTGAAAAAAAATGCAAAAAAAAGAAAAAAAAAAGAAAAAAAAAATCCTCCGATGATGATGATCTTTATAGACTTGGTAGACTTATTTGGTTTTGATTGATCCTGTGATTTGCCCAATTGTGCATAAAATGTTTGAGAATGAGTTGGCAGAAATGAGCTTCATCTTTTGACCATATGTTAAGTGTGAGTTGATTACCCCATGACTCTTTACATGAATTTTGGCATATGTGTATTGATGAGCTAGTTATGACCTTGGTAGATGTTCCGTGAGGCTTTGAGCTGTTAAGGACTAATTTATTAATTTAGTCTCTTGTCAATTTGTGAGAGACTCTTCCTTGACATCATTTCTTTAGAACTTACTTTGATTCTCATTCAACATCACATTTCGCATATGCATTGAGGCAATATGATTGAGGCATTCTTTGACTTGTTAACCTAAAAGACCAAATAGCCACCCTTGTTATGTTATATCCCTTGCTAGCTCCTTTGAACTTATATCCTTTTTTATTGATTTGAACCTCCTACCATAGCCTTTGGCCAAGCAATTATCTAACCTTTAAGTCAAGACTAGAGGAGTGTTTTATCCTTGTGCATCGAGTTTAATTGGGAACTAGTAAGATATATTGAGCACTTTTCAGTGGATTTGGTTGTTTGGTGAAGGGATTTGTGTTCTTGTGTTATATAAGAAATCCCTTATCTTGTTGTACAAAGATTAGAGAAGAATTGAAATTCAAAGTTTGATATGGATTTCTCCTTAGCTAACTCTTTTGGAGTTCCCTTGGCTAACTATTTAAAAAAAAAGAGAGAAAACAAAAAAATATATATAAAAAACAAAAAAAAGAGAAAAAAAGGGGTATAATAAAAAGAGTGTTGGCCTTGTTTGGATTGTAAAAAGTATTTATGACTTTCAACTCTTTATCTCTTCAAATGAGGATGTATTTTGTAGATGAATTGTATTGGTCTAAGGAGAATGTTGTATGAGCATATTGGAAATGTTTAGCTCTTAGTCTATGGCTTCTGCTTCTCATTTCCAAAACATGTGCTCCCCTCTTACCTTTACCTATGGCCCCGTTACAACCTTATAAAAGTCCTCATGATTGTCTAATGCGTATTGCATTCTAGTGATGGTGAATTAGAGAGTCTTGTCGAGCTTATGGTAGATTTGAGTCTATGGAATGAGAATTAATGGAACCTTCTTATACTTTCAAACACATGTGTGATGAGTGCCTCATGACTAAAGTAAGGTTCTACTAGCATTACTAGCTCCATTTGTTTCATATGTTAATGTGATTGTATTTGATGATTGGGGGGGGGTTGATTCAAATTTGACATAGTGGTATATCAAGTGATTTAAAAACTTCATTTCCTAGTTTGTTAATTAAATGATTTTTGTACCTTTTGGGCTAACTTTGGATAGGCTTTGCCATTGAAATGCTACCAATGTCTATCCTAAGGAGGTTTTGGATAATTTTTGGTCTTAGTGTTGCTTAAGGACAAGCAACAGTTCAAGCATGGGGGAGTTTGATAAATGCCTTTGATTACTTCATTTTTGGGGTAGTTTTACGGCACTTTTTGGGGTTTTAAGAGCCTGATGTTATATTTGATACCCTTTTTTTTAATTTATGCTTGGGTATGGTTCTTTAGTGATTGTAGCATGTTTTCAAACTGATTGAACCAGCACTTGACTTGGTGGGAGTACGCTTTGGCTCACCACGATACCCCCCAATGTCACCATGCTTGTAGAGTAAGAAGAAAAACAAGAGAGATCAGTCCAGTAGGCATCATGGTCGGACCGTGGTGCCTTTGTAGTTGTGGCCTCTTCGTCTCCCTTTAGTTGTGTGGCTGAGAGAGCTCGAACTTTCGGTTAAAAAGATGTCCCTTGGTAGCAATGGAGAGGATTCCCTCATCTTCCACAGTCATTACCTTTCTTAATTTTATCTTTTATAGTTAGAATTTTAGTTTGATTTTGTGTTCAAGTGAGAATCTTAAGCGTGGAATTCGGTTTTGTTAGCGGTTTGAAGACTTTGTTGGAAGCTGTCATTGCCAAGCTTTTCCCTATCAGATCTAGTTGAATCATTTGGTTAGTTGTTCAATTTTTAATCATAGGTGAGTAGTTTATCTTATCTAGGCATTTGTTTGTTAATGGAAGTGTAGTTGGATCATTTTAATTCAATAGAATTGTGTTTTATTTCATATTGGTTTGATTTCGTTTTATCAAGTAATTATCATGTTGTGAGTGGACTTGGCCAAATTTGCTTGCACCCTTGAGACAATTGAGTAAAGAACTGAAAGGCGAAATTCGATTGTTAGACTGCTTGATAGGATGCAACGTAGTAATGGCTTGAAAGAGAAATTTGCACATTGGGAGGATGAATGAGTAATCAAAAATACTGAACCTAGACTAAGACAAATTAGTTTGAAAGAACGACTTTGGTTTAGTTTAGGCAATTTGGTTGATTTTGAAAGAATAGACTAAGTTCCGAATCGATTACAATTCCTTGAAATTATCCAATTTAGATAAATGCATATGTTAAATCATATGATCCAACATCTTTCTTAACTAAATAAATCCCTAGATGTTTTTCCTTGATTGAATTTAGAAACTATTAATTAGAAATAGCCAATTCAAAATCCTGGATTAAGATATTGCTTAGCATTTTCTAATAAAAAGAACTTGGTAATTTTGCCTTTGGTATCTGTGGACGATACTTTCTTTTTAACTATAACAACCTGTGCACTTGCGGTAGTGCCACAAAATCGCACCCTATGTGGAGAAAAAGTTGAGGATGATTGAGATAGAAGCTAGGAACTATAGTAATGTTGTTCATGTAGGAAGGGGAGAGTTTGATGTTGTAAAGGGTAGTACTAACTTTACTGTCAAGCTGATAGACCATTACTGTGATTGTACAAAATGACAGATTAGTGGATTGCCTTGTAAACATGCAGCTAGATGTATTCTAAGGATGAACCAAAAGTTGGAGGACTATTGTGCTCACTGGTTTCCAGTTGAAAAACATAGAAAGTTGTATGATGGAATTATTCATCCTATTCCTGGCTTGTACATGTGGGGGGATACTAGTTTGCTAAGATTAGGTCCTCTTTTTGAAATGAGGAAAAAGGAAGGCCAGAAAAGCACAAGAGGGGAGAGTCCATTGCTGTTATGCAGCTCCAAGGCAGGTTAATATATGCCAGTGGCACCAAAAGGTGCAAGAATCGTAAACAACTAGCGCATAATAGTCTGACTTGTCGAAAGCCGAGGGATGCAAATGGAAACCTCATCCAGAAATACAAGAGGAAGCCCAAGCAAAAAAAAGGAAATCAGGTTGAGAGGCCTACCAAGGTTCAAAAGATCAGCCATGCTACCATTGCTGCAGCAATCTCAATTACTCCCACTCAATCCAACCAAGCTCACCATCAATGATGCAATTGCAGCCTCTGTGTTTTTTTGGACAACAAATACTTTTGTAATTTTGCTTATGTGGTCTTATTCCCCCCTCCTGACAGAAGGTAAAGTGTTGGTTACATTTTTGGAATTTTTTAGACACCTGATGATGCTCATTTGTAAATCTTGTTGTGGGGGAAGACAACAATGCAATGTATAAGCTTGTCAATATTTATTTTGCAACCACTCAAGAGCTTAATCATAAGTTTATTAGCATTAAACATGTCACATTACACAACACATTTCATATTATCATTACAATTGACTGCACAATGATCACAACAATTAGTAACATAACAATGATGCTCTGACCCTTATCTATAATTTGCACAATTATTTTTAGCTCTCTAAATTCTTGCCTCATTGCTTGAATCTCACTCGATATCTTTGCATCCAAATTCTGCCTCACAGCATCAGCCCAACCAAGAAACTTATCACATTCCATACATTTCATGTGAACTCTTCCAAGATTATTGCTTGACTGCGACACTCTTCTTGTACCTTGAACATTACATCTCAAACATATCACAGACATGCTCATTGTGACTGCTCTATGAGGAAGAAGACCCTTGCATTTTCAGCTCCCTAATATCAACAACATTATCATTGAAAAAAATATTCCTATTATGACTTGCTATATCCCATAAGTTTTGTTAAATAAAATATTCCTATTATCATTTGCCATATCCCAAAGTTTTGTTTAAAAATATTCCTATAAATAAGGTTTAAATTGAAAAACAAAAAATGTTATTAAATTAATTATTTATAATTAATACATTGCAATATATATATTTATAAAATATTCCTATTACCATTTGCTATATCCAAAAGTTTTTGTTTAAAAAAGTATTCCTATAAACAAGGTTTAAATTTAAAAACAAAAAATATTACTAAATTAATTATTTTTAATTAATACATTGCAATATATATATATATATATATATATATATATATATATATATAAATATTCCTTTAATCATTTGCTATACCCCAAAGTTTTGTTTAAAAAAAATATTCCTATAAACAAGGTTTACACATATACACAAATAATATTATTAAATTAATTATTTTCATTTAATACACTACAACATATAAATTTTGTGCTTAAAAAAATATTTGCTGCTTACCTTTAATGGGGTTACCTTGCTGCTCAGCACTTTGCAATGGAAGGAAGAGGAAATGAGATATGAGAGAGAAATAGTGGGATGGGAAGATGATGGAGTGTTGCCTTAAATAAAGAGGAAATGAGAGGTGACCGTTAGGGGGAGGGGGGGTTTTAAAAAAAAGTCAAATCAATCCCACCAACTTAGTCTCAGCAGCCAACAAAAGTAAATAAGGGTAGTTTAGGTATTTTACACATTCCAATGCTTTCCCGCTAAAATTTGCTTGGAATTTGCATAGCTAGAACCAAAAATGGACCTACCACTAGTTGCAGCAAAATTAAAGGGACTTGATAATATAGTTTGATAATAGAGAGCCCTGAAAATAGATTCCATAAAGTAGTATGCACCTTGGTGCCCTTTTTTGTATATAACAACCCTTTAAACCCCTAGGTTTCCCTTAACGGATGAGTAAGGTCTCGTAAGAATTTGTAGAAGATATACCCATAAAATCTTAAAAAGATGGGGGAAGAAAAAGAGGAAAAGAAAAAAAAAAGAAAAAGAAAGAGAAAGAAAGAAGAAGAAAAGAGTAGCAACAACAATAGTTGTAGTAGTAGTAGTAGCGGTGGTGGTGGTGGTGGTGGTAGTAGTAGTAGTAGTAGTAGTAGTAATAGTAGTAGTAGTAGTAGTAGTAGTAGTAGTAGTAGTAGTAGTAGTAGTAGTAGTA
>JACYFF010031957.1:21204246-21219286 GCA_017589665.1 Selenicereus undatus
GTGTGTGTGTGTGTGTGTGTGTGTGTGTGTGTGTGTGTGTGTGTGTGCGCGCGTGTGTGTGCGTGTGTGTGTGTGTTGTGAAGCTTATCAGTTAGACGTATATGAAGGATATGAATTTAATTCTGAAGCTTGAGCACGTTTTTATATCTCCCTGTATACGCTATATGTTATGTTTTGTGTATATGTCATAAGATATGTGTACTATTTGATTATGTGTTAACCAGTTAATGTGCAAAGTGCAACAACAAGGAAGGTAAGGATTACTCATTGGGCTCGGGGAGCTCATGACCTCATTGTTTTTCATGTTTTTAAAAGTTAAAGGAAGTTACAGGAGCATACACAAGGCTAGGCGTTACATACACTTTTTGGAGAGTGAAGCTGGAAATGCAAACCTCATTATATGTTTACGTTCTGAATCATCTTTGGTGAATACACTGTGGATGTATTTTGAATGCATATGTGTAAGACTGTGTATGGCCTAAGTACGCATAGAAATTCATGTTTTAGAATCACCCTATTGAATTTGACTAAGTTACAGTCAAGGCTCCTGCTGCGCTTGCCATCTAATAGGTTAATGAACGTTAAAACGTTTAAGGAGTCTTTTGGGTGTTCTTAGTCAAACATCCATGGCAATGATGCGCTTGCCCCCTTTTGGGTGCGGCGTTATAGATGACAAGGCTTACTAAAGACAATCCTAAAAGGAGACATGCCTAAAGAGGTCTCAAAAGCCATCTTATAAGCCGACAAAACATCAATGAGCTCATATGCCCTATCCTTGCGGTTCCTATTCACAATCTTCTCCAAGATATGTTTGATCTGTGTATTAGAAACGTCTATCTAGCCATTAGTCTGGGGATGATAGGAAGTGGCTAAACGATGGAAGATCAAGTACTTTTTCAATAATGCATCAAAAGAATGATTGTCAAAGTGAGTACCCTAGTTACTAATGATAGCCCTGGGTATGCCATACTCGGAGAAAATATTTTCCATAAGGAACTTGATGATGACTTTAGCCTCAGTTGTCCGTTGGCATAGCCTCCACCCACTTAGAGATAGTCAACAATAAGGAGAATATATTTATTCCCAAAAGAAGATGAAAATGGTCCCACAAATCTCCCAAACATCAAAAATCTCAACAATAATTATTAAGTTGTGGGGTATCATATCTCTTCTATTGCTTTTCCCAAACTGTTGACACCCAAGCAACTCTTACAATATAAACGAGCATCTTTGAACAAGGTAGACCAATATAAACCATACTGAAGGACTTTGGTAGCTATTTTCTTTGCATTAAAATGCCCCCATAAGCTTGGTCTTCACAGAAAGAAGGAGCACTTCTAATCACATTGTCGGGGGTACACCTCCTAAAAATCTGATTAGAGCAATATTTGAGTGAGTGAGGGCCGTCCTAATAGAAAATCTTTACCAAATAAAAGAATCAGTCTTTATCATGCTTACTCCAACCTAGGAGTATCTCCCTTTATATCTTGAATCTCACAATCAAACTCCTGCAAGGGAAAAATCCACCTCAACAATCTAGGTTTGCATCTTTCTTAGAGAAGAGATGCTTAAATACAACATGGTCAGCATGGACAATCACATAAGATTGAATCAAGTAAGGTCAAAAATTTTCAAAACCAAACATGATGGATAAAAACTCTTTTTCAGTCACAATGTAGTTCAACAGAGTCTTATTCAAGGTATGATTAGCATAATATATGACATGAGGTTCCTATCTACATGTTGTCCTAAGACACCCCCTCTAGGATAGTCATAAGCATCACACACTAACTGAAAGGGTTCTCCTTAAATAGGGGATGTAGGATAGGTGTAGAAGTCAGGGCATTCGTTAGCATATTAAATTTCTTGAACTCTCCTCAGAGAAGTGAAAAGGCACATGTTTAGTTAAAAGACTGGTTAAGGGCTTACTAATTTTTTACTAAAATTCTGGATAAATCTTCTATAAAATCCTACATGCCTTAAAAATGATCTAATATCTTTCAGATAAGTATGAGGTGGGAGATTAGCAATCAAATCAATTTTTACTTTATCAACTTTAGTCACATCATGTGAAATTACTTGCCCTAAAACCCTTCTTTACCATCAAATGATATTTTCCCTAGTTTAAAGTCAAATTCTTCTCCCTATATATTTGTGAAACTTTTGTTAGATTGGTCAAACAATCATCAAATGTGGCACTAAATCCTAAAAAATCATCCATAAACACCTTAATGCATTGCTCAATCATGTCAGAAAATATAGAAATCTTGCAACGTTGAAAAGTGGCGGTACTCAGGAGTATTAGAAAGACCAAATGGCATTCTCCTAAAGGAAAAAGTACCAAAGACGCATGCGGAGGTGGTCTTATATTGGTTCTTAGGTCCTATGGAGATTTGGGTGTAACCAGAATACCCATCCAAAAAGCATTAATAACTACGTCTAGCAAACCTCTCAGGCATTTAGTCCATAAAAGGCAAAGAAATGTGGTCTTTCCTAGTGGCCACATTCAATTTCCTGTAGTCAATACAAACAAGCCACCCAGACTATACTCTAATAGGGACTAACTCATTATTATCATTCCTAATCATGGTAATATGGGTTAATACCTTTTATGTCACCTAAAGTTCACCCTATGGCCGCTTTGCCTAAGTACTTTTTAACAATTTACCCTCTTCGTCTTCATTCAAATCAGACGCAAAAAATCACAAGAAAAATCTTATTAGAACCCCAAAAGACATACTTAAGGGAATCAAACAATGGTTTTAACTCTAATGTGGGAGCATGTGTAACTAAAGAAGGGAAGTCAGAAGAATCAAGGAAGAGGGAATCAATCTCATCATAAGGATCATTTTCAAGCAAACCATCAGCACATGAGTCATCATAAGCATATGCATCTAGCCAATTAACATTGTCAATCGCATCAAAAAGAGGGCGTTGTCTCCGTAGATTAAAAATATTCAAATTAGCAGTCATGTTTCCAAAACATTAACTTCATCATACCATTTCTACATTTTATCAAAGCATTTGAATAGTTAAGAAAGGTCGACCAAGAAGGATAGGTATTTAGGTCTCAGGGTTAGCAGCATACCCAATTTCCATAACAACAAAGTCCATAGAAAATATAAACTCACCCACTTGAATCAAAACATCCTTGACTACACCCCAAGGGTTCTGGTGGAGCGGTTAGCTAACTGCAGGATCATCCTAGTGGGTTTTGACTCTCCTAATTCTAGCTTCTCATATACTAAGTATGGAAGAAAATTGACACTTACTCCTAAATCCAACATGCGCTATGGATGGTTTGTTCCCTTATGACTATGGAAATGGTAGGGCAATTAGGGTCTTTATACTTAGTTGGGATCTGGTGTAAGATAATAGAGTTCATATTAGAGGTTAAGAAAACTTTCTGTAGGACATTAGCGCTTTCTTAGTGTTGCACAACTCTTTCAAGAAATTGGCATAAGGAGGCATATGCTGGATATCATAATCTAGAACAGAATGTTGATTTTGATTTAAGAGAACGTCTCTCTAATGTTATCAACATGAGTCTAGTCATTCTTGTTCCTTAGCCTATTCAGAATGGGTGCAATAGGTTTATGAACACACTTAACATTCGCAGGTTGACATATGTTCCCTTTTCGGACTCATCATTCTTAGTCTTCTCAAGTTCAACAAAGTCAATAGATCGGGAAGGGGAAAGGCTAATCAGAGTGCCATTAGTAGCATGCCTAGAAGCTGAATCATTCTTAAGGAGAGATGGTGGAGACAAAGATGGAGAATGTTGAATAGGAATATCCATAAGGTCTTCCAAGTTATGATCAATTAAATAATCTGACCTAAGTGAATGCATTAACCCTTTTCACATTATACTGGGTTGGTGCGCGCATCGAGGATTGACCAATATTTGGGCTAGGCTTTATCTAATTGGGAAATGTTTCCTTTTCCCTATTGGTAGTGACCAAATGAGATAATTGTTCTATGATTGTCCTTATTGCCTTCTCTAAGCTATTATGTGATCTCTCTAAATTGTTAAATCTTTTATTATGTTATTATAGCTAGCAGGTGATTATGTGTAAGTAATAAGGGGAAGAGGAAGCATAGGGGCCCCTTGGTAGCCTTGTTAGGTTGGATAGAGGTGTTTCTAGGAAACATTCCAACCTGTGTGCTAGGACCTCCTAAGTTCGAACCTTGACTCAAGGAAAAGTTCGGGCGATTCTGCCATCCTGGAATGTAGCTTGGTGCGAAAGGGTTATTTATTGGCCTCTGGTAGGCAATGTTTAGTTTGTCAATTCCAGTTGATAATTGGTGAGCATAGTAGGGGCAAGCAGTCAAGGTGTGGTATAAGGATTGATAAGGGGAACATGTAACAGAAGCACTTTGAAAGACTTGAGGTTGCTGAATAGTCAACCCCTTTAACTGGTACTCTAAGATGCAAAACCTAGACTCCATATGAATTAATGTTCAACTTGAAATTATGCCATTTTATATCACGTGCGATGCACGTGACCCCCTCCCCCTTCATCTCTTCATCCTTCTTCTTCCCCCCCTGATGCCCAAAACCCAGACATAGAAATAACTTGTGGCTGCTACTTCATCTTCCTCGCTCCAGCTGCTGCCGCTACTCTTTCTCTCTCCCTCTTGACTATTTATTCCTTCAACATTACAATCATCAAGTCGACGGTTATGGGAGAGTGAAGGACGCAGGGGGAGCTTCAAATGGAGGGTCGAATGAAGAGACAACAGGCAAGAGATGGAGAGAGTAGATTAGGTTTAATCTTCTAATTTCTTATGTTCTTGAGTTTTAGATTTAGTTTTTATTCCTAGAAATTTATGTAATTTAGCCTTAATTTCATTTAATTCAATTTCAAATTTTGCCAATTTGGAGCTGTTAGTGCAAGTGGTTGATCAAAATTCAGTTTAAGTACTTCTCTGGTTTCGATTTGGTTCTATCTAAGTTTGGCAATCTAGGCTAAGTCTTTTTATCGTTGTTGAATATAGTTTGGGCACTTGTCTTTTATTGTGATTGCTCGTGAGCCTGTAAGATTGTGTTGCTCCTGTTCGGCTGTTTTTGGCTTGCGTTTTCCTCCCCTTTGATTCGACACTTATTGGGCAATGTATTATCTATTCAATTTCACAACGTGATGTTAAAATCTTGACGCCCCTGATCGAGATTAGTTGTTATAGTGTTTTGTGATTTCTCATAGTCTGATTGTTATTAGTTTGTAATGTTAAGTAGCTGATGTACTCAAAAACTTTTTCGATTCACTCAACACATCAACACGATAAGCAAAAGTGGTGACTTGGGTTTTTGATGCTAAAATTATCTTTTGCTTTAGGATTAGCATCTGACTGTTAAGTGTGGAATTTTATTATTATTTTTTTAGTTACTATATGCAGATCCTAGTTTATAATTGTCTAGGTTATGTAGATCGTTCTTTGTTCTACATTTTGATATTAGCATACAACTAGTTCAATAAGTTTTTAGTAGTTTATTTTAGCATCAGTAATTTAGATTCCATCCTGACCTGAGTTCACTATCCATCCTTAAGGATGACATCGTATATATTACAATGATAAAACCGTGTGCTTACAGAAATCACTACACTTCAATCTGACACTACATGTAGGGATGGGCGTAGGGTGGGTTCAGGACGGGTTGAACCATACCTACACCCATACCCATTTTCAAAAATTATACCCATACCCATACCCATACCCATACTCATACCTATCAGGTTCTGGATAACCATACCCATACCCATCCCCATCCGTTTTTTTTGGGTTCACAAGTTTTATTCGGGTATATATAGAATGTGCAAAGTATCACCAATATTCAACTTATATTTGCATACACGAGATATTTGATTAACAATTTCAAGCGACGCTACTAAAACTATGTCCAGATGAACACATGAAAGTTAAAATTGTCAAAAAAAATAATTTTTATTTCTACATAAATAAACACTATACATTTAGAATTTCATGCCTAACATTTATTTTTGGTTTTATCGTATTTCGGTCATCTTTTACTAGCAAATTGGGTATGGGTTTTAAGAATTCATACCCATACCCGTACCCATTTTCAAATGCAATGCCCATACCTATACCCACTTGAAACCCATTTTCATCACCTGTTAGGATGTGAAATGGGGCAGGTTTTGATCGGGTTTGGGTTCAGGTTCAGGTTCGAGCAATACTCTCATCCCTAACTCCATGCATACCCTCTAGTATTGACGATTCTAGAACTCATACTATTATCTCTAGTGGTGTTCAACTGCATTGTTTTTTTTCAGCTAAGTCCTCTAAGAATTTCCAAGTTGCGGTAGGATTCTTGGACAAGAATCTACCTTTACACATGGACTCTAGCATGGTCCTAGTGTGTTGGTCCAAACCCTCATACACAGCTTGACAAAAAGCTATTGTTTAAGATTATGGTGGCAACATCGGACCAATAAGTTGTTAAGTCTTTCCATGTACCTCCAAAAGGGTTCCTTGTCAAATTGAATAAACTTATTAATTTCATTCCTTAATTTAATAGATTTTCCATTAGGTAAATATTTTCACAACAAAACCTTAATGAAATCATTCCAATTAGAAATAGAGTTAGCAGGAAAACTACACATTCATCCTATGGCATTATCTTTTAAAGCAACAAGAACGAATTTCAATTTAATCACATCAATTTGTGCACCATAAAACTATCGTATTACGCACTTCCTCATATTCACTTAGAAATAAATAAGCATCTTCCAGTCCAGTGAATTTTGGAAGCATATGAATGTTATGTAATTCCAGTTTAAGGTTCACATTAGCACCTAGGGTAGGCAGATTAAAACATTAAGGTAAAGTTGAACGTGGAGGGTAAAAAGATCTCATTCAAAGACCTTTCATTCCTATCTTGTCCAAATATTTTTTTCAAGTTCAAGCTCAGGTTCGATCCTAGTGACTCTTCTTTTTTTAGGCTCCCTAACCCAAACAACCATGCAAGTACCACACCCACAATCGTATCTTTGGTTCCTTTTTTTTAACAAGAAAAAAAAATTAAAAATGATCTCAATACAACTACCCAATTAAAAATGAAACAAATCACAAAACTAACAAAAGACCCAAACATAAACAAAAATCGTAAAGCAGCAAGTGGTCAATTGAATACTCACCATCCTCGACAATGGCATCAAAAACTTGATGTAACAATAAAGTTGCCAGCCCATGATGTCCAGCTTGTAGTATGATCCGACAAGTACGGGTCATCCCACAAAGATGATAGTATCAAATTAAACCACTTGATTAGCTAAATTATAAATAACTCTACTACACATACAAAAATAAAAATAAAAAATTAACAATTATGATTATAAATTGACTCAAGAATATTGGGTACTAGCTAAATAAAAATAAAATAACTAAATAAAAGAACAACAATGACAATATTAGGATTTGTTTTTCGCCACTCCGCAGACACAACTCAAGCAACTTTGCCGAATTTTGTCCCTTTGGGCTTTGAAAAACTAAATAACAATTAAAAAAACTAAATAATGAAACTCTAATTGCAATTAATGTGATGGCAAGAAAAAGTAAAGAACCCAGCTATAAAACAAACATTACAAGAGGTCAAAGAAAAAGGAATGAAAATAAAAGAAAAAGGGGGGTGCTTATAAATTAAAAATATAAAAAAAAATAAATTAACCAAAATTGACAAGCACAAGGAACCGAAAATTGAAGCAGGATAATAGCAGCATTAAAACAAAAAGAAAAGGATGTGAAAAATGAAACAAAGAGGAATTAAACGACTAAATATTGGACTAAAATTTGCAATTTCATTCAACCCAAAAGCCAAAATATCAACAAAAGCACAAGATAAAGAGAAAGGAAGGTCCTTGAACCAATAATAAAAAGGAACCCAGAACTTCGAATACAATCTAAATCAAAAAAGTCCACTAGGAATTGGAATAAAGTTTTATGAAATTTGAAAACCTAATACTCCAAATTGTCGAAGAGCTCACAATATAGTTGAACTAAAGTTGGAGAACCAATGATTTTCACATCCCCTTCTACCCCTATTTATACATGAATTTTTGCACCACTCTGTCCACACTCCCATGAAATATGGCACAAAATCTGCTGGATAATCGTTGCCCACAATTGTTGTCATGGAGTAGAGTTAACTCGAATCTTTCTATATCATTTTCATGGTCAAATTTAGCAGAAATTCAGAAGCTCTTTCTAGGTCTTATTGAGATATTTACTCCTGAAAAAACTGGACAATTAACGGGTTGCTGATGATGTTGGGCGCAAGTGTAATCCCGAAGGAGGGGGCGAAAGTTAGGGGTGCGTTTTTCTTTTTTTTTTTCGAATATTAAGTGCAGCAGGAAGATGAAGAGGCTGATAGTGGTGAGGTTGTTGATGAAAATGACTAGATAAGGGGGAGCCAACATGGGCGGAGCTACGTAAGTGCAAGTGGTGTTAATTGACACCCCAACTTTTGGGGAAAAAAATTTTAAACACTAGAATTTTTGGGAAAAACACAAAAAACCTATATATATTATTTAGTTTGGAAGCATATTAGCAAAGGCTTAGTGCCTAAGTGGTGTAAAGTGCTTAGACATTGTCTTGGTGGGTGGTGTAAAGTGTTTAATAACATATGGTTTTGTAACTTTTTTAAAAAATTAAAATACATATGTTAATAAATATTAGTTAAAGTTTGCAAACATAGTAGCAATCATGGATTGTGGAGGTGGTGTGAGGCCTGTGGATTTTGCTTATTTTGGGGGTGCGTTGCATGTTCGAGTTTGGGTAACTGCAATTTGTGTGAATTTTTTTTTAATTAAGACACATAATGTTTTTCCCATTAATTTTGTCATTTAATATTTAATTAATTCCTCCACCTTGCATAAATGGAAGATAATAGATTCGCTTCTAGCTTGATATGTCAGTGAAAATAAAATAAAATTAAAATTAAAATTTATCTTATATTGACATCAACTTAAAAAGAAATTAGTATAAAATGCTTTATCTCTAGAAACAAAATCAAGGGCAAAACTATTCTTTTTTAAATTTACAATCATTCTTTGCAAAATATTGTGTCTAAATTAGCAATTCTATTCAAATTTGTGTCAAATAATTGTGCTAATACCATTTTGGAAATAGTCAAATAGGAATTAATTTTGATAAACTTGTGAATTTGAAAATCGAACTTAAGAGGTTGAAGATGGAATTTGATGAATTTGGAATCTCTGGTAGATTTAGTACAACATTATCATTATATTATTGTGTCATAAAAAAAATAAGGAAGAAAATATATTAAGAAATTAGAGCGCAAATTGGATAAATATTAGTTGTAATGTATAGTATAGTTCGACACCCTAGGGTTTGAAAGCTGGCTCCGCCCATAGAGCCAACGAAATGGAGGAGGAGAGAGAAAATAAAGTGAGGAGTGGATCACGTGAGTCGGATGAGGGGTAAGTGATGGTTCATTCTTGGGCCATGGAACACTTCTTTTTGATCTACTCTCTTCTCTCACATGCATCTAAATGTTGCTTTTTGAACCAATTTTGCTAATTTTATTATTTCCTACAAAATAGAATAAAAACAGGGTAAAATACTAAAAGATAAATTTTATTTGCGAGCAAAACAAAGTATAAAGGATATTAAAAATATCAAGCTTTTAGACTCAACATCGAGCTAAATTTACTTACATGTTTTGTTAAGTGATTTTCCATTTTAACTTCGAAGTATAAAAAAAAAAGAGAGATAATGTGAACTGTGAAAAACTACTTTTTCCTACAAAACAAAATAAAAGCAGTGTAAAATACTAAAAGGCAAATTTTATTTGCGAGCAAAACAAAGTATGAAGGATATTAAAAATATCAATCTTTTAGACTCAACATTGGGCTAAATTTAATGACATGTTTCGTTCAATGATTTTGCATTTTAACTTCAAAGTATTTAACAAAAGAAGAGAGATAATATAAACTATGAAAAACTACTTTTATACATAGTAGGTTTTGTTTTCTGTACTTTATGGGATGAGTCTTAGATTTGTACTTAGATTGCTTCTATTTATGAGACACAAGAGCTATGGCCATCAAAGCATTACTTATATGTAGTAGGGTTCGTGGAGCTTCGTGCTTACTAAAATTTTTAGGGCTAGTGAAGCTTCATGCTTGCTAGGGGTTTATGTGGTCAGTGGACTCTCAAGCGTGCTAACATTTGTAGGCCTAGTAGAGCGTTGTGCTTGCTAGGGATTCCTATTTCCAGGTAGTCACGTCCTCCAATGGTGTTTTGTAGGCCCGGTGGAGCTTTGTGCTTGATAGAATCAGCGGTATGTTGTTTTAAGCCGTATACTTAATCCCACCTTTACCCAAACAAAGGAAGCTTCGTTTCTACTTTTGAATTTTTGAAAAGGAAATGTGATTTTACTCTGAATTAAGATATGGTTATTTTTTTTAATAAGTAAACATACGTTTCAATTTGCAAAGATACATTGGTATAACTTTAGCTAAGTGATTCGGATTACGTTCTTTAATTTCAAGTATTTGGACTAATATGCATATGAACTTGAAGAACTTTATATGTATGTAAGTTAAGCTACTAATGTCCAAAGTGAAACATCAAAGAGCTAGATGGTGGGATTTACTTGCTGGGCTCGGGAACTTCTTGACATCACCATTTTTCAAGTTCAAGCAAGATTACAGAGTAGAAGCGATCATGATGACTAGAGACGAGATAGCAGAATTCGGGTTGTATCTACTTGTGTTGGGGATTTTGTGTAAATTTTATGTATTAGGCATTTTGACCTATATTTGTTTGGTGTGTGATCATGTAAAACTCCTTTGGAAATAGCTTAATGTTTATGAAGAAATGTAAATACATGCTTTAGAATTACCTGACCCAACTGCTTAAGATTGGGGCGTTATAATAAGAAAGTTCATCTAGTGAAAATGTGGAGAAGGAAGTGTTTTTGGATCAAAATGATTTGATCTCTGTAAAGAGATTCTTTATTTATACTATATTTTCCTCCATTACAAATGCATAACCATGTTAACCAATTGCCCAACTGATACATCAGGCTTCATACTGTATATAAAGAATATTACTTGGCATAATAGAATACTCATATCAGGTTAAACCCCCTCCCTCAAGTTGGGTGTGTGAAAGGATTAGCAACACCGAACTTGTTCAACATTTATGATGCTAATCACTAGCTATAACCTTGGTCACACATATGCCAATTAGGTTCTTATAGTGACATACACAAGGTTTAATTAGCACAACCTTGAGCTTATCTCTTACATAGTGGCAATAAAATTCTATGTGTTTTATACGTCCACGAAACACAGGATCCCCTATAGTGTGTAAGGCCACTTAGTTACCTGCTACAAGTCCATTAGAACGCTTCAGCTGTGAAATAAGATTTTACAATAGGGCCATTAACCATACTACAATAACAATAACAACAACATCAACTACCAGTGTAGGACTGCTTTTGTGGGGTATAGGAAGCGGAACCTTATATGTGTAAATATTTCTACCTGCAAATAGACTAATACTAAGAGACCGACATTAATTTTTAGAGAAAGCAATTTAGAGTTGAAAATCATTTGAGTGGGAAAATCTTATAATACATAAAATACTGAAGAACAAATAACATTAAATTAAGTAAATATAAAGAAATAGGAGTAGCAAGTGAGTTAACCTAAACAAAGACAAGCTGAGATAATGAAAACCTTACTAAGATCAAACTACCACTAGCATACACAAGTGCAGCAAGCTCAGGACAAAATAATAGTCAATACAATATAATAACATTTCCTATGTATATAGAAGCCAAAGGAAGACAAGAAGCACACTGCATATGGTCTTCAAGTCTGTGACCATAATCTTAAATCTCCATAGACTCCTGTCTTGAGTCATGTCTTCCTTCAATTGTAAAAAAGAAAAATGGTCCTATTTAATCACTTAATTTCAACTCTTCTTTGATCGTCCTCTTCCTCTTTTATATTTCAAAAGGCTGATTATTTCACGTCTCCTCATTTGTACATCGATACTCTTGCTTTTGACAAGACCCAAACATCTAAGTCCCTCATGCTATTTTCTATGGCTGTTACTCCTACTTTGCCTCTAATCATGTCATTTTTAATCATATCCAATCTTGTATATTCATACATCCACCAAATCATCCTCATTGTGCTATTCTGACTATCATATGATAAACCTTGTCTTTTAGTCCTATAGGAATCTTGTTATCACATATCACTCCTAAAGCACTCTTTCATTTTTGCTAGCTCACTTTTATTCAATGGTTATTGTCTTTATCAATATCTCTTCTCTTCTGGATGATTGAGCCCGAATATATGAACTTCTCAAACCTTGGTATTACCACACCACCAATAGTGACTTCTTCACTGCCCCCTTCCTCTCCATTAAATCCGTACTTTAAGTAGTTGGACTTTCATTTGCTCAATTCAGACACTCTAAACTCTAGGATTTGTCTCCATTGCTCTAACTTATTGTTAACTTCATCCCTAATCTCATCAATAAGCACAATATCATCAGCAAGTGGTGAAAAGAAATGGGCTTAGAGCAGAACCTTGAAGGAGCCCAATGTCAATAGGAAGTCATATGTGTCACTTTTTGCGGTTCTGCCTCTCGTCTTTGCTTCCTTGTGCATATCATTGATTACTCTAATATACGTGACCCCAACTTCTTTCTTCTCCACCCACCACCATAACACCTCCCACAGTACTCTTTCATATGCATTCTCTAAGTCTACAAACACCATGTGGGAAACCTTTATCCTTATCTCCATACAATTCCATGAGCCTTCATATGGTATGAATTGCTTTTGTAGTCAATCTATCAGGCATAAAACTAGACCTGGCAAAACTGACCTGAAACCCGAACTGAACGACCCGGACCCATACCCGACCTGATACCCGAAATATGCTAACTCAAAAGTGGACTCAAAACCCGAATTGACCCAAACCGAACCATAATCGACCCGAAATTTTCTACAAAGTTGCTTGTGTTTGGCATCACAGGTGTATTTGACCAAAAATTGGTTGATCCGAAATCGACCCGAACCGAACAATACCCGACCCAAACCGAAATGACCCGAAATGTCACTTAACTCGAACATGACCCGTCCTGAATTTGACCCGACCCATACCCGAACCGAATGACCTATTTGCCAGGTCAACATAAAACTAAACTAGTTCTCTGATATTGATATACTGTTGGTCATCCTCCTTTCAATCATTCTTTCCAACAACTTAATAGTGTGGCTAAGAGTTTTATACCGCTATAACCATTGTAATTTTTCATATCACCTTTGTTCTTAGAGAGGGAATAATAGCACTACGTCTCTATTTGCATGGCATATTTTCAATCCTAAAAATAACATTAAATAGATCTATTAACCACTTTAGTCCATCTTTACCTAAACACTTTTGAATTTCCACAGAGCTATTATGCAAACCCACTACCTTTCTAATATTCATCTTCCTTAAGGCATCTCTAATCTCATCTTTACTGATACTGCTGTAGAACTTATTGTTTTGTTACCCTCAAAATCCCCTAGCTCATGACTCTGGAAATACTCAATCATCTCACCATTAAAGAGATTATAAAAGTAACTTTGCCACCTTTCTTTTGTTTTTGGTTCCTCCACTAGGACCTTACCTTCATTTTTTATGCATCTTACACTATCCAAGTCTCTTGATCTACTTTCCCTAACCCTGCTATCTTAAAGACCTCTTTCTCACCTTCCTTAATCTCAAAGTCTGATAAAGTCGTTCATAGGCATTGTTCTTGGCTACAATGATGACTTTGTTTGCTATAGCTTTAGCAATCTTGTACCTAGCTTTTCTTCATTAGTTCTATTGTCAATTAGAACAACGTATGCATCTTATTTCTCCTTGACTTTCTCTTTATTTACCTCTTCATTCCATCACTAAACTCGTTTTTATTCTACCTCCAGCTCCCCTAACAATTCCTAAGATTTCCTTAATTAGCCGACCTCCAAGTACACTCTACCATTGCTTTCAACATTATGTCTGCATTCTCTACTAGTTTCCAGCTCCCTTATGCTCTAATCTTCTCTGATAATTTAATTTTCACTAGTAAGATTCCACCACTTAACTGTAGGGACCCCAATGCTTCTCCTCTTTCTTCAAACTTTTAATCTCCATATCCATCACCAAAATGCTATGTTGTGTCCTCAAATACTCACTTAGTATCACTTTACAATCTTCATACAACATCTTATTGTTCACTCTAATTGGGAACCAGTTCACTTGGGTCTTTGTGTTGTCACTCTTAAATGTCTCCTAGTGGTCCTCATTTGTCTTAAAATGGGAGTTCACAATCAACAACTCATAAGCAGCTGCAAAGTCTAATAGTGAAACCAATCTATTGTTTCTTTTCCCATAACTAAAACCCCCGGGTGTTGTATCATACCCATCTACTATAGATCCTATATGCCCATTAAAGTTGTCTCCTATGAAAAGTTTCTCACTCCGTAGTACACTCTAAATAACCTCATCCAAATGCTCCCAAAATTGCCTTTTGATTTCATTAACCAAACCTATTTGTGGTGTATAAAAACTTACCACAAGATTTCTTAACCCCCCACTAACATAATTGACATAATGGTCACTCTTGCGCTTCATTTCTACAACTTGATCAGTTAGCTCTTTTGCAACCAAAATACCAACTCTATTTCTAACCTTGTTATACCTTGAGTAACAAAGCTTACACCCATCGATTTCTCTTGTTGTGGCTCCCACCACTTAGTTTCTTTAATACAAGTTATGCTAACTTTATGTCTATGTAAAGCTTTAACTAATTCTATAGATTTACCTATAATTAAGAGTCCCAATATTATAAGAAGTAAAACACAACCTATCTATCTCTTCTCTCCTCCTAACCCATTTCCTCTCCAGAGGATAGACTTGAACTAATGCACTATTCTCCACTAGGAGACTAGTAAAAATGTAGTAGTAGTAGTAGTAGTAGTAGTAGTAGTAGTAGTAGTAGTAGT
>JACYFF010031957.1:21219462-21391197 GCA_017589665.1 Selenicereus undatus
TAATAATAATAATAATAATAATAATAATAATAATAATAATAATAATAATAGTAATAAAGAAGGATAAAGGTTTCTAATCTAAAAAATATAATTAAATAAAATAATGATATCTAACTAACAATCATGTGCACAAACTAAAATAAATATCACACACTAACAATTGAAGCAGAAAAAAGTAAACAATCAGAAGTGTCAATGTAGGGCCAATCCAACTCTATAAAATAATATGACAACCACAATTAAAGACCAAGGCCTAGTGGCTAATTAGACAAATAATTAAAAAAAAAGGAAGATAAGTCAAGATAAAGTTTGACAGCTAGCAAAAAGTGGAGATAATAAAGTAGATAAATAAATCAAAAAGCACACAGATGAAAATTGTTGAGGATCAATCCTTAAGTTCCCAAGATCATCAAACACCAAGAGAATCACAACACCTAAGGATACTCCTTTTTGGATTCAATATCTAATAATCAGGTGATTGTGAGATTTGAGCCAATAATGAGAATCCTGAATAAGATAAACACTTTCCATCCAATCTTTCTGCTAAATGCTTAAGCCACCAAAGAGAAATCTTAAAGGAAATATTCTAAATCACCAGTCTAAAATAGATATAAATGGTAAGAGATTTTTGAGAGATGAAATGACCTCTAGCCCTTCAATTCACTCATTCATCAAATATGAGTATACATGGGGGGGTATGGGCCTATAAATACTCAAAATTGAGGAGATAAGTTAATATTAGTGGGAAAGTATACTAATAAGATTCCTACAGAATATCTAAGAAACTTAATTCAAAATTCTAAAATCGTGAGAAATATAAGGAGTTGTAACTTTTCCTAATTTCTTTTCCACCTTCTATGAAGGTTCTATACTACCAATGGGGTTACTTCAACTTAAAGCCTCTTCATTGGTGGGTGTAGGTTCATCTCATATTTAGTAATTCCAAGGAATTCGGCTGCAACCACCTCAAATAAAGCCAAAATCCAAATTGCTTCAAAACTGAATTTTTGTGCACATTCTTACTAATTTTGCCATTTCCCGCAAAATTGGATTTCAATGCCAATTTTTAGCACATGGGGCTAAAATAGACATCTTAGGGAATCAAGAAAACTCATACTTGCATCAATTGGACATCATTAGTTATCAACCAAACTTATCCCAGATTCAACAATTGTACTAGAGCAAAACCCACACTGATGTAACATAGTTTTCACCACTTTAGGGTATTCATTGCAAATGTGTAAGGGAAAGTTTTATATAAGCTAGTAGTAGACTTGAATACCTTTCCAACGAGTCATAAATCATCAATTTTGAAGCCCATTTGCTAGGTAAGATGTCTTGATAAATTTGACTTATGTGTTGGAATTTGGTGTCAAGTGACTTTTGGGTTTATGAATCCATCTCTTTATTTTGGTGCAAGCTCAAGGGGGTTTCGACATGTATAAAGAAGCCAAAAGACATAACAATTCCATGAATTTTCTCTACTTTCCTAGTAAGTGACACATAAGGGTAGGCTATGCAATGAATAGGGGATAATAGCGAATGAATCAATGTGTAAGCTATCAGCGTCAGGAGTTCAGGAAGGTAGAGCTACAGGCCTAATGTCTAGTTGAGGTGGTACGGAGCTCAGTACTACCTCATTTGAGGTCTAGGGTGTGGGGAATGGAAGTTATTGGGCAGCAAAAGTTAGGGTAAGGAAATCGAACAAAGATCTAGCAAAAGTTGGTGCATTACCAGAGATGAGGGAAAGGGAACACACCATTAGTGGCCAATTGTCCTAGGCCACCACTAGTCACCGCCAAACCATTATATTAAGGATGCATTTGAACTGTTTGACTATCATCTGACCATGGGGTAAGAGTCGAGGTGTCGCCCGTGAGGTGTTGACTAGTGGCCTACCAGAGACAGCCTAGTCTACGGGCTGAGTTAATGGTTAAGCGGATGGGGGGAGGTGGGGACCGAGGCCGTAGTGAACGTGCTGACTTCTATGCACTGATAAAACTAGGTTGTACAAAGAATGCATTTGATCTCAAAAAGGTTGTTTCCATGGCTCTATATTCACCCCAGTTGAAGACCTGGACAATATGTTCTACTTATTAATTCTGCAAGGAATCAAAGACCTTCCTTGTTCACTACATAGCCAATGGTGGACGTCTTCCCCATGGGGATAACTAGCCTAATTAGAGCTACTATTTTTTAATCTTCACACAAATTTCTTCATCTTTCAATCAGTTGATTTGTTCATCAACATATCAAGATGTAATATCATAGTTACTTTGAATTTTTTTCTTCTACTTAGATTGGTTGATTAGATTCATCAATCAATGAAATCTACATTTTAGAGATTTAAACATGTGCAAAAAACATTCATACTACATAATAATGTTTCATTAGGCTAATTACTTCTTTTCCCTTCAAATATGTACTTGGTGCTTTGATTAGCTGATTTCTAGATTAATGAAGCCATGTTTGTTTAGAGAAAAAGGATCACCTACTTGGATTTGAATAATCCATTGTTTATGCATTCTTAGGATGGATCTACTTCACTTGAATAAGGAGAAAAGCTTACTGGCTTAGGCAATTGCATATCCTAGAGGCGAGCCATGTAGACGCATTGCCCTCTTAGAGAAAGAAAGGATTTGTTCATGGAATAATTTCACAACCTACTGATGATCCTACGAAATTAGAGTTGTGGGAGCCATGTAATGATCTGGTGATCTCTTTGGTTATGAACTTAGTAATTGATCCTACAGCAAATCAATTTTGTATATTCAATCTACGCATTTAATTTGGAAACACCTAGAAAGTAGATTCAATTTCAACTGCAATGCAATGGAATACAAATTGAATAAAGAAGTTTATGTCTTAAAGTAAAATAAAGCTCCTATGAGTGAATAATATATGAAGACAAGAGGAATTTTTGAGGAACTTGATGCAATAAATGAACTTCCTACACTTACAATTGTTGTAGAAGAAATCCTTGTTTTTTTTAAATATAAAAAATGTGGTTGCTAAGCAACAACCAAAGCATAAGCTCTTTCAATTTTTAAGCCACTTGGATGGTGACTATGGCCCACAAGGGAGCCAAATGCTCCTTATGACAGCTTTGCTAGTAGTTGAATCGACATGTGTTATACTTCACCAAGAAGAATTATAAAGAGAGGCACTTCTTCATTGTAGATTCAATTGAAATCATCTACATGGGTGAAAAGGAGCTAAAGAAGTTAAATGTACGGGGTATGGTGATAAAGCTCACTATAAGGATAAATGTAGGGAAATTAGAATTAACAATCTTAACTAGCACCCTAAGTCCAAGAGGTTTCCTTAATAGAAATTTGGGAGAGGACGAGCATAAAGGCACCACAAGTTCAGAGAGTATAATCAAAGAACTGTTGCTCAAGCTGATGTATCTGCCACTAGCACTATTAGACCTACCCTTAATTCACAACAAATTGAACAACTCTTGAAGTCGCTTCCATCTGCTAGTAAGGCTCTTTCTTTTACGGCATCCAATTGATTATAACTTTTGTAGGTATGCCTTTTCCTATGAGGCATCTCAATCTGCTACTTGGATTCTTCCTATTGAACCATTGATCACATGACTCCAGTAGCTCATAGTCTCACAAATCTAAAATATCAAGTGGTGAAGTCTCATATCAAGTTGCTTAAAGGAAGTATTGCTTCAATTGAAATGATTGGTGATATGAAGTTACCAAATGGATTTTTGTTGTATGTGCGTTTCTTGTGCCTAATTTCTAATTTCACGTTCTATTAGTCGCACAATTGTCAAAAGACAACAACTATGTAGTGTTGTTTCATTCTGAATTGTTTGATTTAGGACTCTGCATGCCATAAAATGGATAAGGGGATTGGTAAGCAAAAAGGAGGTCTCTATCATTTGCTGGATTTACTTGTTGGTATGCTAATTAATAAGTATATTAGTATAGCTCTTTTTGAGCTTTTGAAATTTGCTCAAGGTCGTAATAAAAACGTTGTAGCTTCTGTTTTCAATGAAAAGCCTAATTTGAATATTTGGCATAACAGAATAGTCATTTCAACTTAACAGAATCTCATCTTCTTTTCCTTTTATATGAAGTTGCATCAATCAGTTGCATATATTGGTGTCTTATTTTTTTCGTGTTTAGTTTGCATTGTTGTATTATGCAAATTTGATATGTTCAAGTAGCATATTTCATTTCGTATTTGAAGCATTTTTTTTACAGAGAAAAAAGTTTCAACGAATAATACACGGTAAAAGACAGAGTAACTATGGAAATGGTAAATACAATAGACACATGAAGAATGATTTTTTTTTTAAGGTAGTGTTTGGTTGGAAGGAAAGTGGTTTTCTCGAAAAATCATTTTTTGTGGAAAATATTTTTCCAAGGAAAATTAATTTTCATGTCATATTTTCCGTTGTTTGGTACAAGATAAATATTTTTTCATGAAAAAGAGGAAAATGTCATCTAAATTATTTAAATGGAGAAAATTATTGACTAAATGGTCGTAGTTTTGAGCTTAAAATTCATATTTGAGTTTCTTTCAATACTTCTTCTTCGATAATCAAATTTCGCTCTAAACCGTTGAAATTATTTTAGTGATGAAAAACATCAACTGGATTATTTAAGTGGCGAAAAATATCGATTGAATTGTCGTGGCGGAGAAAAATATTGACCAAATAAAGGAATGTTGTGATCAAAATCTAGATTTGATCCTATCTTAATTTTTCATATCTGATGATCAAGTTTCGATCTAAACTATTGAAATTGTTCTAGTGATGAAAAATATTAATTGCAGTATTTAAGGGGTGAAAAATATTAATTGAATTGTCGTTTTGGAAAAAAGTGTTGACCAAATGAAAGAATATCAAACTTAAAATTTGTATTTGAGCCAATTTTAATATTTTCTATCTGATGATTAAGTTTCGTTCAAATCGTTGAAATTGTTTTAGTGGCGAATCGACTGAATTGTTTTAGTAGCAAAAAAAGTCGATTAAATTATCGTAGTGGAGATAAATGTCAATGAAATGAAAGAAATTTGAGCTAAAAATTTATATTTGAGTTTATTTTAATATTTCTCATCGAATAGTCAAATTTTAATCTAAACTATTGAAATTGAATTTTGCACCTAAATTTTAACTGACTGTATCATAAAAGAGTTGATGGAAAAAAATTAACTTTCTATCCTCTCAAAAAGGAAATCATTTTCCTCCACTAAGGGAAAAATCATTTTCCTTGAAAAATAGTTTTCCATTCTTTATTGTGTCAAACAATGGAAAATTGGAAAATCATTTTCTGGGAAAACCATTTTCCCCCCAACCAAACACTACCTAAAGGTATAAACGAAATCCTGCATCGTATGTATGAATATCAATACTAGTAAGAAAACTCGAGTTATATGGGTTTCTACCAAAACTAATATAAACTTGAATTTTCATATTATAGATTCGTCTCATAATCATGTTACATTCTAATATAACATTATATTTTTGCAATTCGTCTACTAATGTAAATACAGAGACTATACAAGCACCTTTACCTACTTATTTTGAATGTAATCTTTTCATATTAGTTAGCAAATAATGTTTATTGCACATCAAAAGAAAGAAAAATATACCTTTAAAAGTTAATATCAAATCATAACTAATTTATTTGATCATCTTTTATTTAATGATCAAGAACGTAATGTAAATATGTTTTTTTATCAAAAAATGAACAATAAATCAATTGAGATGTCATCCCATAAGAAAAAAGAAAATAGATTTGTGATATATGCTTCCTTTATTGTAGATTCAATAATGCTTGGTTCATCAAATAACGAACAATAAATCAATATATATTCCATCCCATAAGGGGAAAGAAAACCAAGTACATTTGTCATATATGTATTCTTTCTTCATTCTGTCTCTCTATATATATATATATATGCTACGATAAAGTTTCTAAGGCTCATCAGTGCATGTTTAGATTAGATCATCACAAATTAGGCTGGAGAACTTCTAATTTTCTGAGGTTTCACATCTCATTTTGAGGGCTACCAACCAGTTAACCAACATGAGGGCTTCCCATTTCTTGGCTCTTATCTTCGCCTTGTTTCTTCTTGTCTCAACTGGTATGTTGCCTTGTAGACGAAAATTTTGTTTTCTTGTTGCATAGGACTGTAGTCTCCAAGCTATAACATGGAATCTATTCAACTAGTTAGAGAAAGACGTGGTCAAATAAGTGGATTGGTAAGGAAAGGGTTAATTGGATTATTATCCCTAGCATATTCGTACCTTGCACAACTCAAGCTAGTTTTAGTCAGATTGTTTCAAAATTTGTAGCTTTTGAGAACATTAACCACTGAATACGACCTGGTAGTACGTAGTAATTAGGTTAAAACCTATGTTTATCAAATCATTGATTTTTTTTTTTGGGTAACTATTAAATGATAAGTTTATGATTGTTCATTTGTTCATGTCTAATTTGAACACATTACTTTGGATATGAGTTTTATTCAATTTAGATTAATTTATCCGCGAGTCCTTTTATTTGTTTTTTTAAAGATGTGAATTGAATATGAGCTTGTTCAATTTTAAATAAAATATGTCTTTATTTTGTTGAATAATTATAATCCAATCAATTTTTTACACTTGACTAGAGTTAATAAGAATTTCCAAGTATTCAAATTTTAAATAAAGTATGCCTTTATTTTGTGAATAACTATAATCTCATCAATTTTTCCATTTGACTAGAGTGAATAAGAATTATATAAGTATTTAATTTGATTCAAAAAATCTATTTTCTCAACTATATGCAAAATATAAAATTTCTTAAAAGTTAAAATTTCATTCAAGCCATACATTACAATCTTACTTTTTAAAATGAAAAATGCAATATGTATTTCTGTCTTTTACATGGACATATTATAACTTGATGAGCCTTTTTGTTGGTGGTGTAGGAACATGTATCGATGTACCTTTGATCAAATGTGGGTACATAGAGCCATGCACTAATGAAGAATGCCATAAATACTGCGCAAGTGAACCCGACGTCAACCCTGAGTGCATGACACCCGCACAATGTTGTTGTGTACCAATTCTCCCTCCGCCTGTGCCTCCTAGCTCAGTTTCCAAACGTGGGTGAAAACAAAATAATTTTCTAGTCATCTTATGCAAAACTTTATTTATTTAAGTAAAATTATTAGTTGAGTTTATTCGTTAATTTTGCTTCATAAGATTGAGTTCATAATTAATCCTACATCGTTTCTTTCAAGAGACAGATGATAAAATGTTGCCTAATACTCTTTTGATGAACATACCATGAGATGAGCCTTCTCCCCCCCCCCCCCCAAAGATGGCAATCAAAAATTTGATGCTATAAGTTAAACAAAGCTGTATGTAACACCAACAAATTTCATTAGTTAGCCACTCATATTATCCATAACATTTACAATAATACTTGTTGACACTCTTATTTATCTTATGAGCACCATAAAGGATACAACACACGTCTCAAAATGTAAAGAAAAGGAAATGAATAAGCCAAATAAGGATAACATGGGTTGAACATGTAACCTTATCTAGAGGTGGGCATGTCTGACGAGTACCTTGCAATCGAATCGGAACTAGACAAGCATGTCCAATTCTAGAATTGTAACAGGTCAAGTAGCTCCAGTTCCGGTTCCTAATATGAAGGAATCGATCCAATTGGTTATGGTTCCAATTCGTAAAGTGAAATCTGGAATCGAAAATTTATAATGATGAGAAAAATGTCATATCCTTATGTGTAGACCCAATTTTTTAATTAATTTTTTATGTACTACAATGACCCTATCCAATCTTCCATTAGACCCAAGCCAAAAAAAAAAAGCTTAAAAAACATTTTCCTACCCACTGAATTTTATGTTTGTTATGCTTTTTTTCATGTCAAAATTCATAATTTCCTACCTTGCTTGATTTATTATTTTCGCTTTTGTCCAGTAAATGTAGCTTGCTCTGCATCATATTAATTTAGTGAATGTAATTTGCAACCTTAAATTAGTAGGTATTAGCTATAAAGCAAGGGTTTATAGCATATAAGCCTTAAAATGAATCATGTTTTCATGTAATTGATTTTTCTTTACGGTAGATAAATGCCAAATAAGAACAATTTAAAAAGTATATCGTTTGAGTAGGCATCTGAAACCACTGCTTACAATTCCAATTCTCAAAATTATGGAACCGGCGGTTTCAATTTTGATTCAAGTGAGAAAAAATATTTAACCAATTCCCAATTTTACAAGAGGGTACCGAAATAGCTCAACCCTAATCATATCCATGAATATACACGAGAGCATGGTGTGTAAAAGTGCACAGTTTGATCCTTTTTCTTTTTTAATTGCCTGAGTGCCGGAATGTACACGAGATCATAGTGTGTAAAAGTGAACAGTTGATCTTTTTTCGTTTTTTAATTGCCTGAGTGCCAGACGGAGTCCTACGGATGTATAAAGTACATTAGGTGCTATTGATTTTCTTTATTTGGGCTCTGTGGGCTGTGGCCCTTGAAAAGCTCCATCTTTAGAACTCACCATTTTTTAAATGTAAAAAAATTAAAATTGCTCCATATTTTCTTTAATTTTAGTTAGTTTTATATATGAGGTTGAAGGTCAATATAATTGTTCCAAAAACTCATCTCTGTTTTTCAAAAAAATGTTGAACATCTATTTATTGATCAATGTTTGAGATTCTATGTCCACATAGTTAATGGAGTGCAAAAGATTTCCAGATGGAATATAAGATCTTCTCAATTGGTAATAGATCCTTTTTTTTAAATTAAAAAACGAGGCAAAAGAGGGAGTACTTATTAAGAATCCTCTTATTTTCATTTTTATTTTGATCACTAACTTCAAGCTTTGCCTTATTTTCACGACAATGCCGATACATAGGTACTGAGAAACTTGACACTCTAACCTAATTATAGAACAACTTAAGATAGATCGATATGTAATCTAATTTATGTCCTAGCTAGGTGAGGATTAAATATTCGTTATAATCTAACTTATGTCCTAGGTGAGGATTAAAGTATTAGTTATAACGGGGATGAATCATTATGGATAATCTCCATTTTTGGGAGGTATTAAGTCAAGCATGAATCTTCTTAATCACTTATGGCTCGTTGGTTCTGTGTGATTAAAGTGGTGATGCAACCAAAATGATTTATTACCATGTTTGGTTACCAATAAGAGATGTAATCAAGATTGCATTGTCATTATATTTACCTCAATCTATACAAATACAATATTAGGCTTTTTCTAAACTATTGTCATTTCATACCTTTAAATCAAAATCTATCCAACTATAAGCTATTATATATGAAGACTTTCTCTCTTTTCTCTGCTTCTTATGTCTTAGTACTGCAGCACCACATTTTTAAAGGTTTGAAGTCCCCTTCATCCACTCTCTCTCTTCTTCATATTAAATAAAGTTTAACCCAGATCATGATCGTATTATTATAACTGTATTTTTGTATGTTCTAGACATCATCTTTGTTTCTTCCCCCCCCCCCCCACTCTCTCTCATCAGCATCATCATCATCATCATCATCATCTCTCTCTACTTGCTAAACTTGATCAATATTACGTTATTATAATTTAGAGGAAATAGAGTGAAGTAAATCTCATGTGAAGTATCATAATCATGATGATAAGATATTGTATGATAATTATCAACAAAGCTACAAATAATTAAAGTAGGCAAAATAAAAGCAAATTGAATTGTAAGTACTTCACACCACGTATAAAATCAAGTAATGTTTGTAAATAAATTCACCCCATGACAATTGCAACAATTTTGTAACCAAATATTGTAATCTAATTATTATCCCATTTTATTGCACTAACAATTACATTACATGGTTTAATTCTATTGCGTAGCGATTACATTACTTTCAATCAAAAATCACATTAATATAAGGAGTAGCCAGGGAGAACTCTTAGAGCTCTGTTTGGAACTTTTGAATTTATGTTGGGATCGCTTTGTTGAGGAGACTGCATATCATATAGATGTAGATATTATAAAAGGGGATTTTAGAGACGAGCAATACATTTAGCCTTCTGTGAAGAATATTCAGAGGAGATAATTCATGTATTGTTCACATCGAAAGACGTGCGATTGATTTGTGCAAAATTCGGGCCATTTTCTATAATTTTCTGACATTTTGATTTGTGTTGAGGTTATTGAAGCTTTGTAATACACATGATGCATAGCCTTTTTGCATGTCCTGTGGAAGTCGTACTCATGTTTTTAATGAAAAGTTTGACTTGTTGGTAAAACCCTCAAGAGAGATTACCTAATTGTTGTATTATCTGTCATTGAAAAAAAAAAAGATAGAAAGTTTTGGTTGTAGATTGCTATCTTCAATATCATTTTTAGGAACTGTGATGGTGTTTGAATATAGCAGGTTTATATTTTGATCCAAATTAGGTAATTCGATGATAAATTCGTATTCATAATTGGATCAATTATTGTATCATTTTCTGTTGCTTATTTTAAAACCAATTAATGATTAAAAAAAAGAGCAGGGATTACAGATCTGATTATCAGTCAAAACTTTATCTTTTTTTAAGGGAACCTATTTTTAACTCCATAATTAAACAATGTGTGTGTGTGTGTGTGTGTGTGTGTGTGTAAAACCGCCTAAATTTTTGATAATGTCATTCTCACAAAAATTTTAAGATAATTAACAGTTTTTTTTATAAGAAAAAGGAGTTAGTCATTTTTTATTTTTTATTTTTATCAAAGAAAGGGAGGTTAATGTATATTAGAGCCAACAAAAGCACACATATCGTCTGATGCTCAGGCCACAATACTACCTGGTTCATCCACATCCCACACCCTTCTCCCATGGCTAAATGGCTGCCAGTGGGCAAGGTCGTGGGCGACTCTATTCCCCCCCCCCCCCCCGCCGCTTAACAAACGACCAGGAAAGAAAACTGAAAGAGCGACTAACTAACAAAATGTATTTAACAAAGAGACCCACAACGTTATCTTGGAGATGTCTCTGTCTTAGCTTCTGAATCAGTGGCAGACAATCACCCTCCATCACAATCCTTTTGAGACCAAGATTAGAAGCACACTTCAACCCAAATAAGCAAGCTCTGGCTCCCTCCACGTCGGGTCCTGCAAATCCACCTCCTTGGTCCACCCCAGCAAAGATAATATCACTGTCACAGGACCTAATCACAACACCCCAGCCCTGTCCCGAGGCACCAGTCTTCCCGCTGTCAAAGTCTAGTTTAAAACACCCCGACGCTGGAGGCTTCCATAGAACAGGGGCATCTAGCGTTGTGCCCTCATGAAGGCCTTGGTGTTACCTGTAGCTTCGAACAAAGGATACCGCTCTCTAGCTCAAAGTTGCTAGGTTTTTGTTGGCCTTCTGGAATATAAACTTGTTTCTCGCATTCCAACACTCCCACAGAATGGCCAGGAACTCACCCACTTCATCCACGCCCATATTTACCACAGCTTCCTGGAAACAATCCACCATGGTTCTGACATTAACATCCCAGAAACGACTATCCACCTTACTCCCCTCATAGATCGTGCGTGCAAGTGGACAATGGAGCAAAGCATGAACGTCGAAGTCTTCGCTAGCACCACAGATAGCACACCCCATATCAAAAGTCGACACCCTCTTAGCAATATTACCTTTAGTTAGCAAACACCGAGGCACACACGCCACCCAAAGACCCGAATTCTATGGGGTACTTCGAGGGCCCATAGCTTCCTCCATAACTCCTTGGAACTATTGGACGAAGAACCAGTGTCACAAAACCTGTGGTTCAAGATCAAATGGTATAACGATCGGACCGTGAAATCACCTGAAGCAGTAAAGTGCCAGACTAGTTTATCCGAGGGCCAAGAATCACAAAGTGGAATATCAAGAATGGCTCGACATCACACGGCATGAGGATCTCACGAAGCATGGACTCACGCTAGGAACCAGGCGGTGTCTCAATTAGATCAGACACCTTCATATCAGTCAAATGGATAGGCATAGGTGATATTACCTTAAATGTGTGAGGTCCAGGAATCCAGCGATCATGCCAAACGCTCACACTAGCACCATTTTTGATGAGCCACCTGGAACCTTTAACAATTACGTCCCTCGCCCCCCATATGCTGCGCCAAGAATAACTTGGGTGGGCCCCCACTTCAGCATCAAGGAGAGAGCTATTTAGGTAATACCTTCCCTTCAAAAGTTTGGCAACAGGAGAATCATCGGTTTTGATCAAGTGCCACACTTGCTTAGCCAAGAATGCATCGTTAAAAGCACCCATGTCCCGAAATTCGAGCCCACCATCTTCCTTACACTTACATAGCTTGGCTTTGCTGACCCAATGGAGTTTATGCCCTTCCTGATTGTTTCCCCACCAGAACCGAGATATGGCCGACCAAATAGAATGATAAAGCTCCTTGGAGAACCTGAAAATAATTAGTGCATAGGTTGGGATTGCTTGAGCTACTGCCTTAATCAGCACTACCCTTCCCGCCCACAACATTAGCTTTTCCATCCACTCAACCATACGTTTTCTGATGCGCTCAACAATGTATAGAAAGGGCTTCCTGTGAGATCTCCCCACTGTCGTAGGTAGAACCAAATATTTTCCATGGGATAAAACTTCTCCAATATCAAGGCAAGGGGTGATCCAGGTCATCTTTTCTGGTCGTGCACCCTTACTGAAGGAGACATTCGTCTTCAAGAAATTAACTTGTTGCCCCGACGCCCTCTCGTATCGACCAAGGAGTTCCTAGATCTTCCTAGCTTCGTGACTCCTCAGCTCCATAAAAAATTATCGTATCATATGCAAATAGTGAATGTGACACCACCGACGCATTGTTACAGATCTTATAACCATGAATAGCTGAGCCCTGCACATATTTTCGCAACAGTCCTGACAGCCCTTCTAAGACAAACAAAAATAGGTACGGAGATATGGGGTCGCCTTGTCTCAAACCACGACTATGAACGATATGCCCTTTCAGCTCACCATTAATTAGAAAAGAGAAAAAAGCCTACTTAACACATTTCATCAGCAATTCCACCCATTCTGCCCTAAAGCCCATCCGAATCATGATGTTAGACAAGAAAGGCCATTCAACACGATCATATGCCTTTGCCATGTCCAGTTTACCAGCCATTGCCCCTCCGGCACTAGTATCTCCCTTCATTGGGTGGAAAATCTCTGATGCGATTAGGATATTATCAGTGATGAGTCTTCCAAGAGTAAAGGCTGCTTGAGATTCAGAAATAATAAATGGTAGGATACCTTTCCATCTATTTGAGATCACTTTGTCACTAGTTTGTATAATACATTGCACAAAATTATCGGCCAAAAATCAATAATGGAGTCAGGCTTCTGCTTCTTCGGGATGAGCTTAACGAAAGTGTGGTTCATGCTTGTTGGAATTGCATGGCCATTAAGGATTGCCAAGACAGGTCGGGTCACATCTGGTCCTACATTTTCCCAGTAATGTTGGTAGAAAAACGGGTTCATCCCATTGGGATCGGGGGCCTTGTGAGGATGCATTTGCTTGAGTGTTGACTCCACTTCTTCTCCTATATACGGTCTACACAAAAGTTCAGTCATGGCATCGGTCACCTTGGTCTCGACACAGTCCAGCACCTCATCCTTGTCTAAGTTAGGTGCAACCGAGAACAAAGAGGCAAAATAGTTACATATGATATTGTCAATCTCCTCAACCTCCATACATAGGATATTATCTCCATTTAGGAAGCCATCAATATGATTCCGAGCTCTCTACATGCTGGCACAGGAGTGAAACCATCTTGTACTGGAATCGCCATACTTTAAGAAATCTGTAGGTGCCCTCTACCACCACAAGACCTCCTCCCTTTTCCTCCACTCTCCAATAGAGGTTAGAATATTTTTCCTACTCCTAGCATTAGGAGTACCCTTGAGTTGTGCCTCCAATTTTTTTATCTCCACTCCGATGTTTCCAAAAATATCTCGGTTCCATTGGGCTAAGTCCCTAAAGCATACATCTAATTTCATCACAAGATTATCAACAGCATCCTCAGTGGCATCAGATCCATAGGCATGCTTAATAATGTTGAGGCAAGAAGGGTTAGAAGACCACATATTCTCAAATCTAAAAATGTTGCTGGATCCTTTTCTTTTGCTTCGAACTGGTTGGCATCTCAAGAGAATAGGCAAGTGATCAGACATGTCAAAATCTACATGGGTAACCTTAGCCTTCGGAAATAAGAGTGACCATTCCGTGTTGGCACAAAAGTGATCTAACCTCTCCTCCACGGAACGAATGTCCCCTTGTGCATTCCACCAAGTAAAATCATATCCCGACAAATCCAACTCATATAAATCACAATGCGAGAAAGCCTCTCAAAACGACTCCAAGTGGGAATATGGTTTAGGGGGCCCCCCTTTTGTCCACATTATAAAAAATCTTGTTTAAGTCTCCTCCTACTAGCCACGGCAGGGGAGAGTTAGGCTTAAGATCACGAACCAATTGGCCCGTTTGCAACTTATATTGAGTCTCCGCCCAACCATAAATTCCCGTAAATCTCGAAACCAGTTCATTAATACTCCATTGAATAGTCACATCAATGTGATGAAATAAGGAAGACAAAAGTTGAAGATCTACAAACTTGTCCCATAATAATGCTAAGCCGCCCGACCTCCCCTTACTGTTAACAAAAATGCCAAAAAAATCACCTAACCGATTCAGTATAAGCTCCATATCAACCTTACTCTTCTTGGTCTCCAACAGGAAGACCACCCTAGGGGAAAGCCTCCGCAACAATCCACGGAGGTTATTAACTGTGGAAGTCTCCCCCAAACCACAGCAGTTGAAGCATAGTAAACTCATGGCTTCCGGCGGGGTTGTCCCGCAGCCACTGCCTCTGCATCAATTGATGAATCTTCCCCGGAAGTATTCTGCACCACGCTAACCTTTTCCACCTCCCTATTCTCGATCTTCCCATCATGGTTACGTTTAAACATCTCCCCTCCGGGAATCAGAACCTGATCCTCATCAATAATCATCTGAGAGACTTCCATTCGCGTTGTCGTCTTGCTCGTCACAGCCGTATCAACCACCCCAGTCGGGGTCCCATCACCAAAGGTCAGGTTTTTCTTAATATTGCCCACCATTGTCTTATTACGAAAGGCATGAACCAACCGTCGTTCCTCCAACCTATCCGCCTCTGCAGTCTTACCTCTTGGTTTAAGAGGAGAGGTCCTCAACCAACTTCCATAGTAAAGGTCATTCTCCGGCACGTACTGTCGAATCAAACAACACACACCCCTTGTAAACATGTCCAAGCTTTCCACATGCATAGCAGAAGTGGGGTAATTTAACATATTTGAAACGAATCCATATAGGATTTCCCCCCACTAGAGTCCTGATGCCTCGCTTCAAGGGTTTTGTGATATTAATGTCAGCCTTAAAATTAAGGGATTTGTCCACCCCACACAATGTGGTATCCTCACACCCTGCAAAAGAGCCCACTCTGTCTCCCAACAGTTTAGCAAAAGTGAGAATTTGTTTGAGACCTAGTAAACGGGTTGTCGAGAAATCAACCTCAGACAGCTGCTCCAACCCAGACATTTCTTTCAACAGCAGCAAACTCCCATCAAACGGCCATGGACCTTCTTCCAACACAAAGTCCTTATCCACTCGCGAGAAAAACTGGAAGACAAAAAGGTTTTTCTCTAGTTCCTTTATTACCACCCCATTAGTCGGTTTCCATATGTTCTTAAGCATTGTCTTTAATGCTCCAGGATTAAAATAGTTTGAGGTATCCAATCTGCCCAATAAACATAAAGCGACTTGTTCAGCCTTCTCGCTCGGCACTTCATCCGCGCTAATAAGAATATCTTCCTCCTCTTCCATCAACTTCAGCCATTGCCGCGCCACCTCCGATTCCGATTCCATTGGATACCGCTCATTGCTTGAGTCCCAAGAAAGCAATCTAGGGTTTACGGAGAAACCCTAAAATTCCTCCGCAAGAGTACAGAGAAGGAACCACCGAGAGCGCACCAATAACAGAATCAACATGCCGGTTACCAATCCTAAACCCACACTGGGGCTAAATCCAACCACCACAACCCTACAAGGATCGGGAGTAGAGGGCTCACACAAGCCTAGGGTTTTGGCTGCCCCAGGGTTGGAGAGAAATCAAATAAGCAGTAATTTCCTGGAGTTAGTTAATTATAAATGAGAAATTTTATTTCTAAAAAAATTTTATAAAATCAATTACAATTTTCAAAGATTTTCTTTCTAAATAAAAAAAACAGTGCGCAATAATGGTAAAATATTATACTATATTACTTTTGATCAAAAAAATATATTATATTATTACTTCTAATTACTAGTTTCTTCTAAAACCAATTAATGATTAAAAAAAAGAGTAGGGACTACGGCTTTGATGATTAATCAAAACTTTATCTTTTTCTTACGGAACCTATTTTTAACTCCACAATTAAAATATATATATATATATATATATATATATATATATATATATATATTATAAAAATTCACAGAATCAGTACTATAGATAGCTATTATTTTCTCTTCCCTAAAAATAAAATATTTAAAATTAATTATCTCCTTTTCTTCTTTTTTTAATAGGAAAACAGTCCTATTTTATTGGAAAAAAAAGGAATTATGAGTTGAATAATAAAAGTAAGTCACATCTTATATTACAAATAATTAATCTTAATATTTAAATACTAAGACTAATTAAAATCATCATTTAGAATATAGCAGTGAACTCCAAACAAATAAAACATATCTTCTAATTTTTACTATATAAACTACTTATAAATTATTTTACTTTTTATTCTTAGGATTCATAGATCATAAAAATTGATGTTGATGTTTTCAATGTTGAATATGGTTTTTTTTATAATTTTGTCTGCAAACAATATTTATTTCTAAATATATCAACATTTTCAATTTTATATATAATTTATTGGGTGATCTTATTTTTTAAATCTAACTATATGACCTGTTGGCCTATGGAAATTGATGAGATAAAAAATAGGCATGGGTGGTGCAACGACGGTTAAACTAAAGAAAGGGGTTATGGAAGTTGTGATATTGAGGCAAGTATGGAATTGAATTTTTTTCCCACAAAAAAAACTTAAAATAATCTAAAAGGTAAGATTTCTTTTTTTTTTTTTTTTCAAATGAGCCATGAAAGCAGTACAATACAATAAGGGGGAAAAATCGAACTCGAGACCTAATGTACTCAGAACCTCAATGGCTAAGATTTATATTGCAGAATAATCAACGGTTTATAAGCACTATTGCTTGAGATTTTGGAATTGGAGGAGCGAAGCTTTCTCAACTATACATCTTTACAATTATTATATAAAGATTACCTAAAATAATATATTATATCATAATAAAATAAATGCAACGGTCAAGGATAATCTATTGTGCATATTTGGTTTTCAATTTTTAACAAACTTTGGCTAATAATATGGAATATTATAAAGATACATAATGACATACACATATTTTGGTATCATATATCTTATTGACCATAAAAAAAAATTATTATTATTATCAATACATAATAAAAGAAATGTGATTTTCATCATTATTATCTTTTACTATCTATTTGAATACAAACATAAACATAAATATGGAATATCAGAGATTTTATATACAAGAAAATCTTAGTTATAGATCATATATATATATATATATATATATATATATATATATAGAGAGAGAGAGAGAGAGAGAGAGAGAGAGAGAGAGAATACCACTAAAATTTACTACCAAAAGGTACAAATTTGTTTTCGATTTTCAAAGCATAAGACTTCAAGCTAGTATCAATAATCAATGGCGGTAAAATTATTTTATGTTGAATACATATCATTATTGTAATATGTGAAAACTTATCAGCTTTTTTCAATTTCAATATATTAGAGTCCAAGTGAATATTAATAATTTTTTAGTGGTAAGAATATCTTCTTTTTAAAATATTCTTATTGTAATGCTCTCACTATTAAGTTATAAATAGTTATTATAATTGAAAAAATTATGAGGATTTATGCCGCGCATGAGTCCTTAACACTAATGTGACTTAAAAATAATTCAAGATGATGGACTTTTTGAGAAGTTTGTTCAGCAACATATAAATATGGTCAAAATACGATAGAAAAACACGTGATATTATTGATGAAGCTGATCGTCAGTATAAAGCTATCCTAAGGAGCTGTATGCGGCCACTACAGTGGCTAGAAGCCTAACGGCGAGGGCTTTACACAATTAGTTGAAAGTTAGAGCAGTTATGCTTTGTCAATGTGGTTCTTTCTTTGAAAAAATATAAAAACTAACGGGGGATGATGTAATACGATAGAATGGATGATAACGGAGCACGCCATCGCCATCAGCGCCCCGCCCGCCCCCCCGGGGCCACAAAAAAGAAAAAAGAACCACGAAGGGGTAAGCCGTTACTGTGTAAAAGTCCGAGTTGGGCAATGTAACGTAGAATGGGTCCCATGAACTAAATTGAGTTTGGGCTCATTGGCAGAATAATCATCCTTAGCCGACAAATTGTGAACCCAAAATAACTCGTCCCATTAATTCATTTGGTGGATTGAACTGATTAATGGAGCATCTCACCTATGTTTGGCCCAAATTTGTTAGCTTAACCTGCTCAATTGGTAATTTTTATCTATAATACATATAACAGTTTTCAATTTTGATTCAATTGTTTCTAATTTTTATATCATGCTGTAAGAATATGTACTATTGTATTCTTATAATTTACACAATAGACATACATTACAACTTACTTATATGATAAATACGTATGGTGCGTGTCAACTAGCCTAGTTAGTAAAGCTTTTAAAAGTTGTTAGCAAAGACTTGAGTTCGAATCCTACCTACACTGATCTCTGGGCCTCATAAGCAATTTAATTTATTCGAGTATCCACTCCCAAGAATATAATATAGGTTGCCTCTTAAGTTACCAAATTTTAGATGGGGGCTTTTGAGAAAATGAAAAGCCATGGTCCTTCTATGCAAGCTATGTTGGTGATTAATGGTATATATCCCTTGAGTCTCGTCAAGTTTGAGTGTCCCTCCCATAGCACGTAAAATCTTTGCATGGGTCCGATGGCAAACCTATACATGGCTTCCACTGACCTTTTCAAAAATTAAAAAATTTTCAATTCCCATTAAAAGAATCATGTACTTTGACCTCAACAAAGTGACGAAGGCCAACTACATAAAACATATCTTCCAGCAGCAAAATATGTTGTACTCCTTGAATCTACGTGATAACTTTGTCTATATATTTGTCATACAAAAGAATTTTAATGTACATTGATTTATCTAACTGTTGAGACTATATACTTTCAAAGTATATTAGATGATCTATTTTGTTGACCAAAGAGTAACGGTCACTTAATCTCACAACAATCCATAATCGTCATTGATTTGACAGTTACAAGGTGATTAATTCAATATTAATCAGCCAATTTAATTATATGATTTTGTTGCGAGCTTTGTGCTACTATAAAAGAGGGTGATCAAATTGGGGAAGACACACAACTCATGAGCAAACATTTCCTAGATCAAATATATTCTCTACCCTCTTCCTCACACTAATCTATCCATCTTCAAGACTTGGGTTTGGAGTGTGGACTTCACTGATGACTCTAGTAGCTACCTAGTTTGTGGATAGCAATCAACGGGTGAGACCTGAACGAACTTTCGCATCAAGGGGAGTCCTAAAAATCCTACATATTGTCTAGTCATGGCTTCGCACTTGTATTTTAGCATTGTAACCTTTTTTCCTGAGTCGCTAGTGGATTTTCCCAAAGGCCTTGGCAGGGTTTGTTAATTAGTTGGGACAGCGTGTACTGGTCGAGAGAAGATTTGGTTTGGTGCAATCTGCACTAATTAAATCACCCGCCGATTGTGGTTGTTGTCATCTGGGCACGTTTTTGCAAAATCCAAATACAAGAAGCTAAGAAGTTTGACCATCTTCCCATCTGTATTTGAATGTTTCTTCAACGTATGGTTTGGACATATTTAGGTAAGAAAAAAGGCATCTGCCTGGACCAAAGTATACGTGCAGGCATTTTCTATTTTGCACAAAAAAAAAGAAAGAAGTGTCGTACATTTGAATGAGTGCACTTGAGATGTAGCTCCATGCATGCTGAATACATTTATGAATAAGGAGGTTTTCAGCTATTTTTATAAATCTTTGGATCTTTACTGTATTTAAGTCAAGTTATTACTCATTACAGAGGGTTGAGCTCTCTCATCACAGATTTTCTTCATTTACAAGACTTAAACCCAAAACCTTGCTTAGAGGGAATTGTTGGAGTAATTTCCATAAAAATAAAAATAAAGTTAAATAATTATTTTCATAAAAATGGTTATGAAAATATGTTTTTGAATTATGCATAAATAATAATTAATTATCTCGATAATTAATTATGCAATGCACCTTTTGGTAAATGAGTAATTTGATTGATTATTTATAAAGAGGTACCCGTTAGTTTGGATAATTCACTAACTTATGCCTTTTAAAGAAATGGTGTGTTTCTCTTATCGAATGGCATGTTGTGATAATTAGCTTTAATTAACTATTTTTTGAAAAGACATTATCATGAAGAGTTATGTTAATTATTTACTAACATTGTGTCTCTTCGATAAGTGTCCCTTCATGAAAAGACAACATCCTTTCATGAATGTACATGTATTTATCTATAAATACTTGTCCCACTTGAAAGCACTTGGATACCTTGATTGGCACAATCAAGAGATTATACTAGCGCCACAATCCTTTGAATTTCGGTCATATCTTGAACACTTAGAGTCCTATTTTTATTAGGGTAATACGCAGATAAGGGAAACTTTTTTATATCCCAAAGACCTATTCAGGCAGCCCTGTTGGATGTATGGGCGAGTCTTTAGGAAAACCGCACCTGCCTAGAAGTCTTGGTTAATTTGACATTGAGTTTGTCTATTACAAACTGATATATTTATCCATCAAATCAAATTTTGCACCAATACGAATAAGTGTCAAACAACTTGAACTATCCTATGTTAGTTGGACTAATAGTTATTAGTTGAGCGTATATAACGTCTTAGGTTTGATTCCACTCTTTCTATTATATGTTGTATTGCCGTCGTAATTTGTCCAAATCAACCCAAAAAAAAATAATCTATGTTGAGTATTAGGGGCAAAACTATAAAAATAAGGTAAATTGAGCCAAATTAGATATGGTACTTGACGTAACTTACTAATTGTTTCACGCACTTGTCTGAAACATGTGAACTTGTCTAGTTTGAAACTTTATGGGTGTGTTTGGTAGGGAAAATATCATTTTTCCAAAAAATTATTTTCTATGAAAAATATTTTCCCAAGAAAAATGATTTTTCACTTACATTTTCAGCTATTTGGTAGAATGGAAAACAATTTTCTTTCCACTTCATTTTTTGCTATTTGATAGAATGAACCCCCTCGCTCTCACTTCATTTCTTTTTACCATCAACCCCTTCCTCTGCTTACTTCTCTTACTCGACCCAACCAACGAATTCTGTTTCTCCCCCCTCTTCAAAATCGAATCCAAAACATCAATAAGAAATATACCCGGTAATAAACTTAGAAAAAGAGAGAGTCAACATTAATGAATCTCAATTTTTTTACTATTCCCAAGGATTACCCAGTTGACTTTAAGTGATATTAAACCCAGATTAAAAAAAATGGCGAACGGGGAGATGATGGGTGTCTCAGATTGCGAAATTCTTCAAAGGGGCAATAGTAACAAGGTCAGATAACTCAATAAATAATTGCAGAGATTGACGATGGAAATCATCGATGAAGATGATGAACATGAAGAAGAGGGGAAGAAAGAGAGACAAAATGAGAGTGAAAATAGAGTAATTTTGGGCCCAATTAAAAGAAAATAGAACGAGAGACAAAATTGAGCAACAAAAATCAAGCCTGGAAAATGATTTTCCCTACTTTTTCAAGGGAAAACAATTTTCTTCAAATGGGTTAAAATGATTTTCTCCTAAAAATGATTTTCCCCTCCTTGTTTTATCGAACTGCGTAAAATGGAAAAAAATTTCCCTCTACCAAACGCACCCTATATTTGAAACACGATTTACTTAAATTGAGCCCGAGTTATATATACTTTACTCAGCTTACTAATCATCTAATATGTTCATTTGAGACAAGTGAGCTGGCCAAGTGAAACTTCATATTTGAAACTCGATTTACTTAGATTTATGAAGTTTATTTGGGCCTTTTCTTCTCATATTTCACCTGAATCTTACTATTGTTGTCGGTATAGAAACATATAAATAATATTATCACAAAGAAGAGTAAGATCGAGATTAACTTAAAGTCCCAAGATGGAAAAAGAACATTTATATCTATAATCTGACAAAGTGGTGGGGAAAAGAGGTGCCAAGATGAAAGGAATTGAAGCATGAATAGCATGTTTGACAACAAGGAGAGTGGTGCAATTTGATTAGGTTCAAATGCTCAATGGATACAGGCATGACTAAATGATGAACTAGATGACTTCACTCATTCTTATGTCAAATTTGTTCGTGCCTTTTTTTAGTCAAAATTTTCACGTCTCTATTCAACCTTATCGAAAATTATACTTAACAGGGTTAAAAGAAGTATAAGAAAAAGGAAGTAAATAAGTTATAATCCAAATAAACTAGGTCCAAAGGCTTGTTAAGGTGGAAGCATCTCTCTTACAAAGAAATGTCACCTACCAAGTTCAAACATGGGAATCTTTAAATTAAAGGTGTGTCACATACCACTTGAATTGGAGCTCATGGATAAGTAGAATAGCATCTCAACTTGTCTCATTTTTATTTCTATCTAATGTCGTTATGCTTAAAATCAGACTAAATATAATATTTTAATGAATTATAGGTGAAGAAGAGGATTTAAATCCAATGCATTACATGATATAGCCTAGTTTGTGGTATTCACAATTAATCAAATGTTCTGTAGAAGAACTTATCAGCTACTTAAAATAGAGACAAAGTATATAATAGTAAGAAAATTACACATTTATTACCATACAATCTAAAAAAACTACATGTATAATCTAAGGCAGCTTTACACCACCTAAATTTTAAAAAAATTTACTATTTAAAACCATCATTATTTATCTTATATTTGATGCATCAAATACAAAATTTTAGTATTTCCATTAAAAACCACCCTAAACTATCTTAAAAAGAATGGTGACATACATAGCTAGGTTATTACGTACAGTGATTGGAGAACAAATATGTTAGTTCAAAACAGGAAGCATTACTGTAGGGGCTGACTGCAAGTATCAGCATGTAACCTACGGATACGTGCATGTATTTTTTTTTTTTAAAGGTAAGCGAGTTCAATTCATTAGACCCCTATATCAGAGTATCTAGCGAGTTTTGAAGGATCGGGAAAGGAATGTCAAAGCCTGGACAAAAGTTTAGGAACACAAGTGCGCCCATACAAAATTTTGCACAGAGTATGACTGCACCCCCATAGAGTCGAACCCAAAAGATGGAGGTGATAGGTGATGTGCTGACCACACAGGCCAACACAGCTTCAACCGTCCATGCACCACATGCTTATGATGGATGTATCACGTTTAATTCCTTGCACTTTTTTTTTCCTTTTTTTCGATAAACATGAAAATCTTCTACGTTGCCAAGAAAATCATTTACAGTTCGCGTGCCTCGATGGGAAGAAAACTTTTATTTGGAAGTGAAGGTAAAAAATAATATTAAATTTTCAGTTCGCCACGAGCAATAGCAACTTTTATGCTATTTAATGAGAGCTTCTTCTTTTTTTTTTTGGTTACTAAGAGTATCTCAAAACAAACCTTTATGTACTTCAATAGGAGGCTGCCATTAGCCATAATTATTGATGGTAAGTCCCAATCTTCGTACATCTTGAAATTTTATTCAGTTGTAAGGTATTTATTAATATTTTCGTCTCTTTTTAATAAAATTTCTTTCCATTAGTGTGGATTTAGTTGTTCTCACCATTAGTGTGAGTTAGATTGTTCTCACCGTTAGTGTGAGTTTGAGTCATTGCCTTTGTGCAATTTATCATAAATTTGGAGATTTAGAGTGAGTTTCTTATCGAGTAGGAGTTGAAAACTATTTTATTAGATCTACGTTTTTTTATTAAGGAATGAGTTAATAATGGAATTTCATGTGGTTCTACTATGAAGATCTTCCTTTCAAGTGCAATCTACCATTGAACATCTGCTCCATGAAGTTATACTACAGCTCGCCGATATTCAAGAAAGATGTGTTGACATCAAAAAATACGGTTGGTGGCAAGAATACCGCTAGTATATTTACCATTAGCTTTCTAAAGAGAATTATTCAATTTAATGTTTTAGATTTACTTTCGTTACAAGATATTTATTGCATATGCCGTATGACTTTTTATTAATGAATTATTCCTTTTTCTTATAAAAAAAACAAAGAATATCTCAAAACAACGTGATCATATACTCACATTAAATACTAAAAGTTGATACTATTGTTGGCCAGCAAGAAAGTTTGTATTATTTTTATTCACTATCCTACAAAATTGGCCTTATTCGCGTCCAATGTTCCTTTTACCAATGGTAAATCTTTTTTTTTTTCAATGTTTTATAGTGAAACCCCCAATTATTCAATATCCTGCCTTCGTAAAGCCGCCTAGCAGCACGCGTGAAATTTGAACTCGGGGACCCGTTGGGTTGACCTGGACCTGACCGCCTAAACCCGAAAATCTACAAGTTTTTGGGTTTGGGTAATTTCGAGTTTCAAGTCCAACTCTTTTGTTTAAACCCAAAAATTTTGATTTTTTTTTTCAATGTTTTATAGTGAAACCCCCAATTATTCAACATCCTGCCTTCGTAAAGCTGCCTAGCAACACGTGTGAAATTTGAACTCGAGGACCCATTGGGTTGACTTGGACCTAACCGCCTAAACCCGAAAATCTACAGGTTTTTGGGTTTGGGTAATTTCAAGTTTCGGGTCCAACTCTCTTGTTTAAACCCAAAAATTTCGAGCAGGTTCGGATCAGGTCAATTTTTACCATGTTTAGTTTATGGCAACTAGTAAATCTTTTAAATGAAAAAAAAAATTATACTAGATTTATGGATATTTTTCGCAAATGGTGTACTATCATGAAACAGTAAGTGAAAAACATTCAATCTGTATGTTAGTAATTGTTTTTCTTTGGCAAAAAGATTTATTTTTCCATTTTAACTATATACGCATTTATTTCAACATAGTGTCTATCATAGAAGTCTTGTGACGTCTAATTAATGAATTCTTCCGATCCTTTGATAGTGCAGTTGATTTTGGATGAATGTTTGGTGATGAGATAGAGGACACTTTCAGGGTGACAGCCTGGCTGCACATCAATAATGTAAATCACCTTAAAATAATTGATTAATTAGTACTCCAAATCTTTTTTTTTAATAAGAAAAAAGAATAATTTATTAATGAAAAGTCATATGACATATACAATGAATATCTTCTAACAAAAATAAATCTAAAACATCAAATTGAATAATTCTCTCTAGAAAGCTAGTGGTAAATATACTGTCGACCAACTCTAAATTTGTAGCTGTATTCTTGCCACCAATGCATTCTTTGATGTCAATGCATCTTTCCCGAATAGCGGCGAGCTATAGTATAACTGCATGGAGCAGATTTGTAATTGACGTGGTAGATTGCACTTGAAAGGAAGATCTTCAGAGTAGAACCATATGAAATTATATTGTTGACTCATTCCTTACCCAAAAAACGTAGATCTAATACAATAATTTTTAATTTCTACTCGACAAGAAACTCATTCTAAATCTCCAAATCTACAATAAATTCACAAAGGCAATGACTTGAACTCACATTAACGGTGAAAACTAACCTAACTCACACTAAAGGCGAGAACAACTAAACTCACACTAATGGTGAGAAAGATAAATAACCAAACTCTCACAAAATGGAGAGAAATTTTATTAAAAAGAGATGAAAATATCAGTAAATACCTTATAACTGAATAAAACTTCAAGATGTACGAAGATTGGGACTTACCATCAATAATCATGGCTGATGACAGCCCCTTATTGAAGTAGATGAAGGTTAAAGTTTTTCGTGAGGAAGTTAGGATTTTTCAAGAGAAGAGGTGTGTACTCCAAATCTTCAAAAAGTCTATCGTGGAAGATTTATCTTATCAAATTTTAATTTTTTTTTTCAATAAGATATTCTTACGCAAAGATATAATTTTGTCCAATAGACTAATATTGTGCTTATCTTATTTATTAAGCTTAACACCCTTCCTTATTTTTTTAAAAAGAAATACAAAACTCATACACATTTGAAGATCAATTTAAATAGTTATCCATTAAAATACAACCCTAAATGGACTATACAACATGTGTTCAAGTTGAATATTCTCTCTTGATGCCTTGGATTATTTGACTCTAATGATTTTAGACTGAAAAATTTTCTACATGAAGGTTACGTAGATCATTAGAATTTAGAAGAGAAATAATCAATCAATTTTTGTTTCTTTGAAATTTTTTGCTCTTTAAAATTTTCAAACAAGACAATCAAAAAGTTTGAATTTCTTCATTGATAAGAAAAATGTGAGATAAACTATTCATTATTTAATTTTTAAAAGAGAAGAAAATCAGTGAAGTAAAATAGTGCCACGACTAGTGACGTTTGATTTGGATATTTATAATACAATCTATCTATCTATCTAACTATACTTAAAATAGACATTTAGCAATCACTCATTGGATATAAGTATTTTTTTTCTTTTTTCTTTTTTAAAATATTAATTAAGGTACTAATTAAGACTTATTAGCAAAAGTAACTAGATCAAATTAATGTAGGCATTCCACTTATAGGTGTAATTTTGTATTTGGAAAGTGCTTAAAATTACAAGTCCAATTTTGTGTTCTGAGTTTTCTTTTAAAAAAAATAAAATAAGAATTGGTATATTCTTGGAACATGTACAAATTCTATATTCATAATCTTACTATTACAAATATACAAATAGGTAAAATCGTGGGTCAAGAATATTACGAATATTATTTTTAAAAAATTATGATTTTAATTAATTATTTTATCATAGTTTCGTTAATGTATATTTACAAATATTTAGTTCGACCAAAAAAAGGTTTAAATTTTAGTCGTAATGTTAGCTTTTGAGAATTGATAAAATAACTATTAGTTCTTTGATTCTTTTAAAGTTTTGATGATATTGATTGATGACACTTTAATTTTTTTAATCAAACTTTTGTAACTAATCAATATTTATAACTGAGGCTTCTTCTTTTAACATATTTTGCATGGATTAATTCTAATATTTCAATTTTTCTCCCCGCGCAAAAAGAAAGTCCTACAAAGACATGCACTAAGAGTAATAGGCCAAGTTGGTGCTAACATCCAGAAATTACTTTTCATAATTTGTGGAGGAAGGTTGTTTTCATAAAATATTTTTATTTTATATTTTATAATTCTATTATTTTTTCTATGGATTTTGTTACTCTTATTATGTTTTGAGTGTTGGATAATTTATCGATTTAGTACTATTATCGTGAGATACATAAAAAATGACTAGATGGTTGTTGAGGTATTTGAAAAGTTATTAAGACGACAAGTTTAGTTTTTCCCCCTTTTTTAGAACTAAGATCTTTTTGGAATCTTACACAAATCTTACATTTGTAATCTTAATATCATAAAAATAAAAATGATAAAATCATGGGTCAAGAACATATAAATACCACTTTTTATAATAGGATTGAAAATAACTATTTTATTATAGTGCATAATATATATTTACAAACCAGCGTATAAAAGTGGGTTGGCAAAAATGGAAGAATACTTCAGGTGTGCTATGTGATAAAAGGATGTCTGTAGGTTTAAAAAGCAGAGTTTATCGTATGATAGTTAGACCAGCGGTGCTGTATGGATCTGAGTGTTGACCTATAAAAAAGACACAGGTCCAAAGGTTGATGATAGTGGAGATGAGGATGCTTAGGTTGATTTGTGGTTATACAAGAATCAATAGGATTAGGAATGGGGTAATAAGAGATTTAGTTAAAGTGGCTCCCATAGAAGATAAGATGAGAGAGACTACACTCAGATGGTTTGGCCATGTGAAAAGAAGAAGTGTGAACATTCCAGTGAGGAGATGTGAAAGGATTAACATCCCCGCTCGTAAAAAAAGGAAGGGACAAGAAAAAAGAGCTTAGACGAGGTAATTAGAGAAGATCTTAAAGTTGTAGGATTGACGGAGGATTTGGCTCAAGATAAGAGACTATGGTGGGATAGGATTATGACCTTAGATCGTATAGAGTTGGCCACCTGATTGCATTTTATTTTATTTTATTTTGTATAGTAGGGTGCGTTTCGTATGTCGTGTTTGTTTGCAGGTACTGCACACATCTGAGAAGAGACATTGTTTGCCAACCACTATTTGTTAAGGTATGGTTCTTTTCTCTGCTCTGTTGCACGTACGATTTATGTTTACTTACGTAGTCACAGTCATCTGACTTATTAGTATTCCCTAGTACACTCCCTGTTGAGTTTTCTTAGTGTTTTCCTTTTAATGTTTTCACAAAACCTTTCGTTGAAAAAATGTTTACACAAACTCCTATTTTTGTAGGTCTCTTGGATTCAGCTTCTCTACGGGTAGAAATGTCGGTAGAGGTAAGGTTGTCTACATCTGGATTTTCCCATACCCCGCGTAAACGGGACTCACATTGGGAGGTGTTGTTATTGTTGTTGTATATATTTACAAACCACTTAGATCGCCAAAGAAAAGGTTTCAAATAGTCATAATCCTCATGTCAGTTAAGAATGTGTAAAATGACTATGAACTCTTTGAGTCTCTTTAGCATTTTGATGATATTAATTGATGATTTAAAATTTTTTAAATCAAACTTTTGTACCGAATGGATATTTGTAACTGGGGCTGCTTCTTTTAAATTATTATGCGTGCATGGATTCATTTTTTTAGTGAAACTTTGTAACTAAGAGATATTTTGATTTTTAAATGAATGATACTTTGATTAATAGCAATAATATGGGTGATGTCATTTAGTAAATATATAGTAATTCAAGAATAATTAGAATGGATGCAAGTAGTATTTCAAGAGTTAGTATAAATCGATGGGATTGATACATTCACAATTAAATAAAAAATGAATTCGTTAAATATTTTAAATAATCAGTTACAAAAAAGCACAATTAAAATTACTTTTTTGTGAATTAGATTGAACAACACCATGGGTTTAACTGTGATGCTTCAGTTATTAACAAAAAGTTGGACTTCTAGACTATACTTATCAAAATATTAATTTAATTATTTTGGAAGACATAAGCAAGAATTTCGCCCAACAATTTATTACAAATATGTTGATTTATCACATGGAGATTTGTTAAACAAGAAAATTATAACAATCCATGCGAAGCATGGGCATAACACTAGTATGTTTCGATTCTTTAGTTTCTATCAGATAGTCAAGTAAGTTATTGAAATTTAGTACACGTGTAGACAAATTGAACAATTTTGCTAGTTGTTTAAAACTCATCTATCTAGATACTTCAAATAAGAAAAAATAAAAAAAAAAAGATGTTGATTTCTTCGTTGATTCCTTGACAAGGAAATGCGAAATAGATAATTCATTACTTACAAATTAAGGGACCAAAGGGGGAAAAAATTAGTGAAGTGAAGTGAAGCAGAAGAAAGCCACTAACAATTGATAATTTTATTGCATTAGATGATTATAATACCTTACACTTCTCTATATAATTAATTTATTCCAAAATATTCATGTTCTTTACATTACATTTGTCACGTTAAGCAACCCGTGCAAATTCATTACATCGTCCATATCTAAAATTTCAGAGAAAAATTAGCCGTTGAATTCAAAATCCAACCTTGAACCAGCGTTCCAAGGTCACTTTCAATGTCATGACACGATACCCAGCCAGATTATTTTTTTTGTTTTTCCATATTAGGACTAGGGCTGGGTAACATGTAGTGCCAAATCACATTTGTGTTCTTGTCAAAATTAAATGGATTAAAAATTCTCGAATCTAAACTCAACCTATTTAATAAATGGGTTGAAAAAGTTCAACTCAAATCACATAACATTTAAATGGATTGACCTGAACTTAACTCGTTTAAATAAACGCATAAAATGGGTTGGGTTCGAGTTACATATTCATCCACCAATCGGTTTAATTGCAACACAAATTTCAATCCAAGCTAATATACCAAACAAATTACATATTTTCCAACCTCTTAACGCATAGCTGATTTCAAAACTATATCAAAATAGCGGCTAACTTACAGGCTCCAACGTATTCAGAGTCTATTCCAGTAAAACAGTAATAACAACATAATTTTATAACCTGGAAAGTTTATATAAGAACCAACTATTTATGGTAAAAATCATGTCCAAGTCAAGTTTTAAACAATAGTAAATAAAGTCAAATTGTTTGAAATTCTTAATAACTTCACCAACAAGTCAACAAAGGCTAATTAAATAAGCTAATTAAATAAGCTAGTTTATAATAAGTCAATAAAAAAAGATCACAAAGGCTAATTTTTCAAAACCTAATTCCCACGAAAAATTTAAACGATAAACTGTACATGGTAAATAAATAATAAACAGATTGACCTATTTAATCCGTTTAATTAAATAAGCTACATAAATGTTTTTTCGTATTGAGATTCTCAATATAAACACAACCCAATTAATTAAACGGATTTACTGTGTCAATTCATTTAACTAAGCGGATTCAAACTTCATACCCGAACCTACCTAAATTTATGTCGAGTTCAAATCGATAATCTTGTTGAGTCAGCTTTTTCCAACTCTAATAGAATAAATTTTGATTTTGTTTCTTTGGGTATTTCAAAAAGGGCATCATCAGCTTGCCAACGAACGACCAATCAACAGTTTACCAATGGCTGTTTTCTCACAGGGGGTGGAGCGAACGTAGCCAAACCAAAGTTTTTGATAGTTGTCGTGACGCTTTCGAATTTCTCAGATTTTTGCACCAACCCAAAAAAAAAAACCCAATTCAAAGATCAAACCCCAAAAATAAAAATTTCATTTATTGTTCTAATTCTTATCGCTACCTAATCGCTTGCTTATAATCATCTCGTTTTTCTGTGGGTGTGTGTGTGGGTGCTGCTGCATGTGTTCTGTTTGTGGGTTTTTTCTGGGTGTTTAGATGAATGTTGAATTGGAGAAGATTGAAAAGGGAGGAATAAGAAATGGGGTTTGTGAGTACTTTCTTAGGGATCGTGGGGTTTGCCATTGGCCTCCCAATTGGACTCATTCTGGGCTTTTTCTTGTTTGTGTACTCCAAACCTAAGGAGGTCAAGGTATGCACATTTCCTGTTTGATTTGATTAGTTAATAACTGATTCATTCTCAATGTATAATGTGCTCCTTCTTGTTTTTGGTACCCTTTTGGCATTTTCACATTGTCTCTTTGATGGCATTGGGGGGATTTGATTTGATGATGCTGTGAGTACACCCAGAAAAGGGAAGAAATGAAAAAAGGAAGAAAAAAGAAAAAGGAGAACATTTCTTTTGTTTGTGGGATTTGTTCTTAAACACCTTTGATTGAGATTACGTTCTGCGGTTCCATGTTGTTGATTGTAGTTCTCAGCAGAAAGTTGGCCCCAAAATTGGCTCTTTGAGCTATGTTTAAAATGGACCATTGAATTGTATTTCTTAATCTGTGTATTTTGTGCAGAATGCTGTGTTCGTTTTGAATAGTTTCCTCTGAACCGTCGTTATACATGTGATAAAGGCAGCTGCTCTGCTGCTTGCTTGTTTTTGCACCATTTGATATGCATAAGCAGGAATGGTGGCTGGGGGTAAAACTCATTCCATCTCTCACTACATTCGACCTCCCCAGACGTGGGACCCACACTTGGAGTTGTTTTTGGGACTACGTTACATATACAATAGTTTTAAGCATAAAAGGGAGGGGGTGACTGTATTGGAAACTAATATGCCTAGGGCATCAATCTAATGCACTGGACCGAGGCCTCAGTGATTGGAACATGTAGGATATTACTCATTAGTTTATTTTGGTCTATAATTTATATTATTAGTTATTGTTCTGCACCATCAACAGAATATCAATTTTTTTTATTTGTTCCCACTTTCCACACGGGGGGTGGCTTCCCTTGATGAGCTGTAGTGGGATTATGTTCTTTAAATCGATGTTAAGGCTTCAATATTTATATGCCACAATTCCCCAAGTATCTATTCTCTTGTATGTTAAGATTGCATTTAACAAAGAATCCATTTCTATATTGTGAGACAAGGCCACATCTCTTAATTTTGATAGTTACCATAGGTGTTTTAAGAAAAGAATGTAATCTATAATGGGACAATCTTGCCAACCTTTTGTTTCATTTCCCTAATGCAGTTTAATTTACTGTAAACTTAGCTTTTATGAATTTGAATTAAACATTGAATAGTAGACCACTGAACATTCTTATGTCAAAAATCTTCCAGTTCACGGTTTTGTTGGGGACATCCTTTGTCAATAAAACCTGTCAGTGTGAGGTTCTGTACAATTGGTATCCTTGAACATTGCTAGGGGCCTAAGGGCACCCCCCAGATTGGATAATAATGTTGCCTTGTGAAGTAATTGTGACGATTGTGAAATTGCTCTGCCTTCCATGTGTGTTTCTAGGTTTGTTTTTAAGCCTACTGATTTCCATTTGCATTTATAGTTATGTTTAATCTCAAACTCTTATTGGATGTTTATGTAACACTCAAGGGCTTGACAAATTTTCCTACATGGGTTGCTTACTATAGGAGCCGATTATCACTCCAATTCATGAAATGGATACAAGTGCTATGCTGGAACTCCTACCGGAGATTCCATATTGGATAAAGAGTCCGGACTATGAACGAGTAAGCCGCAATTTCAAATATTGTATATAAATGGCTCATGATATGCAGCTTTTTTAAGAGTAATCTTAATTGATGATATTCAGGTAGATTGGTTAAACAAGTACGTATCAGAGATGTGGCCGTATCTTGACAAGGTGAGCTTTTATTTGTAAAACAGCTTGTCAATGAGCAATTACTTATGGCTGATTAACCCTTGTGAACAGGCAATTTGCAAGATGATTAAAAGCACAGCAGAACCTATATTTGCAGATTACATAGGAAAGTATCAAATTAAAGACATTAAGTTTGAGAATCTATGTCTTGGAACTCTTCCACCCACCTTTCATGGTGAGTATTCTTTCAATCAGTTTTCTCCATCAAGTGTTGTATTATGTATCACTGTCTGACTTATAGTCTGTTGCTCTTCTTTAAGAACCAACAGAAAGCTGAATCTACTCTCATATCCAATAGTGTAGAATATTAGTAGCAAACTGGTGTTGTATTATGAATCATTGTATTGGGCTCATAGCCTATTGATGTTCTTTGAGAACTAACGGAAAGCTCAATCGATTCTCGTACCTGATAGTGCGGAATATTAGCATCAAACTGGTGTTTGTGGTTGGTATTAGTGACAAGGATCTCTCACTAGTTATTCCTTTAATCTCTTGATATGTGTAGAACTAACGGGCAATAACAATTGTCTTTGATATTCGCGAATTTTAATTCGTCTCAACCGAACGTGCTTTGTCTTCTTGGTCATAGGCTACATTGGTTCATGTCAACATGGTTGATGACTTGGACTAATTTTGGGACCTCAGCTGTATAAAGAAATCATATTTTGTCTGGTCCTTCTCAAGATATAATTTAAGCTCTTTCAGTGGCTGTGATGAGCTTGGAGGCCAACTTGTAGTTTTTCTTGTTCTTCTGCTTAATCTGTTACTGTTATCTGACTGGACACCATTTGTAGGTATGAAAGTATATGAGACCAATGAGAATCAATTAGTTCTGGAGCCAGCAATTAAGTGGGCAGGAAATCCCAACATAGTTTTGGCAGTAACATTGATGTCAGTAAAAATCAGGTTTCAGGTAAGAATTAACAGTGAGGATCATGCAAACTAGCGTTTACATTTTAATTCATATTAAGAAGCGTCGACCAGAAAATTGATCATCCTTTTCCTCAGCTTGTTGATTTGCAGGTATCTGCTAGCCCAAGAATACATTTGAAACCACTTGTTCCGACCTTTCCGTGTTTTGCCAATATAGTAGTCTCACTGATGGAAAAGGTGAGTTGATGATGCAATGTACTTAGAGTGGAAACTAAACGATTGCCTTTTGGATGTATCAAATTGTGTTGGAACTGTCTTTTTTTATTTTTCTTGAATTTGATGCAGCCATGTATGGATTTTGGGTTGACGGTGATGGGAGGAGATATCATGTCTATACCTGGTGTTTATCGCCTTGTTCAGGTGCAATCATTGGATTCATTTAATGGGTAGGAGATGTATTTTGATGAGCAGTGCAGCCAGTGTATTTAATTGCTCATGGAAATTGACCACTCTTGCTGTTCACAGGAAACTATCAAGAAACAAGTAGCAAGCCTTTATCACTGGCCTCAATTTCTTGAAATTCCTGTTCTCGACACTGCAACGTAAGATTTCCGTGTTCAAGCACCCTGCTTTTGAGTGTAGGACTGTAATTTTTCAACTCAAAGACCTTCTGATATCACTGTCTTCTTTTTCTGAAAACGCTCACTTTTAGAAGAAGCCTTCAGCAACATTAGCTTCATTACTATTAATATTTTCTCTTAATCAGTTTCAGTCTCAGTTGCAGGCTGTTTTGTTTTCCTTGTTGAGGCCAAAGCTGCATTTTATCTTACATTGAATTCAAACCAATCTGAACATTTATTTGGCACGTATATGCTCATGCATACTATTGGAGTCTGAACACCTAAAATATGAAAGCTTGCTTCTCTGCCATATGAAAAATTAGATTAACGGGCCCAGCCTAAGTTGACTGAGAAGCCTGAATGAGGCTTGGCATAGATGGACTCAGGGCCAGAAGTAGCTTATAGCTACGGGAATACTGGGCACCCGTTGGATGAAAAGTTGCTCAATTTTTTGTTTTTTGTGAAGGTCATCAAGATCTTTCATGTGTACAGTCATAAAAATTAATCAACACTTATCAAGCTCCGAGAAGTTTAAATAAATATGGATCCCCTTAAAAAAAAAAAAACTGGATCTAAACTCTGGTAACACTTAGGTTCTTGGCTTCTATCATTGTGGACATATATCTCCTTATTATTGTTTCTTCCTTGTTAATCTTTCTCTTTTGGGCATTTCTTTTTCTAGTACATCTTCTGCTAACACCTTTTTACTCATTTTGTTGCAGTGCAGCTGTAAAGAAACCTGTTGGCATCTTACATGTGAATGTCATACGTGCAACCAAACTTTTGAAGATGGATGTCATAGGGACATCAGATCCTTATGTTAGACTGAGACTGAGTGGTGAAAAGCTGCAAGAAAAGAGAACATCCGTCAAGATGAGGAATCTGAATCCGGAGTGGAATGAAAAGTTTAAGCTAATTGTTAAGGATCCAGAAACTCAGGCTCTTGAATTACATGTTTATGACTGGGACAAGGTTTTCTTCTAACCTTTGCTTTGACTGTGACTAATTATTGTAGCAGTCTTTTAAATTATATATGTTCCTTAAACTAATAATCCATGTTCCTAGTCCAGATATTTATGCTTACAGAAACCTTGGTGTTTATGTTTTTGGGTAATCAAAAATGAAACAAACATTACAGAAGATATGGGTGTTTCTAAATTTGGTTAAAGGTTGACGGAGCTTTGATTCAGAACATAGTTAGTATTGTTGCTTCAGACAAATAAGAATTACCGGACCTCTTTTCTTCCCTCAACAAATTTGATCGTCTATGTTGCAATCTAAAGCCCAACAAGGCAGAGAATGAGTGAGGGAAAAGGGAAAACTTAAAAGATTGGAGAAAGATGGGGAAAGAACGAAGAAACTAAAATATTTCGTCAACTCTAAATTATTCTAAGAAAGCATCTATGAGAACTATTGAGGGGGGGGGGGGGGGGAGTATTCCTCATATAACTTGTAGGAATACTCAGTAAATCCCTAAAAGCTCAGAATTTGTTCCTCTACTTTGTGGTGCCTGAAAGGCTTCAATTGTGGTGATTCTTCCACAAAGGAGCACTCATAGCTTAGGTTACTAACATACCTATATATTTCACAAAGAAGGTTTTCAGAACTCCTATTGCCAATGCTGAGCTGTGACAAATTCAAAATATGGCAGATGACAGGCTTATTTATTGAACCGTTTTCAGAAGGCAGATGGTTTCTAAGAACTCCTATGTACTTTTAAAGAATTGGCAATAACCATCCATGTTCAGTATTGAGACGTTTCTCTGTTCATTTGCTAGGAACCGTTTCCTAGATTGGTTTACATTGGGGAGTTCATCAGTTTGATCGCATTCAACTTCTGATTAGGTTCATTTACATAATTGTGAAACACAATAGACCTTCTGCTTGTTATACGTCAGTAGTCTTGTTGAAAGGTCAATTGTTAAATGGTTCCTCACTTCCTCCAAACTCTCTTGTGTACACGTCCTGTACTGAATTCATAACCACAGAGAAGGGAAACAATAACCATTCATCATAAAGATGTTCTCCCCCACCCTAGGTCTGCACTGCACTGCGAAACACGGGCTTGTGATTTGATATTTCCTTGTCCGCCCTTTTGGTGCTTCTTTGTGCAGGTTGGAGAGGATGATAAGATTGGGATGCAACTAGTTCCTTTGAAGGAATTGACTCCCAATGAGCCAAAGAAATTCACTCTTGATTTACTGAAGAATACCAATATGAACGATCCACATAATAAGAAACCAAGAGGGACGCTTGAGGTGGAGCTCACTTTTGATCCCTTCAAGTTAGAGAGTGACAGTTTTAAGGGATTAGGCACATTTAGTCAGAAACAAGTCAGTGTGGACAGAACATTAGCAGATGAATTACTTAGTGAAGCAGGACTACTTTCTGTTACAGTCGTAGGAGCCGAGGATCTAGAGGCTGTAAAGTATCACACCAACCCATACGCTCAGATCTTATTCAGAGGGGAAAGGAGGAAAACAACGGTAAATTTCCTTGCAATTACTTTGATATCTTTGATCCCTTTGTGTCTAATTGCATGAGGTGGGTAGAGATTGGCATTGCTGAGTGTAAGCTTGGTACTCTATAGGTTGGCATTGTTGAGCTTAAACCTTGAATGCTGTTGATTTGTTTTCTGCGTAGTTCTACAGGTTTGGTTTTTAGGACTATCGTAAAGAACCCCTCTAACATCTATTCCGAGGGGTAAGATTGTGTGCACTTGGAACTAATTATATCCTGTTGTGGTGGGAACCATATTAAGTGTCATTTCTAGTCAAAGGAAACTTTTTAAGGCTTTTTGCTTGAGCCAATTTGTCTGTTGTCAACTTTTGGTTTTTATATCTAGAAATTGTACAGAATGAGTACATAGACTCTATAATGCAAATTGGTGATTTCTGCAGCGTATTCCAACTTTTAAACCCAACTTACTATGATATACAACATAATATTAGTCTGAAGTTGATTTGCTGTGATAGATATTCACAATGAAGATTTGTTGAACTTAATCAATGTATGACTTGTGTTCTGTCTTTGAATCCTGCTTGGCTGCCTCTCATATTATTTGAAAGGATCTGTTTTATCGTAGAATAGAAGCCCCCATGCCAATTTCCAAAATCAGTTACTGTCCTAACTCATGTGGTTCTCTACTTGAGCTGTTACTTAGCCTTTCTGTATTCATCAACCAATCATTTATCTGGCACCAAATTTCTTTCGATGGAAGGAAATATAAAGATGGCAAAGAACAAAATCTTGAATCTAAACATAAATTGACTTGACAAAAAAAGTACCAACTTCAGTTTGCCTGATCAACATTCTTTGCATTTTCTTGACAAGGTTATTAAGTAAACTGACAACAGACCTGAATATGGCCCACCAATCGTGAATTAATCTTTGCCCATATACTCTTTACTTGATAAAAAGTTAACCCCATCCAAACCAGTCCAAACTTATTTTCCGGTCTACATGAAAGGTATCCTAGCCAGTGAAAACATGATTCAGCCTCATATATGGAAGAACGCTGTTCCTTCTTCAACTAATGTCCTATTAAAATTTTCTGCAGACTGTCAAGAAGAACCGTGATCCACGGTGGAATGAAGACTTTGAATTTATGGTTGAAGAGCCACCACTGAATGAAAAGTTGCGCGTTGAAGTTTTTAGCAAGCGCAGAACTTTTGGATTTTCAAAAAAAGTACGTGTTTTCTCCTTGTTATTGCCCGTTCTGCTTCAAGCAGTGCGAATCAAACTACATGTCAAGTAAATCTGCACTTGTCTTCGTGTAGGAATCACTTGGATTTGTGGATATTGTTCTTGATGATGTTGTGAACAATGGACGAATCAATGAGAAATATCATCTGATCAATTCTAAGAATGGGATCATACAAGTCGAGTTGGAATGGCGAACCACATGAGGTGCTGAAAACTTGTTGATGAATCAAAGGCACTTTTTATCAAGTCATACACTGCTACACACAGTATTGGAAGAGGCTCTACTGCGTTCTTTTATGCTAGAGTTTGAATATACATGAAGTGAAAGAAGGAATATTTGCCTAGTCTTCCGTTTCTCTTCCTGCATAACTGTGCACGTGTACAGTTCTATTTTTTGTTTATTTATTGATGGGTTTGGGAACACAAAAGAAGAGAAGGTCAAGTTTTGTGCCTATTTTGATGCCTACAGTAAAATGCTAATGAGTGTATTGTACAAAAATGATTAGATCCAACTTAGATGTTCAAAATTTACGTTGGATTTCAGTGGAAATTGAGATTGTGAGCATTCTTGTAGTAAAGATGTTATTTGGCTCAATTTGTCAAGGGGCTGTCTGCGTAATAGATGAGAAATTTCAATTAGAGCTAATTATTAAGGTTATAATTTTAATAGCTATGTTTTAATATACTAGGTATGTGAATGTATCTGAATTAGATTTTCAAATTTTCTTGATTATTATGTAATTGTGTGAAATTAGTAAATTAGTTGAGAATCAGCTCGATGCGATGGGGCGCGAGATTAGCGGAATAAATTGGGTCACTCAATGTTAGAAACCAAATGGGCTTGGTTGTTTAGGCCCAAAATCATTTTTGGGTTACTAAGCTCCCCCGCCCCCCAAAAGACAGAAGGCAAGCTAAATTTCGCGATATCGGGCATCCCTTTCCGTGAGTTCTTTTGTCAGCATGCTTCTGGCCTTTTTAAATGTTTCTAATATCCCACTAAGGTTCCAAAATAGTCTAATATGCCATTGGAAAAATATAAGGTTTCCAATATGCCACTGCTGGGCCCCACAGACTAGCTACAATAGGTAAACCAGGAGAAGGAAAAAAACAAAAAATTTAAGGAAAACTCAGAAATTATGTCTAAAAGTTCATTCATATTCCCTCCTTCCTCATTGCGCGATTATGCTCTGAAATCTGCTTTTCGTAAACCCTAAAAACGTCCTTGCAACATTGTAGATGATTACAATCGAAGTAATCGCCCTAAATCCATACTGTGTTGTCCGAATTTGTTGGTGTTTGATCAGAACAAACTCTTCCAAACGTATTGATCAGGTATGTAGCAAAGAACTCGGTTTATTGATGGCTCAAGTATGATATGGTTTTTTGATCCGAATTTGTTGGTTGTATTGTATTAAGATGAATAAACATGCTTGATACATGGATGGGAACTATGTTGTAACTCGTATAGTTTGATGATTCTAGTCTGATTTTTGTATGGTTTTTTGTTTTGATGGAAAAGGCAAAGTTTAGTTTATGAAGTGTACAATGATGAATTGAGTGGTTTAATAAAGATCATAGTAAAAATGAAATGGGGGAAAAACATGAATAAGTTAAATATGTCGGGATATGATCATGAACAAGTTAAACCCTAACTCTTTATTGAATTCTAAATTGTTTAACACACTTGATACTTTGTGTTGTGAGTGAGTGATTTATGGACCTAGTCTTGATTCTTATTTGTTCTTTGCAGAATGTCAAAGAAGGTAGTGCTACAAGTATATCATGGTGGTGGTTTTCAAAGGTTGCCCCATTTGGTATATTGTGAGGGAGATATAAGTGAGTTTGAGTGTGATGCAAAAGAGCTTAGTGTTGACAACATTAGAGATAATATTGTTGCATTGGGCTACTCAAAGAGAAATATTAAAGCTATTTATCTTAGCAAGCCTAGTGTGGGGTTTGAGGAGAGCTTAGTGAATCAACAGTGAGACCGAGATGAATAAGCCATGTCTTTTAAGATCAATTTTGGAGTATGTTTACTTGTATGTTGAGCATAATGATGAGACAAAGTCAGATAGTGACGATAGTGATGCAATGGTTGATGATGATTTTAATGAGTATGGGTCGGATGTTGATGATGAAGAAGCTGCTTGAATAATAAAGAACAAATAGAAATTGGACAATGATCATCTTGCCGATTTAGAAGCACTTAGGGATGAAGGAGTTGAGTTCATAAGTGGGGGTAATGTCTTTTATGGTGTAGATGTGTTTGAGACAAATTACCAAGATTCAGATCATGCAAATAGCCCTCCTAGTAGTGAAACAGATCAAGATGGTAACAATGAAAGTGGAAAGGGTAAAAGGAGAAGGACAACCGTATACCCTCGTTACAAGGAAAGCACAACAAAAGATAGGATGCATTTGGAAGCGGGTATGATGTTTGTAGATAAAAAGCAACAGAAGGCAGCCATTGAAGATTATCAAATGTATAATGGATATGGGTTGAGGACGGTGAAGAGTGATACGAGCAGACTGTATTCAGTTTGTAAAGGAGAGGGGTGTGAGTGGACTTTGTTTGCTTCAAGACCACAAGGGGAGAAATCATTTCAAATTAAGAACATGCCTATTCCTCATTCTTGTGTACCTTATAGTTTTGAGAGGGGTATGAGGCGGATTTCTAGTGATTGGATGGCCCGAAAATATAGGAAGAAGTTTAGATTACAGCCAAGTTTGAGGTTGAAAGAGCTACGTGATATTGTGGAAAAGAATCATAACTATAAACCATCGATGTCCACATGTGTAAGGACTCGAGCGAAGGCTTTGGCATCCATCATACGGAATTATAGTCAACAGTTTGGCATGATAAGATTGTATGCTACTAAGCTCCTCCAGAAGAACATAGGTTCAACTGTGAAGATTGACGTAAAAACAGAAACAGACAATTTCAAGAGTATCTACATTTGCCCTAGTGCTTTAAAGAAAGGATTCTTGTATGGATATAGAAAAGTGCTCTCTTTAGATTGATGTTTCTTAAAGGGGCCTTAGAATGGCCAAGTGCTATGTGCTATTGGTCGAGATGGCAACAACCAGATGTACTCCGTTACTTGGGGCGTGGTATATGTAGAGAGTAAAGAGACATGGTTGTGGTTTGTATAGTACTTGCATGATGACTTGGATATGGGGATGGAGTAGGATGGACTATTATTTTAGACCAACAAAAGGTAATGAGATATATGGTTCTTTTTTTTATTTATTTAAGACTTAACCCTACATATGATTATGTTATGTTCACAGTTAATGAGACTGATGTTGTTATTTGTCGTTTAGGGTCTTGTGGATGCAATTGCACATTTCTTACCGCAAGCCGAGCATAGATTATGTGCACGACATGTATATGCAAATTTGAGGAAGAAATACAAAGGGTTGCAGTATAGAGATGTGTTTTGAAAAATAGCAGAGTCATCCAATGAAGTGCACGACAACAAACATGTGAAGGAAATGCAAGATCTTGATATTGGTGCATGGCAATTATTAGAAAATAAGGATCCGACGCATTCTTGCAGGGTTTTCTTCAAAGAATATGCCAAATGTGACTCAGTTGACAACAACATGGCTGAGATCTTTAATGCGTTCATCATAGAGCATAGGTTTAAGCCTATTGTAACCATGCTGGAAGACATCTTTCGGTCCATCATGACAAGGGTTGCATCGAAGAAGAAGATTGTTTACCGTTTAGATCTATCGATATGTCCTACAATTTTGAAGAAGATAGAAAAGAAGAAAACCCAATCACGATGGTGACAAGCAAGCCCAAGAGGCAACGGTATGTACGATGTCAAGCATGGTAGTGAAGGATTTGTGGTGGACATATTGGGAAAGACTTGCACATGTGGAGCATGGTTGTTGAGTGGAATTCTTTGTTGTCATGCCTTAGCAGTGATGAGAGAGGAGAAATTAAATCCAATCCCATTTATCCATGACTACTGTAGCATCAAGATGCTAAGAAACACTTACACATATACATTACAACCATACAATGGTTCAAACATGTGGGCTCCATCAAAACATGATCCCATTGTTGCCCCTAAATTCAAAAAGAAAAAGAGAGGTTACTATAGTTTCAAAAGGATGCCTGAGGAAGGGGAAACATGATCTCGTACACCGTATGGAACTATACCTAGAGCTGGAGGGATAGTCAAGTGCTCTACTTGTGGCAACTATGGCCATAACAAGAAGACATGCAAGCATAAGGTGATAAAAATCTTTACTTTTTTACCTTTCTACCTCATTGGCTTTATCCTATTATCTTATTTATTTATTTATTTTTCAGCCAACAAGTTCAGCTTCCTCAAGTACTATTGCTACATTTGAACCAAGTGTTCCACCTCAATCTGCCCTTGTTGCTGCTGAACTGGCTTCTGATTATGCTATTTCTCATGCTTCTATTAGTGACACAATGTATTCTGTTACTGCTAGCAATGCTTATGTTCATCGTCAACTGGGGAAGCTCCTAGTCAAGAAAGCACCAAGGACTTCTCAAAGCAAGGAGGGTATTTCACACGAGAGCCAAACTTTTACAATTTGGGATGTAAGACCTCCCAAATCTGAACTAAGGCTTCTTTTTTGGGAACAACAATTTGCACTATTCTTTAAGTTTTGTAAATAGTTTTTGGTTTGCTGTAGTGTGGCTTCTTCCTCAGTTCTTCAGTTTCTTCCTTAGTTTCTTGCTCACAATCTGAGCTGAGGAAGAAGTCGAAGTACTGTCACAAGGCTGCCAAATTTAAGTTGTGCAATCTTGCTATAAATTCCTCAGTTTTTGTTTTTAGTACAAAGGTTGCCAAACAGTTTTTAGTACTGTCACAATCCTCAGAACATGACTGCCAATTTTAAGGCTCTGTTTTCAGTTGTAACAGTGCTGTAAATTCTGACATGACTGCCCATTTTAAGGCTCTATTTTCAGTTCATATTGTTTTAACCAAACTGAATTGTGCAAATTGTTCTTTTGCTATTTTAAGTTGTACTTCTCCATGACTGACTTGTGCAAATTGTTTTTTACCAAACTGAGCAGCAGTGTTGCCATTGTCAGAACTCAGTACATGTTCAAAATAACAGTACTACTGGAATAGCTGCATCAACATCTTAACAATTGCAACAACAACATAACTAATCTTCCATTCTTTTCTTTGCAAAATACAATTCTTTGCGATACAGCCACCACTGACCATTGCTACAGTAAACTGACAATTGCAACAACATAGCCAAACTGACCATTGCAACACCAAAATACAACATACATAACTAATCAGAAAATTTCAAGACAAAAGTCAGTTTCCCCATAATTGATTTTTTTGCAATGCAATAACCACTTGCTACACTACACTACACTACAATCACCACTTGCTAACATATTTAAATTACCTAAATCAGAGCATCCAACCCAAATCATCCCCCCAAACCATCCAACCCAAATCAGAGCATTGGAAAAATGAATTTTTACACCAAAAAAATTCCAAACATTTCCCACCTTATCAACATCTACATCATTCTCCCACCACCAACTACATAGCCAGTAGCAATAAGCACAACAAATAGCAACATAGCCGAAATCACCGACCTCTCTATTGTGGCATGCTTTCACCTCCATCTTCAAAGCAATATTCTTCTCCTTTATTCTTGCCAAACTTTGTTTGTCATATTCCCAATCCTTCCGAAGCTTCATCAACTACTCATTATCCGCAAGCAGACTTCCAACCACATTCGACCTCGCTTTGTCACAGAGGGAATCATCCACCCATTGAAAAAAATCACATACCCCAGTCTCATCAAAATGTTTGCATCTAGCATACCTTCGAACCGGATTCTTCACAGTCATGCTAGTGATAATCATGCATCTGAAACCACAATTGCATAGCCTTTCATAATCCAAAAAACACGGGCATGACCTACATGCATGAGTTAGGCTTTGCGCCGCTGAACCTGACATTTTTGGGTGCCTGGATTGCGAATTCAACTATGGATTGCAAGGAGGAGTTCAATTTTGCGAGTTCTTGCCTGGAATCAATGTAAGGTTTCTACGGTTTGCTTCAGGGGAGGGGTCTCGAGCTGGGGGAGAAGATGAACGAGGAGGGAGGGAGAGTTTGCTAGTTTGGGAGGCTTAAATTGAAACCTTAAATTTATTGTTTTTTTTTCCTTATCTCGGTTTACCTATTGTAGTTGGCCTGCGGGCCCCAGCAGTGGCATATTAGAAACCTTATATTTTTCCAGTGGCATATTAGACTATTTTGGAACCTTAGTGGCATATTAGAAACATTTAAAAAGGTCAGTGGCACGCTGAGCAAAGACTTTCCCAATTCCCACTTGTCTCCCCCACCTCACTTCCACTACCATACCCACCGAGAGAAAAAAGAGGGAGAGGAAGACCAACTGCGACGGTGCTGAGAGCGGCCACATGCTGGCAGTGGACAGTGCCACTTACACCCTGCTACCATCGATTACACGCAATATCCATGGCCAATGAAGAAGAGAACGAAGATGGGTCAGGGAGGACGAACAGCAGCAAAGGAAAAAGAGAATAGAACCCATCCCTAATGCAGCCAATTAGCCCTAACAACGTGTCCATAAGTTCGGAATTGAGGTGGGTGATTGACATCCCTAAACTATTAGTAATTTCAAAACCATGAATTTCTCTTTTTAGTAGTTGAAACCCTTGAGTTGGGGTCAGAATGGGGCTTAGCTGAGAGAAATTTTGGGGAATTAAAGATGTAAAGAAATTGGGTTTGGAATATTGAGATGAGAAATGCTTGAGATTGAATTTGGTATGATTATTGAGGATGAATAGTTGCTTGAAGTAAATTTTTGGATGGTGCTTAACAAGGGAGGCATAAGATTTGACATGGTGAGTTGTTGTCGATCGTTTCTTTTTCTTTATCCTGTGATGTGAATGTTGTGTGTTCTAACTTAATTGTTTAGTTGAGAGGACCATGGGTACTGTGAGACAGCAAATTAGGATAGTAGCTTTGAGACTTGACAGGAGAATATTTCCTTTTTGTATGCATCTGAGCCATTGCACTGGGACAGTAGCTAAACCTTGGGATAGTTCGAGTCCCTGCGTCTTCTTACGAATGAGGTGTGTGACCTATTATTGGGTGCTGGTTCCAAGAACAGAACTTGATGATGGGACTGACTGAAATGCCCGCTGTTTGTTTGGTTTCACCCTTCAACCAAAAAAGATCTTACAAAATAAGGGGTTTAAATATACCCAAATTGCCATCATTATTGCTTGAATCATACTTGCAGGGTAGATTAAGTGAGTTAACCCTAGGAATAGTTTAATAAGGCTTTTGAATAAATGCATAAAGCTTCCCTTGCTGCTCTAAAACTCAAGCATGACTAGCTTACTTCACCTGTGAACTAAGATCCGCTTGAGTTGGTGCTGGATGAGACAGGACCAGATTCAAAGCAAGTAATTTGGTTCGGGTAACTCTTGAAATTCCATTAGTCTTTAATTTCTGTTGAGTTACTGTGTGATTGGCACTTAAATGATCTTGAGAACAAGTTAGAAAGTCCCTTTGACCAGCAAGGTCTATTTGCCCCTTTTAATCATGTCAACCTTATCGATGTGCCTTGGTGCATGCTATTTGCAGATGATATCGTCCTTATCGATGTGACCAGGCAGGGGGTGAATGACAGGCTGGAGAGTTGGAGGCATACGCTTGAGGCTAGGGGCTTTCGGTTGAGTAGATCGAAAACGGAATATCTTCACTGTTGTTTCAGCGGAAGGATAGAAGAGGGGGGAGAAATCATAATGGATGGGAGGGCAATACCGAAGGTTGCCAAATTCAAGTATCTGGGTTTGATCATCCATCAGAATGGGGACATTGACGAGGATATCAACCAGAGGATTAGAGTGGGCTGGCAAAAGTGAAAGTCAACGTCAGGAGTGCTGTGTGACAAAAGAGTGCTCATGGGTTTGAAAGGCAAAATCTATCGGATGGTAGTTCGACCGGCTATTCTCTATGGATCGGAGTGTTGGCCTCTAAAAAAGGCGCAGGTTCAAAGGTTGATGGTAGCTGAGATGAGGATGGTCAGGTGGATGTGTGGTTTTACGAGATTGGATAGGATTACGAATGGGGTAATTAGGGGCTTCGCAGGAGTGGCCCCCATAGAGGAGAAGATGAGGGAATCGAGACTCAGATGGTTCAGCCACGTAAAAAGGAGAAGTGTGGCTGCCCCGGTGCGAAGGTGTGAGAGTATCAACCCCCCCGGTGGTAAGAGAGGGAGGGGTAGGCCAAAGAAGAGCCTAGAAGAGGTGGTTAGAGAGGACCTGAGAGTTGTCGGTCTCACGGAGGACATGGCTCAGGACAGGAGTTTGTGGCGAGACAGGATTAAGGTCCCGGATCGTAGGGGACCGGCTCCGTAGGTGGCAGTAGCTTAGGCGGTGTGGGGTGGGGTGGGTAGGGTTTTTTTTGGTTTGTTTGTCTGTAGGTAGTGCTTTCCCGGGTTGTCACGGCACCAAGCGCCCCTGGTTTGCTAAGGTATGTCTCCACTCCTTATTTACTCGCTTATCCGGAACCTTCCCCCCTCCCCCTTTTCTCTTACGTCGGTAAATGGTTTTGCAATCGTTTCCTCTTCAAGCCTTTTTCTCAAAGCTGTTTTGTGGGTCTTACGGAATCAACCTCTCTATGGGTAGAAATACCAGTAGAGGTAAGGTTGCCTACAGCTGGATCTCCCCAGACCCCGCGAAAGCGGGACCCACATTGGGAGTTTGTTGTTGTTGTTGTAATCATGTCAACCTTTGTTCCAAAGTGACTTAAGTAGAATTCAATACTTTGAACCAAATTTGGAAGCATAGTATTGACAGAATGTGTTTTCTATTGTTCTTGCCAATTCAAGTGACTGTAACCTTTTCTTGAGATTCTCTTATTATGAAGTTGCTTCCAGTTAACTATTTGACAAAAGTGAATGCACAATGGACATTTTTTTGGTACGTAGCGTACTTTTGAATGAACATGTTTTGAGGATCGATTAGTTTACCAAGCTTTGGTAACCTACCCATCTAATATAGTGGAAGCAAAGTAGTTGAGATTGTTTATATCTGATTATAATGGTTTTAAATGATTTCAAGGTTGTCTTTTGGGAAGAAGTGCAACTTTTTGACATTTTTTAGTAAAATACTACTAGTTTCCTGGTGATCAATACTTGTGTTTTCTTGGTTCATCTTAATGAATATGATCCTTTCTTACATGCTTGAAATCAAGATTTTATTGGAGATGTTGTGGGCTAGGAGGATATTACTAATTGCAAAGAATTTAGTCTCGGGAGTAGAGCTAAGGATCTCGAAAATGAGTAGAAACCCTACATATGACTACATTGACGAGGGTAGGAGTCCGTTAACTTTGGGAGGCCCTAGGGATATAAAAAGTCGTGGACTGTATTACTCACCTAAAGAGAGCACTAACTTAAATCCAATGCCCTAAAAGTGATTTTCTCATCTATTGTGAGATGGAAACTATCTGTTTTTCAATTATGCTAGCACAAGAGTTTGAAAAAGTGCAACCAATCTTTCGAAGAAATTTCATTAAATCGGAAATGAGCTTTGAGTGAAATGAGTTTTATAACGGTTCAACTTGGTTTAAATAACTAAATAAGCATTTGACCCCTTTTAAGTTGTTTATTTCTTTTTCATACGAAAGAGCTGAAGTTGGTAAACCAAGTGAATCCATTTGATGTTAGGCGTTAAACTGAGAGCTGAAGGGCATACTTTCCCATTCTTGGGTGTTAATCAAGAACGACTAAATGTTGTTGGATGTACATGCTTAACATGCCAATATTAAATAAAAATTATGTGTGACTACTAATTGTTGTATTGTATGCAACTATTTTAATTTTTCGAGATGTAGGTTATCCACTAAGCGTGTGGTAGCCCATACCATCTCATTTTCCTCTTTTTCCCATGTCTAAATATTCTGAAAAGACATGTTCAAGTGCTTGGTTCACATAAATCGAGTCAGAATCTCCATTTGCTTTGTATAAGGGGCATACATACAGATATGTTAGCTCATGAGTTTTAATGTGATTAATTCAGAAGTTCTCGAGCGTATGTAAGTTAATTACTTTAGTTCATATATTGCACACTATCTAGTGGTCGCTCTGAATGGTCATGTGAGCCAACCATTTGGTTAGGAACTCATCTCCTAGATGTTCAGTGAATAGTTTCGGGATGTAAACCCCAGTGCTCTAGATGTGTCATCCATCAAGCTCTATCCTCTGTTTTTTCATTTATTTAAGCTTACAATTTGTGTACTCTAGGCCTATGGCTCGTAGAGTTGTGATCTCTGACGTGTAACTCCGAGCTTGTTTTGTATGTCCTTTATGATTTTATTGTTTCAGGTATCTGATAAGGGCTTTATATGTGCATCTTTTTAGGGCTATTTTGCCTCGTTTTTAGGAGAGTTTTGTGCTTAATGATGTTATTTACTCTCCTATTCTCGATTTATGCTTGGGTGTAGCTGTTTTACATATTTTGTAGGACTTTTAGTCTTTTATCCATCATTTGCCCTTTAATGGCTATGTTTTGACTTCCCCCACAGTCATCCATGTTATGCCATGACCATAGAGCAAAGAAAAAGCAAAAAATCAGGATCCGGCGCAGACAACGGTCAGACCGTGGTGAACCCCATGGATCGTGGTATGCCTGTAACTGTTGCCTCTTCATGTTTACTCGACTGTGTGGCTGAGATCAATTGAAATTGTCTATAAATAGAGACGTTCTGTAGTGAAGGAAGAGCACTCTAAGGCATTCCAAAGCAATCCAAAGCAAGTAAGTAGAATTAGCCTAGTTTAGTTTCGTTTGTTTTCTCTCAAATTTTGTTCTTTGTTTAGTTTTGTGTGAGTTTTGAGTGTGTGAGAGTTTGATCCTGAGACGGTTCTGAAGCCCTTGGTGAAGGCCATCTCAGCCAATTCCCTTTTACTGAAGATTTCGCCAATCTTTTTGGTTAGTTTATCTTTTATCATGTCTGAGCAATTTTCTTAGTATAAGAATTTAGTAGTTTTTTGGAATTGTTATTGGATCATGTTTTGATTTAAAGAATTGTGCTTATTTTCATGATTGGTTTGATTTCGTTCTATCAAGTGTTTGATATGTTGTGAGTTGATTTTTGGCCAAAATTTACTTGCGCACTTGAAACAATTGAGTGAACATTCAAAAGCAGTCATTTGGTTGTTGGATTGTTTAAATAGACCTAGCATAACTTCGTCTCGAAAGAGATATTTATATGTTACGAGGGCTAGTAAGTAATCGAATACATTAAACTTGGATTAAGTCAAATTAGTTTGATAGAACGGCGTTTGCTTAGTTTAGGCAAATTTGATTGATTTCGAAAGAATGTATCAAGTTTCTTGACAAGATTACAATTCCTCAAAATTAACCAATTAGAAAATAGCACATGTTTATTCATTTTGATCTGACTCTCTTCCATAACAGCGAAAATTCCTAGACGTTTTTCTCTTATTGATTTAGACAAGTTTATTTGCAGTAATTAATCGAATCCATTTGAAATAGAGTTTTGCTTAGCATATTCTAACAAGACTAGGATTGATAGATTACTTTAGTCCCTGATGAATGATATCTTTTATCTATACTACAAACACTCGTGCGCTTGCAGCAGTGTTGGTCAAGTTTTTGGCGCCATTGCGGGGGACTAAATTGCTAACTATTGAGTATTGTCAACGAACGTGACTTCGTATTTTTATTATTTTGTTTTGTTTTGTTTTCTTATTATTTTTCTTTTTCCTATTTAATTGCGCTGGTAGTGTTGGTGAAAGTGCTTGCAAGAATTTTTTCTAGTCTATGCGAAGTCTGATTTTATACAAGCCCGATGTAGATATTGAGAGGACTTTTCGCTTAAGGAGGAAAAAAGAAAAGGATCGAACAACAAAGGCATGAGGCACGAAGGAATTCAAACATGGCGGGTGAAGAAAGAAGGACCCTTTATGATTTCGTTACTCCAGGAGTCCAAGGGATCGCCTCAAGCATAGCTCGGCCTACTGTAGATGCCAACAACTTCGAACTCAAGCCAACACTTATTTCCATGGTGCAACAATCTTAGTTTGGTGGAAATCCTTTGAAAGACTCGAATCCATATCTATCAGTCTTTTTAGATGTGTGCAATACGCTAAAGTTAAACGGAGTCTTTACTGATGCGATTCGCCTGCGCTTATTCCCTTTCTCAATGAGGGATAAAGCGAGCGCTTGGTTGCACTCTTTACCGTCTGGTTGCATAACTACTTAGGACGAGTTGACAAGAGCTTTCCTCGCCAAATTCTTCCCTCTAAGCAAGATAGTAAGCCTGAGAAATCAAATTACCAACTTTCTACAAAAAGAGGATGAGACGCTTTATGAAGCTTGGGAGTGTTTTAAAGATTTACTGCGTTTGTTCCCATATCATGGTCTTCAACGCTGGGTGATTATTCAAGCCTGTTATAACGGTGTGAGCCAAGTTGTGAGGTCCACTATTGATGCAGCGGCAGGAGGAGCTTTAATGAGCAAGACCGAGGATGAAGCCTATAGCCTTATTGAGGAGATGGCGCTTAATAACTTTCAATGGTCCACTGAACGAGCCCAACCCAGGCGGGTTGGAGGTAAGTTTGAAGTTGATGTTTTTACTTTACTTTCTGCTAAAGTAGATGCTATGATTAAAAGACTGGATCAACTGAATGTTAATGTTGTAAACTCTAGTGCCCCTTCCCCTTGTGAGATTTGTGGTTCAATTGAGCATATATCTTTGAACTATCAAGTTGGGAGTCCTTTTTCCCAGGACCCTAATGAAGTTAATTATGTTTAAAATTTCAACCGGAGAACTACCAATAACCCTTACTCTGATAACTATAATTCAGGTTAGAAGAATCACCCGAATCTCTCTTATAGGTCGAATCCAAACACTGTGAATATACGCCCTATGTATGCTAGAATACCCCATGGTTTTCAAAGACCCCCATTCCCTTCTCAGATGCCCAAAAAAGCCAAATTTAGAGCTAATGATAGAAAACATACTTATGGTACAATAGAAACAAGATGAGTACATTAAGCAATTAGCCTCAAAGGTTGATGTTCTTACAACTCATAATAGGATGTTAGAGGCCCAGATTGTCTAGAAAGCTATTTTTTCATTTATGCCCCCTGATAGACATCCCAGTAAGCCAACCCAACCCTTGTGAGCATTATAACTGGGTCACCATGAAAGAGGATGAAGAGGATTTAACTGACTCTGAGGAAGTTCCAAAGGAAAAGGGTAGAGAGATAACTATGGCTGGTAGTAAGGAGAGCAATTATGGTGGCAAGACTGCCACATTTGTAGAGAATGACTCTATTCAGATCCCCACCATTTCCCCCCCTAAGCTTCCTAACCCAAGTAGTTTTTCTATCCCATGCGTTATAGCTAAGGTGGAAATTGAGATAGGGTTATGTGATTTAGGTGCAAGTGTCAGCATAATGCCATACTCTTTGTTTCATAAGCTGCAACGAGGACCGTTACTAGTCGCCCCCTTTAATTTTCACTACAGTTGGCTGATGGTTCTCTAACACAACCCATAGGCAGGTTGGTGGATGTGCCAGTTAATATAGGAGACATTTGGGTGTTAGAAGATTTTATTGTAGTCGATATGCCTGAAATTGATTATGCCCAAATTATCCTAGATAGACCCATTTGGCGATAGCTGGTTGCCATATTAATGTGAGAAAGGGTCATATTTCTTTTGAGGTAGAGGGGAGGTTTGTTGTGTTTAGTCATAGAAAGAAGGATGCAGTTTCTCCTCTTTCTTCTATATTTGATGCATTACCCTTTTTTCCTGAGTATGATACGAAGGATGTCTTGAAGGATGAAGATCCTCCTAATTTTGAATGGATTTCATATGAGGACCCTGACCAAGGGTATGTTAGGGTGGAGTTTTCTGCTCCTATGCCACCTATCAAGCCTGGGTTTGAGCCCCCTGTTTCTAACGGTTCTTCGATAAGTGAGTATTGCAGGTTTGCACAGGTCGTTCACTCTATGCCCCCTTTGGAAGGTTTCGATGTCGATTTTGATTTAGGGGTTGAGCAAGTTGATGATAGCCCATCTGATGGCCTAAGAGAGCGATTTGTCTTGTATGCAGACAATGCGTTATGGGACTCGGTTATGAAGAAGAATGACCTGCAGCCAGAATTGTTAAGATGGTACCTTCAATTGAAAAAGTTCGACTTTGTGGTTCGCAATAAGGCTGATCCGGACCAAGCATAGAATAAGGGTCAAGCTCTTGACCTTCAAAGAATACTTATTGGGAGGCAACCCAAGCTTTCTTTCTCTTTCCTTTTCATAGTTTTGATTTTTTTTTTTTGCTAATTTTAGTTGTCATAGAAAAAAAGAGCAAAGAAGGAGAGAGAAAAAAAAAAGAGACTAAATATATAAATATATGAATAAAATGTTGGCACCAGGGTTAGGAGAACTAGTAATACGACTGTGGGGTGCCAGCATTGAAAAAATGAAAAAGAAAAACTGAGTAGCAGCAGACACCATGGACCGTCCGTGGTGAGCCCCACGGTCCGTGGTCGACTACAACAGGCCGCGGTCTAGGTTTTTGACAGCGGTGTCGTTTCCCTTTCCCCTTATTTCATCTTTTTCACTCGACACTTTCTCTCTCTTCCTCCCTTCTCTCTCTCTTCCTCCCTTCTCTCTCTCTAAAACCTCCATAACCAACACCTTCAATCTCCCTCAAATCTTCTCCATTTTTCTTCATTTTTACACCAAATTCCTTCCTTTCACTTAATCTCCCATTTCATCCACAAATTCTCATATCTTTTCTTCATCTTCTTTAAAATTCATTTCACCTTTATTTACCCACCATACCCATCCGTTTCTCTTTCTAAGTCTTCACATTTTTACTTATTTTCTTCAATTTTCTAGGTTTTAGTTATTATTTTTGGTTTTAGTTTTGATTTTTGGTTAGGTTTTGTAACCATGGCACCAAACTAAAGGCAAAGGAGCACCAAGGAGGTTGATTCATCAAGTCAAGCACCACCCCGACCTCAAAGAACTTCCAGAACGTCAACCAATGCGCGTGCTAGAGGTAACATTCTTCACCCTCTTGGTTTGACTCATCCTGATCCGGTTGCTAGGTGTAATTGTTTGAATGAACATGTAGTAGTAGTAGCTAGATACTATGATGGGGATTTGTTAGCCCGATTGGGAATGTTGGATGATATTCGTTGGTTGTTTGCTAGAAGTAGTATGAGCCACTTTTTAGAACTCAAAGAGTATACATATAAGGACCTAACCTTAGAATGTTTAAGTACACTCCATGTCGAGGTCACTAGAGGGCGTCAATGTTAAGCTGGATATGTATCGTTTTATTTACAGGGTCAATTATATGAACTGAACTTAGATGCCTTCAATAGTATTTTTGGTTTTCCACCTAGCATAGATTTACCAAATCGCCAAGTCCCACGATTTCAACCCGAATGCATTTTGGAGTGAACTTTCGGGGAGTGTTAGGTACATTACTAGTTCATCGAAATGCACGCATATTAGGAATCTCTGCATTAGAGTAGCTTAGTGTATCCTTGTTTGTTCTCTGTTTGCTTGGGACGATAGTTTGAATGTCCCGAGCCTTTCTAAGTTGTACTTTCTATCCTGTATACTTGATGGTGTCCAACTTGACCCAAGTTCATTCTTAACTAGGCAATTGCATAGTGCTACTGCTAGCACTAAAGGTAAGATTGTAGAGCTTATCATAGAGTTACAAATTAAACCACTACTTTGATTTATAAATAATATTTATAGTATAGGAATGTAGGGATCGATCCCACGAGAAACGATTATGATAATAAGCTAGCTTAATTTTAAATGATTTTACTACTCTCTAATTTAGTATAACTTCTCTTTATATTACTAAAATAAATCAAATTTAATAAGTTAAAATCTGGAAAAATACTTAATATTGTTCCTAAATATTCTAAATTTAATTCTAAAAATAAAATAGTAAATATCTATTCTAAATAATCTAAAAAATAAAAACAGAAATAATAACACAATATGACACTGAAAATTAAAACAGAAAATAACAAGCAGAAAATCAATATTAAAAATTACAGAAAGTAATCCAAATTAATATTCTGCAAGTTTATAACTTTATAAATCCAAAATTATATGTAACTAAATCCAAAAAAATTGAAACAGAAAATTAACTACAGAAAATTAAAACATAAAATAAAATTTGAAATTAGAGAAAGAATAAACTGCACTAATATAAATACGAAAATGAATTAAAAAATGCCTAGATTTTTAGGATATAATTTTCTGGAGTTAAAAAAACCCCAAAAACATAAAATAAAAATTAAAAACGTAATTTTCAGATTTATTAAAATAAAAACCTGCACATATCCAATTCGCGAAATAATTCTGAAAAATTATCAAATAATTTCCAAAATTTACAAAATTAAATAGCAGAAAACTAGAATACTTTATAAACTCTAAAATGGATTAAAACATGAAAAAATACATGAGGAACTATTTTTAACCTAATTTCTAACAAACCAGTAAATAAATGGCAAAACAGAATAGAAATTAAATCTGAAAATTATAGTCACAAAAAAATCAAAATCTAACTGATCTAGTATTATCAAGACGCTCCTAAAAGACTACGCTTTTGGGGGAGGGTAAACGAAATTTATATTAAAGCTTATAAATTTAAGAATTAAAATTGACAAACTAAAGAAATTAACTAAAACGCAACAAATAATTATCAAAGATACAAAATTTATGAAAAATACTCAGTATAATCTATATCCATCATGCAAATTAATATTTATCATCAACACACAAATCGATTTATCCATGAGTTAGACTGTAGAAGACATCCAGCAACGGATCTTCCCCGTTTTTCCTTACATTTTAGTTTATTTAAGTCCAACCCTAATATAAACTCTACTAATTTTGATAACCCTCACACCAGCGCAAGAATTTAATCAAACTAGAGCATTATGTATTAGAAAAAGATCATCTAACGCCTTGTAACCAATTAACCAGCAAATTGATTTAACAAAGATCTATAATGATTACCTAATTAAAAGATATGGGTTTGAGTCATCCATGATTAATTAGGGTGATATTTCTGCCTAAAAGACGATAACATTTACGTATTAAAGCCTTTTAAACTATCATATGAATTCGTATTAAACTATTTAGCATGCATTCTAATTAATCTAACGCGAATATCATAAACGATAAATACTAATCGTTATAAAATCATGAATAAAAATCAATTAGATGACAAAGCATGAAACTTGTTTCAAAATAATTAATCTAGCATGGTTTCAAATAGATTATACTAAGTATAAGGAAATTACTCACTCATATTAAAAATAAAATCACCACAATTAACTAAAGCCTTCATGTTCACCAAAAACATAAAAGAATTAAAATAAAATAAAAATAAATAAGAATGCTACTACTTTGGCTTTGATGATGATGATAATCTTGGGTGATGGTTGATGATATGGAGGTGAGGAGGCTAGGGTTGGAGATGAAGAAGGTGATGGCGAGAAGGTTGGTGAGGCTAAGTGTGAAGGAGGCTAGGATTTTTGGTGTGTGGGTTTTAGAGGATAAGAGAGAGGTTTTTATAGTATCATTGTACTAGGGTTTTCTTCTTTGGGCTCCTTCTCTTCTAAGTCTTCTAATCCCTCTTTAATTAGGAGTAGTAATCCAAGCCCAAATAAATCCTTATGAAAATATTATTTTTCATAATTCATTATTTTTTTCTTTTTTGAACCGACTTGATAAATTTGCTTGTAAAATTTTTCAGTAAATAAAACCTGAACTTCAACGTCTTCTCTTCTCCTCTTTATTTTATTAACGTTTAACCTGAAAAATGTATAAAATAAAGTAAATTAGATGAAATAATATATATAATATGATCAAAATAATTATTAAAAGAATGCATGATTAATGACTTAACAAAGACAGTCATTGGTGGAATAATAACTACTATTGCTAGATTTTTGGGTGTTGAGCCCAATCCTGAGGATAGAGTTTCTGGGTCTGAGCGGCTTGATCAAGCTACTTTTGATATTATGAACTTTGCAAAGTTGAGGCTTGCCGTTTGTGTTGGATTTTCCATGGGGACCAGCTTTTGCCGCTTTCCAATGTCGATCGTACTACTTTGCTTCACTGAGGTTACCTTTACTGGGTACGTGGTGATGACGAGGTTGTTCGACCCGTACCCCACCAACCCTCCCCTCACTCAAGTCAAGCAGGACCTAGTTCTTCCTCTCAACCATCCCCACCTGACTATTCTGATATCCAAGACACCCTTAGGTCCATTCAAGAGGAGCAAGTTTCCCTCCAAGCCTTTGTAGGTTCAGAGAGTGCTGCTCTTCGGGACTTTGTCCAAGAGCGCCACAATGAGCTTCGTGGGTTGTTGGCTTCCCAGACCCAATATTTCCAAGACTATATAGCATGTTTAGAGACCTGGCATATCTCCTATGGACAACCACCCCATCCTCCTCCACCTCCTCCTCTTTGATTTTGATTTCTGTTACTCCCCTTTCCTTTTTATTATGATGTGCCCACATTGAGGGCAATGTGTGATTCAAGTATGGGGGGTTAGTTATTATATTTGGCGTCTGATGCTTGTTTTTGTTTGGTGTATTTTTTTTTTTTTGCTTTGCATATTTTTTAGTGGTAGTTTTTGTTTTAGTAGTGCACTTTCTAGGTTGCATTTTAGTTTCTTTCTTTTGTTAGTTTCTTTTGCATTTTAGTTTGCATTGTTTGTAGGAGCACAAAAAAAACAAAAACAAAAACAAAAACAAAAACAAAAAAAGAAAAAAAAAATCCTTCGATGATGATCTTTATAGATTTGGTGGACTTCTATGGTTTAGTTTGATCCTTTGATTCATCCGGATTGTGCATAAAAGTTTACGAATGAATTTTCGAACTAAATTCAATGTTTTGACCACATGTTGAATGCGAATTGATTTTTTCTCCATTAGTCCTTACATGAAATTTTGGCATATGTGTGCTAGTGAGCTAGTTTTGACTATGGTAGATGTCCTGTGAGACTTTGAGCCTTTAGAAACTGTTCATCATTATAGTCTCATATTTTCTTTCATGTGTGACTCTTCCTTGACGTCATTTCTCTATAACTTGCCTTGATTCTCATTCAAGATCACATTTCGCATATGCATTTAGGCAATATGATTGAGGCATTTTTCTTTCTTTGATTTATTTGAAACCCACGGCCAAATAGCCACCCTTGTTATGAATTGTATTCTTTGTTAGCCCATTTGAGCACATAACCACTTTTCTTGATCTGAACCCCCTACTTTTAGCCCATGGTCAAATACTTGTCTTACCCTTAAGCCAAGGCTAGAGGAGTGTTACATTCTCTTGCATCAAGTTTGATGCGGCGTTAGCAGGGTGGATTGTTATTCTCTTTAGTGAATTTTGGCTGTTTAGTGCAGGGATGCAAACATTTGATTAATCCCTTATTTTATTGTGCAAAGTTTAGAGAAGAGTTCGATTTTAAAGTTCGTTATGGAATTCCCTTGGCTATTCCTCTTTGGAAAACAAAGGGGAAAAGAAATAAACAAAAACAAAAATAAAAGAAAAATAAACAAAAAAAACAGAAAAGAAAAAGAAAGAAAAGAAAAAAAAATTTCAAAGAAAGTGATTAGTGGTGGGAATGAACGGTATTAGTGATTTTCGACTCTATCTCTTTTCACTTGGGATTTATTTTGTCGATGAGCTACTAAGGTTCGAGAACGATGTAGTATGATGCATTGGAATTGTTTAAGCTCTTAGTCTATGACTTTTAGCTCCTCTTTTCTAAAAATATTTGTTCCTCTTTTACCTTTACCTTCAGCCCCATTACATCCCTATGAAAGTTCTCATGATTGTTTAGTGTATTTGCATTTTAGTGGTGGCGAATTTGAGAATCTTGTCAAGCCTATGGTAGATTCGTTGTGTCCAAGGAATGAGAACTAAGAGAACATTCATATATATACATTGTCAAACACGAGTGCTGAGTGCCACATAACTAAAGTGAGGTTCTATCGGCCTTGCTAGTCTTACTCATTTCATATGCCAGAATGATTGTATTTGATAATTTGGAGGACGATTGGTTCAAGTTTTGCATTGTGGTCTATAAAAGTTTTTGAAATTTCATTCCCTATTCCGTTTATTAATGATATTTTTGCATCATTTGGGCAACCTTTGGATCATCCTTGCCATTTGAATCTTATCCATGTCTATCCTAAGGAGGCTATGTATATCTTTAATCCTTGCATTGATTGAGGACAAGCAACAGTTTAAGCATGGGGGAGTTTGATGAGTGCTTAATATGTACATCTTTTTAGGGCTATTTGCCTCGTTTTTAGGAGAATTTTGTGCCTAATGATGTTATTTACTCTCCAACTCTCGATTTATGCTTGGGTGTAGTTGTTTTATGTGTTTTGCAGGATTTTTACCCCACGGTCATCCATGTTATGCCACGACCGTAAAGCAAAGAAAAAGCAAAAAATCAGGATCCAGCACAGACCACAGTCAAACCGTGATGAACCCCATGGACCGTGGGATGCCTGTAACTGTTGTCTCTTCATTTTTCCTCGGTTGTGTGGTTGAGATCAATCGAAGTTTTCTATAAATAGAGACGTTCTGTAGTGAAGGAAGAGAACTCCAAGGCAATTCAATGCAAGCAAGCAAGTAGTGTTAGCCTATAAATTAATTTAGTTTGTTTTCGCTCAAATTTTGTTCTTTGTTTAGTTTTGAGTGAGTTTTGAGTGTGAGAGTTTGATCCTAAGGCGGTTCTGAAACCCTTGGCGAAGGCCATCTCAGTCAAGTCCCTTCAGTCAAGATTTCGCCGATTTTTTTGCTTAGTTTATCTTTTATAATGTCTAAGTAGTTTTCTTAGTCTAGAAATTTAGTAGTTTTTTAGAATTGTTATTGGATCATGTTTTGATTTAAGGAATTATGCTTATTTTTATGATTGGTTTGATTCCGTTCTATCAAATGTTTGATAAGTTGTGAGTTGATTTTTGGCCAAAATTTACTTGTATACTTGAAACAATCGAGTGAACATTCAAAAGATGACGTTTGGTTGTTGGACTGCTTGAATAGACTTAGCATAACTTCGTCTCGAAAAAGAGATTTATATGTTAGGAGGGCTAGTAAGTAATCGAATATATTAAACTTGGATTAAGTCAAATTAGTTTGAAAAAACGACGTTTGCTTAGTTTAAGCAAATTTGATTGATTTCGAAAGAATAGATCAAGTTTCTTGACAAGATTACAATTCCTCGTAATTAACCAATTAGAGAATAGCACATGTTTATGTATTTGGATCCAATTCTCTTTCATAACTGCGAAAATTCCTAGACGTTTTTATCTTATTGATTTAGACAAGTTTGTTTGCAGTAGTTAGTCGAATCCATTTGAAATAGAGTTTTGCTCAGCATATTCTAATAAGACTAGGCTCAATAGATTACTTTAGTCCCGGAGGAACGATTTCTTTTATCTATACTACGAACACTTGTGTGCTTGCGACGGTTTTGGTCAGTAACTAATGTAAGGTTATAAGCCTAAGTCTTGATCAATTACTAAGCGAAACTTTGTCTGGTTCATTCCAAAATTTAGAAATCACTGAAATCATTAGCCTTAGGGTGTAGGGGTGTTACAATTTGGTTCAAAAAGTTGGAATAAAATGGAATCAGTAATGAAACCAAGAAGTATGGGAATGATTTTTGATTTCCTATCCTTTTTTGTTTGGCTTAACTATGGTGTGATAAAATCTTACTCCAAAGGTACAAGTTTATATAAACTACAGAGAAGGGACGTGTTGACGAAAACTCATACTTGAAAGTTTGATGATTCCCTAGAAATGTGATTCCGATTTGGAAAAAATACACAACTAAAACATCAAGTATGAGAATCAATTATTACCATTTTCATTCTAAGATAAAGAAAAACATATGGATTAAACAATCCCTAAGTGCTTGTCAAAGGTGCCAAAAACGTGGATCAATACTTGTCTGTATTTTTTCTATGAAAAGTTGGACCTGATTGCTTCTAAGTTTTAATAGCCCCCCCCCCCCAAAAAAAAGACACACATGGACACACGCATTGTGGGGACAATTGGAAACATAATTAGTTGCTTGTTGGTTGATGATACAATAGCAATCCCAAATTATCAGGAGAGGGAAAAATATTTCACTCAAAAATAGAAGTAAAGAAATAGGAGAAAATGGGGAAAAGGATCATAAAGGGGAGGAAATGAAATTAAATAAATGAATGACTTACAAATAATGCTTTGCTATAATAGTTATCAAGATTTGTTTAAGGTTTCAATCTCTTTATCATATATTCATATCTTTTAATACATAATTTTTTCTTAATTTGAAATAATTTATGGGACACAAACAAGCACACTTAGAGCAATACAATGGGACTGTTTAAGAGTGGAGATTGAAGGTTGCCAAATTATTAAAACACCAATACAATGTTAGTATTTTGTAAAGCTTCTACAAAATTTCTTCCAATATAAATGGGTCTCATATGTTATGTTGCTTCAACATTTCCTTATTATTTTCACAACACATATTTGGATATTATTTTTAAGAAAATGTCCTTGGGTTGACATTTAATTTTGTCACAATACCTTTTGTCAAATGTGATAATTTGATTTTTTTTTTTTTAAATAAATACTAATTAGTAATATAAAAAAATTACATACACTAATTTTTTCCAATGAGGAGAGAGATTTTTTCTGTTGCTATTACTTACTCTAAATTATAATCTCCTATTTTTTACCGTTGGGTGACAAAATTGCTTGAAGAACAATGGCCAAAATAGCCATTAAAAAATACCGATAAAAAGCAAAGAAAGTATGAGAAAATGGAAATGGTGATGAGAGAGAAAACAAAACGCCAACCAACAAGTAATGTCAAGTGGGCCATTGTGTTTGGATCGATTTTTTATTTTTTAGATTATTCATGTAAAAAATGCTGCACTTTGCTCCAAATTCGTGAAAGCGTTTTTAAGCATGCACTCGAAGGGCTCCCATATTTTGAAACGGGTAGAGCAATGTTCCATCGTTAAATGTATGTTTTGATTTTTATAGGGATTTAAGGGGGAATTTTATTAAGTTTCATCCACTAAATCTCTACCTTAAAAGTCCCATTGCATTTGCTATTAGTGGGCTTGATTAGCTTATTGATTAAGCTTTAGTTGGATCTAGTATGCTCTGTATGCCTTAGCAAACTAGTCATCATATGTAGGGGTTTAATAGATGGACAACTTACCTTACCAAAATTAATAAGCGATTTATTAAACCACTATGCAAAATGTCTTTTCAAATAAGATTTTTGTATGCTCAAATTAAAATTCGTATATCACATTCTCTACTTACATATTTATATGATTATATGTTCACCACAACCAACCCCTAGAAATTTGGGTTGAAAAGAGAAATTATTGTATAGTATATGTGTACATAAGAGAAGTTTACTAGTTTATGTTGTATGACATACTTATTGGCGGCACAATAGATATTAAGATCAAAGAGTATTCATCTTTGTCACTTAGCTTACATATTAGTGTGTTATTACATGGATGATCCCTTTAAGTTGACAATATTTTCCACATCTGTTTTTGGTATTTCAAAATTTTCTTTTCTTATGAAGATAGATTGATGACATGTAAATCTCACCAAACCTACTTAGATAAGATCCATTCTAGAAAATGTAATTGTAGTAATTGTTGTATTACATGTTTGTTCATAACTCACAACTTGAAGCATAATCATCATAAATAGAAAATAAATTTATACATCAATGGAAGGCATATTCCTGTTTAATAATAATTACGGTTGCATATTGAGGATTGAAGTTTGTTGTCAATTTATAGCTACTAAAATTCAAAACACTTTAGCAGCTAGCACAAGCCTCTGATTAGTACTATCCCTTCCCCCCCCCCCCCCAAATATTTTTTGATAACTTTTTATTGTAGCATAATAGTAGATATTTGAATTTTTAACAGCAATAACAACAATAATTTCTAATATGGGTCCTGCTTTCACGGGGTTTGGGAGATATTTGAATCTCTAATTGTACTATTTTATGAGGCTTTTAAGTAACTCAATATCAACAGTTTATCAAGAAGTAAAGTTTAATTGGTGGCTTGTTAGTTGCGAAAATCTTGAGCAAATAAGAAGCAACAATTGGGTGAATAATAAAAACCCCCAAGAAAAAGGGAGAAAAGAGAAGGGAATAAAAGGTAATTAAAAGACAGGTGTTATGAAATAAGCATGATTCAATGATAATTGGTGGTTTGTTAGGTGTGGGTTCAACTGCAAACAAAAATAATAAGGGATCTACCAAGGAAAATTGTTTAGATTTCTGAGGACATCAAGAGACCAAGTATAGTAAGATGTCTTAATAGGATGCATGAACATGTTCAAAATCAAAATCTGTGCAACGTGTTGTTACGATTTGTATATGTGAAAAAGTTCTCAAAATTTCTAGAAAGATTTAATAAAAAGTAGATCCCACTAGTCATGCCTTTGAGTCAAAAGTTAAAAGTATTGAAGAAGCCCATGGACAATTGGAATAAAGATGTGTTGGGTCATGTCAATCTTGCTGAGTGATCTTTGAGGAGAAAAACATAGAATTGAAAGAGCTAATTAACAAAACCAAATGGAGAATGTTTTATTGGTTTAGATCTTGGACAGAAGATATTCCTTACAGTCGAAAGTACTAGCCATAAATCTTGAGTGCATTTCCATGTTGTTTTACTAATATGTAATTGATGGTTTGCTTGACAATGGATGTAAGCTATTGATTTATGTAAAGGTTGAAGGTGTGGGGACCTGTGAATTCTTTGTATGGTGTGATTAATTGTTTGGGATTTCGATTTGATATGTGTTGTTTGCTTTTGTCACTTGAACTAAATATAATGAGATAAATTATCATAAATTTGGAGTGGTCTTGTAATTAGGGGTGAACAAACGAGGAACCGATACCGATTTCTATTTTGCTTTTTGTTGCAAAATTACTTATACGACCTTTATTAGTTTTTGTTTTTAAGCATAAATTACCGTATTACCCTTTTTAAGTTATATTTATTAAGGGTGTCAACTCGGGCTGGTAATGGCAACATCGTTTTGTTTTATTATGCGGTTTTACTAAAATATCTTTTTAAGTTTATTTTTTCTTCGAATATTTTATTTTCTATTATTCTTCTTCATCCATGTAATAAGTTATTTGAGATTCGTTTATATTCCTATTTGGTTGATACCATACAGTATATTCGAAAGTTAACTCTAATAAAGCAACGTTGTCTCTTATTAAATTTATGGTTAAGGAATGAACACTTTCAAAAAGGCTCAAGAGATAATTTAACTAGGATTTGTAATGATTTAGAAGATTTGGTCTTATATTTCTTGGGGTAAGGTCAAAAGCTCTTGAAAGGCCCCTTGCTTGATCTTGAGTATAATATTTTTTAAATTTGGTAGAGTAAAACTTTGCCCTACTAAATAATCTCCTTCTCGATTTAATTTTGAATATGATTGTAGTTTATTTCTTAAAAAACTCATGATTAAATTCAGCAATATTTAGCATTCAATAGTTAAGATCACAATAACTAAGGGTCTAAATCATTTAGTTGGCAGGCTTTGATACCATTAATACAAAAATCTGCTAACTTTTCTTAAAAAAATGATTAAAACTCTTGGATGATAGAACATAATTGAACAAAAAATAGATAACACTAGTTGAAATTTTTTTAGAAATGGTACTCCTAGAGTAATAAATCAAACTATCAACGACCAAAATCAAGAATTGATATATTCTTCTTTCTCAGAGTCTCTTCTGAAAATAGGACGTTCACCCGTTTTTCAATCTGCCGCCACGCCCTTCCGCTCCACAGGACCTTACAGGACTTACTTCGATTTGCAAACTATTTTTCTCCTTTAAAGAATTTTTGAAAGAATAAAGGTATAGATTTGAGAGATTTCTAAACATAATTATTTTTATTACTCGGTTTTCCAAAAAAGGGGAAATTAGAATATGATAGGGAGCAGATAACTCTTTGGGCGATCTATTCATCGCCCAAATGCCTCTGCCTTTCTTTGCAGAGTTCACATCTTTTTATAAAACTTAAAGGAAATGCTTACATAAGTGTTTACATCATCATAACATTAAAATACAATGTTGATAAGCTCATAATCATAGTGGATGGTCATGATGCAGATTGGAGACGTGCTAGCATGCTGCAAACTTGTAACAATGCATGTTGTGGGCCCGCAGTCTTTACTTTCCTATTTTTTTGTGGTGGCATGTAGTCGCGTGATTGTCCTTATTTAAGTGATAAGATAAAGTTGATAGTGACTCGTATTAGGATCATAGAGTGATAGTATCAGCAAAATCCTGGACTTACATCTAGCGAGAAGAAAAGTACAATTGAACAAGAAAAAAATAAATTTTTAAGATTCGAACTAGGATCAAATGGTATCTCTTTTACAAACTCATATTTCAAGAAAAATTACAGAATACTCAGATAAGCTTAGAACTAAAAAACACATCCAAGGATTTTTAGGATTATTGAATTATGCTAGCTCGTACATACCTGATCTAGTAAGGATAAAGAAAGGCCTACAAAGGCCATTAAGAAAAAATAATACTAGAGGATGGAGTGATTATCACACTCAAATTGTCAAAAATCTTAAAGAGGAGTGCAAAAATTTACCACAGTTAAGATTACCAGAATTAGAAGATAACTTTATAATGCAAACAAATGCTTCTCACAAAGTATGGTTAGCTATATTAAAAACTGATCTCAACGAAATTTGCGTATATCATCGTGGAACACTCTCCCCAACAGAAGAAAACTACAACACGATGGAAAAGAAATATTAGCAATAGTTAGAGGAATCAAAAAATGGAGATTATTTCTTCTACCTAAACCATTTAAAGTATTAACTGATAATAAACCAACAACTACATTTGTTAAACAAATCTTAGACAATGACCCTCATATGCTCAAACTTCATAGATGGCAAACTTTCTTATCTCAATTTAACGCTGTTTATAAACATGTTATAGGAAATAATAATTTTCTTGCAGATTATCTTACAAGAAAATCATAATATCTCAACAATGATGACTCCAGACAAGCTTAAGGAACTGGAAGACATTGTCATCGACTTCAATGAATACCTTGAAACCATCTCAAAAGGACTTGAGCAACTCGAGACTAGTGTTCAAGCTATAGTTGATAATCTTCGAAAAGAAATTAACGAACTCTCTACAGGAACTGCCGACATTAGCGGAGATATAGAGAAAGATCTAGAACAAGGAAAAGCTATTGTAGCAAAGATGTTAAAATCTATTGGCTCTCTAAAACCAATTTTTTCAACTTTATCAACTACCAGTCCAGCGGAGCTACAAACTTTGCCAACTACTCAAACTACATAGCCTAGTTCAAGCTCTCCATTTCTCAAAAAAGAGAAGGAAATGCAAAAACTAAAAGGTGAAACTACTATCAAGCAAAACTATAAAACCCAGTACTCAAACTAAAAATTTTGTTCCTTCTGATATCTGCGACCCTTTTATTGCAGGATATTACAAGACAACTCAATTTGTTTACTGCAAATTTCATGAAGCTCCCAAAATTTTTTTACAGTAGAGGAAAATCTCTATTTGCGAGACTTGTAGCCTGCACAGGCGCAAATCTTAAAATCATCTACCAATGTTATGAATTTAGATACCTTGATCTAGTCTATCTCGATCCAAAACTAACAGAACTTTCTAACTGCCCATCCAAGATAATTCAAGTCCTCAAACCCTTTAAACAAGAATCTATTTTTGTTAAATTTCATACTATACCACCAGAAAAAGATGAAGAAAATGACATACTTTACCCTAGAATTAGTATCATCCAAGTTAGATATATCTTAGAGCACTTTCGACTTAATATTGAAGCCTCCAAAAAATTTGACCCTGTCAAATTTAATGAGTCCTGAAAACTATACAAGAACTAGCAGAGCACTTGTAGTTAAATGTCAATGAGACAGACTATATGCCTCTGGGCTTAAATGTGTGCTTAGAGGAGCTAATTATATCTTAATAACTAAATAAGTGATGAAGGAAGGAACTTATGATGATGAACTATTGAAATTTCTCTTCCACTTAAGCCAGAAAATTTTCAAGAATCTCTAGCAGTCAGAAGCAAATTATCTGAACTAGTCAAAAAAGAAAAAGAACGACAAGTTCTATTACGAACGACCAAGATTTTACCATCATCAAGGTAGATGTAAGGCCAAGATTTTACCGACACTATCAATAAACTATGATCCCGACACAAGTCACTATCAACATTATCTTATGACTTAAATAAGGATGACCAGACTACTGCCTACAACTACAAAAACAACAGGAAAGTAAAGACTGTGGGGCCACAACATGCATTATTACAAGTTTGCAGCATGCCAGCACATCTCCATTCTCCATCATGACCATCCACTATGATTATGAGCTTATCAACATTGTATTTTATTGCTATGATGATGTAAGTGCTTGGGTAAGCATTTCCTTTACGTTATATAAAAAGATGTCACTTGTAATGTCCCGACCCTAACCTATATTTATTTGAATCATCTTTATTTTCACGACTATTTATTTAACTAAATCATGTTTATTAATTCAAATACACCCAATTTATTTATTTAGTAAATTACAATTTTAGGTCCCACTTTGCACTTCGTGTTTCAATTATCGTAAAATTTCAGGTGAATCGATAGTAGGCCTCGATAATTATAATTTAATAATTTATTATTATTATTATCATCATCATCATCATCATCATCATCATCATCTCACAAAAATTTAATTTCGAGTTACGAAAATTCAATCGCATACGGTTTACTTCCTTTCCGGGACCCAAATCGTATAAACCAATCATAGCTCAACCAGCTTGCCTTGTTAACCATGATTTAAACTTAACCTTAAACTTAAACTTAACCATGATTTGTCAAAAAGCTACTTTATGGAAGGTTAAATACTAGCCAAATGTGTTATTTCATTTCTAACTAAGCAGGACAACACACACATAACTCTCCCCTTTCTCTCTCCTACCCCACGTCCAACTATAGCAGCCACCTTTCAGCTACCAGTCAACCTTCCTCTGGCCACCAAGGCATCAACCAGCCATCCCCACACCCCCCCCCCTCAAGCATCAAACATCACTTTCACCTACTTTTCTTCAAGCACAGTAAGTAAACCCTAGCCTTGTTCATGTTGATTTTGCTTGTATCTTAGTTTTGATTCTTGTTCTTGTTGTTTTTGGTGGTTGATCATGTTGTTTTGATAGAAATAAGAGTTACTTTGGATGTTTTAATTGTGGGATAAGTTGGAAACTAAGTAAAGGTTGAAGTTGATCATGTTCATGCAAGCTTAAGTTACAACCATGTTTATGGATTGATTTGTATTTGATTTGGTGATCTTTAGCATTATTAATGATTATGATGGAGTCGTTGTAGTTTTGGATGGTTCTGGCGGAGTTAAGGGTGAATCTAAGTTGGCAAAAATTAGGGTTTTAATGATTATGCAAGGTTTAGTTTTCTTTAATATCAAGCATGTTATTTGTGTATATTTGATTGAAAAATGAATCTTTGATGTATATGATTATGAAGTAAAATTGAGTATGATAGTTTTGTATGGTGATGGGAAGGACTAAAGCTTTGTCACATGATTTTAAGGAGTGATTTTAGATGAGGATTTGTGTGACAATAGAGGAGAAAGCAATAATAGCGGGGGCTGAAAAATGATAGAAAATAGGAAAACTTTGCCAATAAAGTGGTAATTATCAGCTCAGCAAAAAATTGTGACTTTTGGTGGGTAGATAGATCAATGTGCTATCTTTTAAATACCTTTTAAATCGCCTTAATCTGATTTTTGTGGACAAAGTTATGGTCATTTTACCAGAATTGCACAGGTTAGATCAAAACTAGAATACTTATATTCTAACCCCATTTTAGGAACCCTATGGAGGAGATCATGCTTGGTGTTCTAAATGAAAGGTTTTTAGGACTTCTTAGCTTTCGATATTGGGGTATTGGGTCTCAATCAGAGATCAGAAGACTAAGTTACGAGTCATTCTTTCTAAGCCCCTATTATGCTCTTACTTTTCCTTTACCAAAATATTAGCTATGAAATAAATATTCATGGATTTTATTGGGGTTTCAGCTCGATTTATGAGAGAAAAGAAGAGAAACATGCATTTCAACAGCTTAATTATGAGTTTTGAATCACTTATAGATATTACAAAGAAAGTACCAAGTTTGGGGAGTTTAATAACTTTCGTTGGGATCAATAATCTACTTGGGGTGGAAAATTGTATTTAATGGACTTATGAATGAAATATGGGAAGTGGAGAGAATTTTGACTCATAAACCATACTTATCAGACCAAGTTATTGCAGTTTATACTATTTTGAACCAAAATATATCTCTCTTGTCCTCAAACGTCTATTACTTACTCAATTCAGAATGTATCAAATGTATTTCTTAAGCCAATCTAGTGCACCCGTTATTATCTTCAACCAAGCTATACGTCAGTGAGCCTTAAATTCGCATCAGCAACCTATCTCAGAAAAGGCCAAAACCACTCTCTCATTTGTTACCATCAAGGCCCTTTCTTTTGCAATCTCATTTATCTCATTGTGGTCTATTTAATTTCATTTACTTTATATCGGATTTAATTACTTTCATTAATTCAATTTTGAAATTATATTGAAATACCCAAGTTATATATACCATTTAATTACTCGATTTCTATTACACATACTTTTACTGACTCAATTATGTGAGTAAGGATCATTTACGGACTACACATACCTGCAATGACATTTGTGAAACAGAGCCGCGGCCTAGTTGTTGTTCCCTATTATGTATAAGTGTTATCAAGTCAGAACATATTCATAAAGTGAGATGACATTTATAAAACAGAAGACATTTTTAAAGACTCAAGGTACATCCATTACCTGTATCTTCAAAAAGTAGAACATGTTTACCAAGTTACAACTCTTAATGAGTTTATCAATGAATCAGTTTATACAGTGATTTGTCATTTAACTTGTGACTCCGTCAATTATCATGTATAGGGTGTCAGCCCATCATTTACCCGCGCGGTTTCATACTAAATCTCGATCGGATTGGCAGGTGTACACCTATGTATAGATCATATCATTGCAACAGATTCACATCTAGATAATAATGAGCAATTCAGTTTTATATTACTTTCATTTTCATCGTTATTGCAAACTAAATGAATTGCAAAAGGTGGGTACCTGCCATCAAGGTTTTAATGTTCATTTACACATATGGGGATGCATGTACTGAGCTTTTTCTCACATTTCTCGAAATATTTTCCTGTTTTTCATTTTAGGTGATGAAGCCGCACACATACCTCCATTTAGCAAGCCCCTTTGGGAGTTATCAATTGCTCATAGTGGATTAAGCATGGCATGAAGGTTGGATACAGCCTCAAGGACAAGACGAGTTTATTCTCAATGTACATGTTTAATGTGGAGTGCAGGATGACACTTTGTATGAATATGTTGATGGTATTGAAGTTAGACCACTGTGGTTTTTGACTTGGAGTATTTTAAGTTTAATGTTTCTTGTGTTCATGATCATGAGTTGGCAGTAATGAGTATTCTCATTGAGTCTTGTCCTATTTGGGACCGCGGTAGCACCTTCAATCATTAAGTCTTCCGCCGCAAATTTTCGTAAATCAAGTTATTGGCATTTTGGGGGCGTTACATAAACTCTATGAAAAAAGGCAGAGGCATTTGGGTGAAGAATAGATCACCCAAAGAGTTATTTGCTCTCTATCATGTTCTAATTTTCCTTCTTTTGGAAGCCGAGTAATAAAAATAATTATCTTTAGAAATATCTCGAATCTATACCTCTATTTTTGCAAAAATTATTTCAAGGAGAGAAATAGTTTATAAGTCGAAGTAAGTCTAGTAAGGACTGTGGAGAGGGAGGACATGGCGGCAGAATGAAGAACGCCATATCTCCAGAAGAGACTCTGAGAAAGAAGAAGGTATAAATTCTTGATTTTGGTTGTTGATAGTTTGATTTATTACTCTGGGAGCACAATTTCTGAAAAAAATTTGAAATAATGTTGTCTATTTTTTGTTCAATTATGTTCTTTTATCAAAGAGTTTTAAACATTTTTCTACAAAAATTTATCAGACTCTTGTATTAATGGTATCAGAGCCTACCAACTAAATTATTTAGACACTTATTTATTGTAATCTTAACTATTGAAAGTTAAATATTGCTGAATTTAGTCATGAGTTTTTTAAGAAATAAACTACAATCAAATTCAAAATTAAATCAAGAGGGAGATTATTTAGCAAGACAAAGTTTTAATCTACCAAATTTAAAATACTATACTCAAGATCAAGCATGAGACTTTTTAAGATCTTTTGACCTTACTCCAAGAAATATAAGACAATCTTCTAAATCATTATAAATCCTGGTTAAATTATCTCTTTAGCCTCTGAAAGTGTTCATCCCTTAACCATAAATTTAATAAAAGACAACGTTGCTTTATTAGAATTAACTTTTGAATATACTGGGTGGCATCAACCAAATAGGAATATAAATTAATCTCAAATAACTTATTATACGGATGAAGAAGAATAATAGAAAATAAAATATTCGAAGAAAAAACAAACTTAAAAAAGATATTTTAGTAAAACTGCATAATAAAACAAAAACGATATTGCTATCACCAACCCGAATTGACACCCCTAATAAATATAACTTAAAATGGGTAATACGACAATTTATATATGCTTAAAAACAAAAACTAATGAAGGGCGTACAAGTAATTTTGCAACAAAAAAACAAACTAGAAACTAGTACCGGTTCCTCTTTTGTTCACCCCTAGTTGTAAGTTGTGTGAAATATAAGTTGTGTGTTAGATAGAAATATTTCTTTGTTTAGTTGTCTTCCCACCTAGAATACAGGTCCCAGATGATACTTTTAAATTATTATATTAGTCTTTGATAGACTCTAAACTGAATTATTTTATTACAGCAATTACAACAATTTCCAACATGGGTCCTGCTTTCATAGAGTTTGGGGAGCTCCAAGCATAACAGTCTTACACTAGTGAGCACTCATGCACGCTAAGAGACTACTTCTAGGAGACCTATAAAAAGTTTCCAGAAAACGTTTTGATAAGGTAAAATCTTTTGACAATCATTTGAACATATAAGCATTAAAATAAATCGCAAGCAATAATAACCAAGAAATAAATAAATAAACAATATAGAAACAACGCTCATTTGAAAAGTGATAAGACTACACTATCAAAATGGGCAACAACATTAGATCACACAATAGCAATACAGTACTATGCAACTAATAAGTCTTCTTTATCACTTAGCATGCAAGTAGCACAACCATCTGCAAATAATACATAGGTGGATATATAAATAAATGGAGTACAATGCAAGGGATGAGGTAGGTTTACCGAACCTAAAAGCCACTTCCGTTCCAGGAAAACAACTAATGTAGACTCAATAAGCCAAAGCAAATCCTTATCTACTAGCTAAAGCTAGGCGATACATGACCACTAAGTGTAGCTGCAGTTGAGACGAGGATCTGTACTTGCAATTTACAATCTTAATTTTAGACCTTCCAAAACTTATATCCTGGGCCATGTCCTCCATGAATCCTGTCTGAGTCGGATCTAATTTGATAACCTCCTTCCAATTTTTCTTAAGCCTACCTTTATCTCTCTTGTACTATGGAATGTGAATCCTCTCACACCTCCTAACAGGAGCATCTAAACTCTGCCTCTTAATGTGACAAAACCATCCAAGTCTCACATCTTGCATCGTATCCCCAATTGGTGCAACCCCCACGTTCTTTCTAATCACTTCATTTATTATTCTATCCAATTTTGTGTGGCCACAAATCCAACATATCATCCTCATCTCCGCCACTATTATCTTTTAGATGTGACTCTTCTTTACCGGCCAATACTCTGATCCATATAGTAAGGCTGGTCCGACAACCTTTCAATAAAACCTTCCTTTTAGTGTGACTGGGATTTTCTTATCACACAAAACGTCAAATTCTTGTCTCCACTTTTGCTACCCTACTCTCATACGATGATCAATGTCCTCATTAATATCCCCTTTATCTTGTAACATCGAGCCAAAGTATCTAAACTTTTCAATCCTCGACACAACAATATCCCCAATAGTGATTTCCTCTACTGTGTCATCATCCATGTTACTAAAATTAGATTCTAAGTACTCCATCTTTGATCTACTCAGTTTAAAACCTTTAGATTCTAAAGTATCCCCCCCACCTCTCTAGCTTGTTGTTTAAGCCATCTCCAGTTTTATCAATTAGAACAATATCATCGACAAATAACATATACTATGGTAATTCATCTTGGATCCCCTTAGTAAGCTTGTCCATAACAATAATGAAAAGAAGCAGGCTTAGCACCAAACCGTGGTATAATCCAATATCTATTGGGAAGTACCCCATGTCCCACCCAACGTCCTAGCACATATTGTTACTCCACTATACATGTACGTGTCTTTAATCACTAGTATATGCACATATGGGACTTCCTTTGTCTACAAGCAATCCCATAACACCTCCCTGAGAAGCTTACCATAAGCCTTTTCTAAATCTTTGAACAACATGTGCAAATTCTTCTTCCTATCTCTATAATATTCCATAAGTGTTCTGATGAGATGAATTGCTTCTATTGTTAACCTACCATGCATCAAGCCAAATTGTTTTCTGAAATGTTTATGACCCTCTTCAACCACCTTTTAACAACCCACTCCCAAAGTTTCATATTATGACTAAGTAACTTGATAGCTCTATAATTGTTACAATATTATATGTCGCCCTTATTCTTATGCAGAGGGATACGTGTACTAAGCCTCCATTCTTGGGGAGTTTTCACCGTCTGAAACATAACATTAAATAATCTTGTCAACCAATCAAGCAGTTCTTCTCTCAAACACTTCCAAACCTTCACTCCTGGGGCATTTTTGCCATCTTAAGCTGAATTATTTAATTGAAAAAATTTGAATATCAAAAAAATGTATTCTCAATTATTTCTATGTGATATTTCAAATTTTGTTAAATGTCTGAAAAAGTATGTACTTCTAATTGTGGAGTTAAAAGATGTAGGTTGTGTTCAGCAACAACGTTTTGGGTAACGTTTAGCATTTTGACCAAGTTAATATAGTAATTTGTTAATTTTTTAGCATACAGTAACCTAGTGCTTGGACTAAGATTTTGAGTAGTGCTTAACATTTCAAGTAGCATTACTGAAAAGCTAATAGTATTAGCTTTTGACGTTCAAAGTAGCATTTCATATTTTTGGGCCAAAAAATACCCTTTGAAAATTTTATATTTGGACATTATTTATATTCTTTTATGTCAATTTACATTAATCAGTTAACCAACAACTAAATTTGCCGAACACATATGCTTCAATCGCTCATCTAACCCAACAAGTAAATTTACCGCACACATATACTTTAATAGCTCATCTAAATAGTTATCCATTAATAGATTAATTCAAAAGGCTATCTACTAGCTAAATAGTTATTTGCTACCTGAACCGTTAGCCACAACAAAAAAAGTTAATGACCCTATTTGGCAATCAGTTGTTTGCTTTTACTTTTTTTGAATTGGTAGTTTACATTAGCTGTTTCTAGAAAAAATATTTAGTAAAATTAGGTATTTCTGAAAAGATTGTTTGTTAGAATTTCACATGTGCCATTTCTCTACATTCCTTTCTAGCTGCAAATGATTTTTTATTTATTGACCATTTTATTTTCTTTTCAAAAAAAAAATTAAATTTATGTCATATGTAAAAATTATTTCAATCCTTAGAACCTTATTTCCTTACTAATTCTACATATTTTTGTATTTATTATTTATGCTATTTTCTTTTCAATTTATATGTATTCAAGTGATGTCCACGTCTTCCAACTTTATTTTGTTATTCATTTGAGAAAATTTTTTAGGTTGTGAATTGAAATTTTTATACATATATTTTTCATCTATTATAATCTTTTCAAGTATCTTTTTTCTTTTCAATTTATGCATATCCTTTTTGCTCCGATGCTTGCAAACACTATTGATTACAACTATGGCCTATGGGGGCAAGAGGAGAGAAAGAAGTCAGGTTGAAGATGGGTTTGCGTGAATAAACAAATCAAAATTTTTGATTACACAAGTGGCATGCCTTATAATTTTAATAAAGTCTTGGACAATTTTATCATTTACATAAACAACAATTTACAATAAACTATTTATCTTAACTTTTTATGAATTTGTTTTTGGGTTAAATAAGTTATTATAAAAAGTTATTTATCAAATACTAAATTGACTTTTTTTGACCAGCTTAAAATAGTCAGATTCCTCTCCCAAAAGTTATTTTATATTATATCAAAAAATCAATAAAAAAGCTAACAGTCAAACACCACCAATTTTAGAGCAAATACAACGTCTGACTCGCGAGGGAAAAGTAAGAGAGAGAAATGCGAGGGAGGCAGATTTTTGATTCCAATGGATGCCTCGCAGTGTGTGCCTCACGAGGAGGCTTGTAATGGTGAGGAAGCTCACGGGGCTTTCAGTGGATTTTTTTTATTTTTTTAAATGTTTTTAATTAGTTTTTCTTTTTTTTTTTAATTCAAAAAATAAAGTTGTGTATTGTATAGTGGGTCCATAGGTATTATTTTATTTGGTGAGCCAAAATGGTGAGCCTTTCACTGGAGAGAGTGAGGATTGTGAGGCAAAAAATTAAAGAGAGGGTTAATGTGGCAGTGATGGGTCCCCACCGATGAGCCAAAAAATTGGCTCACCGCTGTATTTGCTCTTATTGAGGATGGCCATATTGTAAATAACCCCCTCCCCGGACCCAAAAAAACTCTGTTTTCTTGTCACAACCCCCCCCCCCCCCCCCTCCCACCAAAAAAAAAGGAGGTAATCGGGAATCATCCTGCAAAAACCACAATGTTACTTCCTTGATGAAGTGAGTGAAGGCCGATTCAACGGGACAACGCAGCGAGCTCTTGTTTTGAATATTTCTTTCCATCCCTAAAATTGCAGGAAGATTCATTTTGCTGACTGATGAATGAGAGGGTGAAGATGAAGGGCATCTCAACCCTGTTAACATTGTCATTTTTGTTAATATTTTGTTCGACATTTCGTCATTTCAATGTCTCTGCTGAATCGAGTTCTTCAACTTCCACTACAATGCACACCAACAACTGGGCTGTTTTAGTGTGCACTTCTCGTTTCTGGTAACTTCTCTCTTTCCCTCAGACTTTTACGATTTGATTGCATTTGTCGTGTTTCGAATGTCTTCTATTCACTTGAGTGTTGATTCTGTATCTTCAATTTTAGGGCTTTGGTGGCATTTTTGATGTTTTGATTTGTTGCCCAGCTTTGTTTAAGCTCTAATTATGGAGGGTTATTTTTACTTTTGTCAAATATTTTGATTGCCTGCTCGCTATAAAAAAACTTAGCGAGGTTGGTAAAATTTAGGACGCTCCTTTTAGTTTCTGATAGAATACATGGTATGTTATTCTGCAAATTCTAGCTATTGTTAGCTTGATTCCGATTTCCAAGATCTCTTTACTAGTTCTGAGTGAAGCATTTGATTGCTTATCTGTCTATAGGCCAAGTCAGATTTTTGAGTATTGAAATATTTGTTGAAGATGGAGATGGTAGGTTGTGTGACAGTTTAGCGATAAGGTTGTGGAGTATCCGTCCAGTATCTTCACTCTTCTCAGCTTGTATCAACCTTTTACCGGCTCTCAGCTTCCCATGGCCAATAGATTCTCCCCCCCCCCCCCCCCCCCCAAAACATGATTCTTTCAAGGGAGCACTACTTTCCTAGAAGTTCTTCTGCAGCAGCATGATTTCATGTTGCCACTCAAACAATATTTGCTTCTCAGTGTTAACACCTTTATTTGAACAGACACGCGTAGTCGCTTATTAATGCATAGCGGACAATCTCATTATCCCATTGTTGTAGGACCAGCTTGCTCCTAAATGCTTAGATACCCATCTCTTGGCATCATTAACCGGAAATTGCCCTACCAGTAGCAGTTCCTGCTAACACCACCTCAGGACGCCAGCATAAGTCAAGCCTCACCATCAAGTGCTCATTTAGCCCGTTGGTCAAAAACTTTCTTGTCTTCATGGATGAGTATCTATTAGACTAGGTATACTCGAAGACTTTCAACCATTTTCACTCGCCTTGAGTCCATGGTACAGACCCTTGATCCTTATCAAAATGTTTCAACATCTTTGACACTAACTCTTGTCTGTTGATTACATTTTTGTGTTACTGTTCATTTCCAAGTCTCTGCACGTCATTGCACAACACTTGCCCTAGCACTAACTCTTTCAATAAAGACAGCCTTGAATGAACTGTTGAACATATGTCAAGCCTTCACTACAAAGTGCTTATTTGACCCAATGATCAAGATCTCGCCTTTTTGTGGCTCAAGAGGTAATGGATGGTGGACTTGCAAATTATCTAGCCTCTTTCACGTTTCATTATCCTTGATTTTATCAGTGCTCTATGGCAGTGTCTCTTTCGTCTTAGTGGTCCCAAGGTTCTGGCATCTCTTAATTCCATCTAGGCCTAGGGTGTGTTAGCCCCAAGAGTGCATCTTTGGTGTTTTGGCCTATTGTGCTTCAGTTGAGTTTTCTTCTCACTTTCCTTGTCTAACATCTCACTAAACCTGGAAAATCAAGCGGGAGTCTTTCTGACTCCTGTTCGACTCATTGGCAGCTGACACATATGTGAGCACCTCCTGCTTGTTTCATAATCAAGTAATATCTAGCATGTGTACTGTCTTATCCTAACAGCTGGCATCTCTGAGGTCCTGCAGAATCTTCAGGCCAAACCTTGTTTTTCCTAGAGTCATGTGTACCCCTTGTTCCTCTTCACATGGTGATCAACAAGGTTGCCACCCAAGTGTGATGTGCCATGGCCTTATTTTGACTGGCATCAGGAGAGGTTGTTGGAATATCTTGTCCTTTTGGCTTGGCTAGAGGACATTGTCCTGCAAGAAAGACTTCAGGTTTTGAATGCAGACACCTCTCCTGGTGGATGATTCACTCCATCAAAGTTGTTGGCTTCTCACTAACGACTGTGCTCTCTAGGCAGCACTATGCATGCCTTAGTGGGAGGAGGGAATTGATCACCGATTATACTTACCAGAGCCATGTTATTCTGTTGCACTCACTCATTTCTTGATGCTTGTTTTTTTTTTTTTTTTTTTGATAAGGAAAAGGTAATATATTAATAATAAAAGATTAAAAGCTCAACTACACAGTGAGCATCATACAGAAAGCTATATCCATCCTAAATAGAAACTATCCACACAATCAGCCAAATCAATAGAGGAAGAGTTAAGCTTCCCATTTTTCCAAAAGTAGAGAGTCTTTATGAAATTCTCTTTCAAACTTAGTTTAAAAAAGCGCGAGGCGCACTGAGGCGCATAGGGTCCCAAAGCGTGAGGCGCAAGGCACAAGGCGAAGGTGCACGCATCATGGATGCAAGGCGCACTTCTATGCAAATTTTTTTAAAAGTATTTCATATTTCAATAACCTTTAGGTATGTTATCTGATCATCGTAGTTCCCCAATGCACGTTTTACAGTATAAGTTTAGCTCACCTTTTAGCTCCTAAGGGGGTCAAAGAAGGAAAAAGGTAAAGGCAAGGCTAAGAAAAAGAAGAAAAAGGGGGAAGATATAGCCTTGCATCCTTGAGGCGCATCTCATCCCCTTTGAGGCGCTAACCCGGTAGCCTCAGCCTCACACCGAGGCGCACCTAGGCATGCCTCAGGCGGGCTTTTTTAAACTAAGCTTTCAAACTCTGAAAAGGAGTTTTTGTGCTTTCAAAAAATTTTCTGTTTCTCTCTCTCCAAATACATCAAAAGATGACATGAGGTAGGACCATGGCTTCGTCATTCTTCTTCTTCTTAACTTTCCTACCAAAGAAACCCTCCCAAGCCAAAAGATGGCTCCTATGGAATTAGGAGCAACTCAAGAAATGCCCCTGAGAGCTAGATTCTAAAGTACTCTTGCAAACTGACAATGGAGCAATAAATGATCCGTAGATTTAGCGTCTCTTTTACACATGAAGCATCCATTCACCAAAATTTTTCGCCTTTTTTGTAGATTGTCACACGTTAGTATGTTCCTGTGTGTAGCTTCCCACACAAAGAAAGAAACCATAACGGGGGCTAAAGACTTCCAAATGAGCTTGCAAGAGGAAACCTTTTTCAGAATGAACCTCCCGAGGTGAATACTTTCCATCAAGAAGTTTCAAATAAAAAGATCTAATAGTGAAGCACCCCTGAGTGTTTAGATCCCACCTCACCCCATGAATTGACGGTTCTCCAAGTTTGGCCTCGCTAAGCTTATTAAAGAAGCTTACCAGGGTATTATCATCAACGAATCCATCTCAAACAAAAACAGGTGCCAAAATATTGTTACCGGAAACCTGCCGCTGATAATTAGCAACAGAGACATTTCTATCCACTGCCAAAACATAAAGGCTAGGGAATACGTCTTTCAAAGGATTCACACCGCACCAGCGATTAAGCCAAAAAAAGATTGCAGAACCATCTCCTACCTCAAAAGAACAGTGTGGAAAGAATCTCCCCCAACCTCTGGAGATATATCTCCAAAGACTATACCTATAAGGGCCCTTCGAAATAGAGGGAAACCATCCGAATCCATCGTCCCTATATTTGATGGTAACTACCTTTCTCCACATATTGCCCTTTTCATTCATAAATCTCCACAACCACTCACCGAGAAGGGCTTCATTAAAGAGTCGCAAATCCCTTATACCTAACCCTCCTAAATATAGTAGTTGCTTCATAATGTTCCATCTTACAAGATGAAACTTGAAGTCACTTCCAAACGAACCCCGAAGGAAATTTCTCTAGATTGCTTTTAATTTGTTGGCCACTAAAGAAGGTAAGGGAAAGAGTAAGAGGAAGTAAGTCGGGATACTTGAGAGAACACTCTTGATGAGAGTTAGTCTCCCCCCTTTTGAAAGATACATAGACTTCTATCCTCAAAGTCTTTTGTCAAATCTCTCGACTATTGGGTCCCAAATGGCTTTCTCCTTAAATTTAGCAGCGAGAGGGAGACTTAGGTAAGTAGTGGAAATGCATCAACATTGCAACCTAAAACACCTGCAAGCAATTGAATATTGTCCACATTTGCAATAGGTAGGATAGAGCTCTTTGCCAAATTAACCTTGAGACCCGAAACCGCCTGAAACCAGGTAAGTACACCACGAAGGTTGATCATCTGCTCGCAATCATTTTTACAAAAAACTATGGTGTCATCCGCAAAAAGAAGATGAGAGACACTCATAGTTGTCATGCTCAAGCGACCCACTTTAAACCCAGATATAAACCTAGATATAAGCCCTGCACTAGATGTCGCATCAATCATCCTTGTAAATACCTCCATGACCACCAGAAACAAAAGGGGGGATAAAGGGTCTCCTTGATGAAGACCTCTACAAGCCGAGAAGAATTCTGTTGGAGAACTATTGACAAGAATTGCAAAGGATGTAGATGAAATGCAATGGCGGATCCATCCAATCCACTTTCCCCCAAAGCCCATTCTTTTCATGACATACAACAAAAATTCCCAGTTCACATGATCCTAAGCTTTCTCAATATCCAACTTACAAACGACTCCCGACATTCCTGACTTGACCCTAGAATCAATAAGCTCATTTGCCATAAGCACCGCATCAATAATTTGACGGCCTCCAACAAAGGCATTTTGATTCTCTGAAATAAGATTCCCAATGATGCTGCTCCTTAACCTTCAAGCTAAAACCTTGGAAAGCAACTTATAAATGCAACCAACCCAGTTGATTGGGCGAAAGTCTCTAATATTTTCAGTATTTGCTTTCTTAGGAATAAGACCAATAAAAGTGGCATTGATGATGGTCACAAATCTTCCTGAAGAGAAAAAACTCAGTAAACATTCTCATCACATTTCTTGATGCTTGTTGATTCCGTATAGACTACTGTTTGGCTTTTTCATCAGCTGCCAGAGTCCACCATTGCAAGGAGTACTCCACCCTTGCCATTCTTGCTTTCAAACTCGATCTGTCATCCCCAAGATGATGTAGAGTTGATTTGGTTGTAATCTAGATAGTTTCTTGTGAAGTTTTCCCCTTTTTTGTAGATAAAGTTTCACCCTAGAGTTCTATTTTCTTGCTTGAGGACAACAACTTTTTGGATGAGACAAAGTGAAAATTAAAGGCCGGGAATGCAGGTACTTTCATGTGATGGAAAGTAGGTCCTTCCTCTAAAAGAAGTCACTTCCCCTTGTGCTGGAGCGAGTGAAGGATTTCTTGCTTCTTATTCATACAAATAAATAATAACAGCGGGATTAAAATGCTCTCCTTTCAACCTGAACAGAACTGTAGTATATGCAGAATGACATTCTAAGAGATGGTGAGCTATTCAGTTTCTTATTAATGCACTTTCTGATTGCTGTCATTATATTGTACGGAACAAATGATTTCTTCCATGCATTCATACTCTAAATTCCTTTGTGCCTTTCAATTGGGGTCTACATGCCTTTATAGAAAACTTCCAAGCACTGAATATCAGCAGGGAAGGGACTACAAATGACCCAGCGAGGTGTTTTGTTGTTTATGAGCTGCTTTATTACTCTGGTTACTGTGGCTTAAAAGGCTGAGCATTTTTAGCTTAAAAGTAACTCATGCTTGATTCCTCTCTATGAAGTGTGCTTGTAAGTCTGATCGTTAGTTTCTAAGTAAGGTTATTTTGATTCTTTGTTGTGAAGGTTCAATTATCGGCACATGGCCAATACTTTGTCATTGTACAGGTAAGGCCACAACAGTTCCCTTTCTTCTCTCTTATATTACTATCGGTTGTATCCATGTTTCTGGGTTTGCAAACCAGTCTCTTTTTTGATAAGAAAATGTAATATTTTCATATTAATAAGATACCTTCAAGAAAGGATGCTTAAAAGGCACCCCTAAAAGGCTAATTACAAGCCCAAAAATAAGTTATCTAGAAATCAATTACAGCAAACGAAGAGGAACAAAAACCTCGTCCCAAAAGAATGAAGTCTTAAGCCATTTATCTTTTAACCATCTGGGCAAGGTTTCAACCCTGTCGAAAACTCTCCTATTTCTCTCCATCCATAACAACCAAAAGATAGCGTGACGAATGGCTTGGAAAACTCTATATTTGACCTTCCTTGTGCTGATGACATGGCTCTTTTCATTTATCATAATCTTTCAGGACTGTAAAGCGGCTCGGAATACCCGATGAGAGGATTATACTTATGCTGGCTGATGACATGGCTTGTAATGCTAGAAATAAGTATCCAGCCCAAGTTTTCAACAATGAGAACCATAGACTTAACTTGTACGGGGACAATGTTGAGGTAAAATTTTCTTTTCTTAACATCAATCTCATTGTTGAGTTCTTTGGCTAGATTGCTTTTCATCTTGTTGCTCCTTGATGCAGCACAATTTACTACTTTATGAATTGAAAATTCTATGATGCGTTGGAAATACTGATCACATTTCCTACTGCCTCTTCTCAAAACAGGATGTGACCTTCCCAAGAAGTTTATAGTTGCTCTTACTGTTTTAGGAAAGACAACATCTTTCTTGAAATAGTAGAACTTGTGTGTTTTTCATTTCCTCCCTTTCGCCCTTTATGATAGAAAGGCTTACTTTTGACTTTGGGGAAGCACAATTCTTCATCTTTAGGCAAGTACAAGCAAATGTTTGTCTTTCTTCGCTTTTGGTCCGTACCCCCCCCCCCCCAAAAAAAGCAGTATCCTTATTGGCCCTTACAAGTTGACTATTTTATTTTGTGCTAGCTACTGGCAAGTTATATTTTCTTGTATTATTTTCGATTTTTATATTCTTTCCTTACCTAAGGAGGTTTCTTGCTAATAAATAAATGAGAAATTCTTTAACATTTGAAGTATCAGTTGGGATAAATGCAAATTAATAGTATTCATTAAAAGTCTATTACTTCAATACTAGTAGCATGGAGAGGGTTAGTGGGCTCTTAAATCTTGCACTTTGTCGGAATCCATATGGGGGGTACACAGGGGGAGGTGAATGGAAATGGGGTTAATTAACCCCCTTTACCTTGTTTAATAGAAGCAAATGAGGGGGAGATTATTGATGTTACAGTTCCGACGAGCTGACTGTCGACATGAACTAAAGTGTTTATCCCTCTTTAGCCTCTATCTTAGTTACCTAATTCACTACACCCCGCTCGATCCGAGATTTGGGATCCTTGTTCTAGATCGCAATTCACCCGGGATCCGAAACGTGATGGGCCACAATCCAATTTGCCACGGTAATTGATCCCAAGTGAGCAAGGTTACTGATGGTTTTTGTAATGGTGGAATAGTTGTTCACAGTGGACTTCAGTTGATGGGCTTTGTGCCATACCTTCAATAATGCAAGCATCATTATCGGCTTGAATGGCAGCTACTGACTTTAGATGTAGACTTTGAGAAGGAGATGAAGAGATAGAATAGGCTGCTAGGTTTAAGTAATGGAAGAGAGATGGGGAAGGGAGAATTGTGCGCAACAAATTTAATTTGGGGAAGCAGGTGAGAGCAACAAGTGGCTGACGGGGGTAGTAAGAGAGAGGGGAAGTGAAAGGAGAATTAATTTGGGCAACGGGAAAGCAGCTAAAAGTTACGGAGAGTTGGGAAGATAAGGAATGATAAAGGGGTTAGTTGTGATACTAGAAGAAAAAGAAGGCAGTCTAGGTATCACACATGATATAATTAATTAGATAATTTTATATTTAATTAATTTATTATGTATTCTTTAGGCATTTGGCATCTATTGGTATTCGACTTTATTTTATTTTTAAGGAAAGCAATTGACGATCCAGAAAAACTTTTGTGGAAAATATGATCCAAATTAGCCTTCCTAATGAAGCTACCCCCTCGTTCCGGGATCCTAGCAAAAGTGCGTATTGCGATCCCGAACTCGTTTTATCGATTCAGCGATCCAGCCGATCATCGACCCTGGTAATTATGGCCTGTATCATTGTTGTTTTGCTTAGGAAGAGGTTAGTTCTCAGATTTGCTCTATGGCAAAAATCTTTTGTGGCCCATGATATCCATATTCACGTCAAAGTGAAGCCTTTAGCCTTGCAATATGGGAATTGATAAGTGGCTCAGTCATGCAATTCTCAAAAGCTGGTCGGGCGGACAACTAATTTTAAAATTTTTTTTTAATAAAACCCCTGTTCATCCGGGGTGTATAATGTTGATCTTGTGTCAGCTGTGAACTTTTAACTATTTGAGGATGCAATACGATGCAGTTACCTTTTATTTGATGAAAGAAGAAATTGCTATGTGTTTGTTATGCAGGTAGATTACAGAGGTTATGAGGTGACTGTTGAAAACTTCTTGAGGGTTCTAACTGGGCGTCATGAAAATTCTGTTCCAAGGTCAAAGCGCCTATTAAGTGATGAAGGAAGCCACATACTTTTGTATATGACTGGTCATGGAGGAGATGAATTTTTGAAGTTTCAAGACTCTGAGGAACTTCAAAGCCATGATTTAGCTGATGGTGTGAAACAAATGAAGGAGAAGCGGAGGTATAATGCTCTAACATTTCAACTTTTGTTTGTGTGGAGATTTTGATATCATGTATGTGCATTTGATTATTATGTGGAAGGCCATTGTGTCTGGAAAACATTTTCTTTCTGATGTGAAATTCAGTCTATCTTACGTTATCATTATCAGCAAGAGTGGTTCAAAGGTCATAGTTGGCTGGCTCACACAGGTTTGTTTGCTAATTAAGAGACAGGAGTAAATCTGATGATGAAGGGTGATGATGAAAATGTTTGGAAAAAGGGCATTGTCTTTCTCTGTGCTGGTTGCCTCATAGAGGAATATAATTGTCATTGACATGAATCACATTATCAATATTGAATGACAGTGACAACAATTACCACAACCCAGAGTGGATCTTGTCAAGGTAGGGTATGGGGACTATTATTTATTTATGGGATCTTATCCTTTGTAAGCAGAGTCTGTTTCCGAAGAGATCCCCCCCCCCCCCCCGCCGGCCCAAAAGAAAAAGGGAAAAGAGGTTTTGAGTCAGTTGAAAACATGTTGAAAAATAGATTGAAAACTAGCTGAAAAGGAATGGAAGAAACCTCGCAGTATTAGACATACACAGGAAGAAAATCTGATGAAACATCAAAAAGATATATGAAATGGTATGCACAGATTCAGAACTGATAAACTAACGAATGAGTTTAGAACATTTTGAAAAATAGCTTGAAAAGAATAGGATTATAGGATTATAGGATGAGGATGAAGTTTGTTCTTGCCCTCTTTACGGGATTTTGATAGGGAGGTTATTCAGATGCCGTTTGATGAGGATGAAGGTATCAAAGCTCTTCTTGATTGTTTTGGGGATAAGGCTCCTAGCCTTGATGGCATGACCGTGACGTTCAGTCAATCTAATTGGAATACGGTCATAGATGATGTGATGCGTATGTTTGCAGAGTTCTCTATTCGGGAAAATTTGTGGCTAGCATTAATGCCACTTTTATTGGTCTAATTCCAAAGAAAATGCTGAGAACATAGAAGATTTTCGACCTCTCATCTTGGTTGGTTGCATTTACAGCTTGCTTTCCAAGGTTTTAGCCCGCAGATTAAGCGTTGTCATCGGGCATCTTATTTCGGAAAATCAAAATGCCTTTGTTGGGGGGTGCCAGATTGTAGATGGTGTGCTTATAGCAAATGAACTTATTGATACTAGAATCAAGTCAGGAAAGCTCGAAGTTATTTTAAGTTGGATATCGAAAATGCTTATGATCATGTGAATTAGGATTTCTTGATGTATGTGATGAAAAGAATGGGTTTTGGGGATAAGTGGATTGGTTGGATTCGTCATTGTATCTCCTCCACTTCTTTTGCAATGCTTGTCAATGGCTCTCCAACTAAGTTTTTTCGGCTTCTAGAGAGCTTCGACAAGGTGATCCCTTATCCCCCCTTCTTTTCTGTTGGTCATGGAGGTTTTCACTAGGATGATTGATTCGGCTTTGAGCAACGGCTTCATTTCTAGATTTTTTGTGGGTTGATCAAATTAGATAGCCATGAATGTCTCACATCTTCCTTTTGGAGATGAGACTATTGTTTTTTGTTATAGTGATTGTGAGAAGATGGTGAATCTCCATTGTGTTCTTACTTGGTTTGAGGTGGTTTTAGGGTTAACTTGGCAAAGAGCTCTATACTAGCGGTTGGTCAAGTGGACAACATTCACCTCCTTGCTGGTGTTTTAGGATGTACCATTGATTCGTTTCCTACCACTTACCTTGATCTTCCTCTTGGTGCGAAATTTAAGGAGAAATCCATTTGGGAGCCTATTATTGATAGGTTTGAGAAAAGACTCTTGGGGTGGAAGTCTAAATACCTATCGAAAGGGAGAAGTTAACTCTCATAAAAAGTGTTCTCTCAAGCATCCCAATTTACTTTCTTTCCCTCTTTCCCTTCCGAGCTTCTGCGGCTAATAAGTTAGAAGCTATCCAAAGAAACTTTCTTTGGGGTTCTTTTGGGAGTGACTTTAAGTATCATCTTGTGAGATGGCACGTTGTGAAACAACCCGTGTCTCAAGGTGGGGTAGGTGTCAAGACTTACGTCTCTTCAATGAGGCTCTTATGGGTAAGTGGTTGTGGGGATTTATGAATGAGAAGGGAAATCTCTGGAGAAAAGTGGTTACCGGATTTGGTTGGTCCCCTGCTTTACCTTATGCCTCTTATGGGCATAGTCTTTGGAGACATATTGCCAAAAGGTTGGGAGCATTTTTGTGCTCATTTTTCCTTTGAGGTTGGCGATGGTTTTACCCTTTTTTTCTGGCATCAGCGGTGGTGTGAGGAGGCTCATTTAAGAGAACTCTTCCCTGCCTTGTTTGTTCTCGCTCTGCATAGAGATGCTTCAGTTGCTGATTACCAGGAGCGAGTGTCTGACGTTGATACTTGGAGCCCAATTTTTGTCCGAGATGGCTTTGTTGAGGATGACACTCTAGTAAGTTTTTTTGGCAAGCTCAATGAGACCAAACTTTGAGACCAAACTTGGGGACTCCTTGTGTGATGAGATGGGACCTGAGCTTTAAAGGGGTCTTCTCGGTCAGATCTTATTACTTGAAGCTCCTACAATTGTGTTTTCCATCCCTACATACTCTTTCTGATGGGGAATTCCCTTATAAGATCATTTGGAAGTCTTTGGCCCCTTTAAAGGTTTCTTTTTTTGTGTGGGAAGCAATGCATGGGAACATATTGACGTGTAACAATTTGCAAAAGAGGGGAATATCCTTGTCAATAGATGCTTTATGCGCAAAGAAGACTTTGAATCGACTAATCATTTGTTGCTTCATTGTCGTTTTGCTAGGGCCCTTCGGGAACTCGCATTTAGTTGCTTGGGCCTATCTTGGGTCGCTTCAAAGTCCATTAGGAACCATGGCTTGGCTTGGGAGGGTTTCTTCGCTGGGAAAGTGAAGAAGAAGGAGGAGGCTATGGTTGTACCTCATGTGATTTTTTTGAGTATTTGGAGAGAGAAATCAAAGAGTGTTCGTTGGCGTTGAAACTCCTCTTGGGCGCTTAAAAGAAATTTCATCAAGACTATTTATTTTTGGGATTACGGGAAGATTTGCTCATCCTTTTTGACGTGGCTGAGTGTATGGATAGCTTGTATTTAGAATGTATATAGTCTTTTGTAGGATGCTAGCTGTGCACCCATTCTTTTATTGCCCTTTTATATAATATAATTTTTCCTTATCCAAACAAACAAAAAAAAAGGATTATAGGAAGAAGAAACTGGCAGTGTGAGACATCCACAGGAAGTAAATCTAATGAAACTTAAAAATGATAGATGAAGTAGTACTAAACAGATTCAAACTGATAAACTAAGGTGGTGGGGTGACATTTGGTTCAGTCTTGTTAAGAATCCAGAGTTCTTATTCTGGTATGGATACATTATTATTTCGTTAGTCTTTCCCTTGACTTTTCATATGTGTAACCATATTAAAACCAGTTTGAAATTCCCCTTTCTGGATATGCTGCAATTTGCTTTACGTAGTGGTGGTTTTAATCCATTTGCGGAAGAGTGCAATGAGTAATGCATTATTGTTTCTTTGGACTTCTGTTAATGTCAACATGAAAAGAAAAAGTGAAATCTGTACGCTGTATCTCAATTATGCCGTGTTTACTTCTAGGAATTATTCTTAATCATGATACTGACTCCTGCTTTCCGAGTACCAGGATCATCCTTCATTTTATTACTACAAATAAAACTGTGATTTCTAGAGTTCTTTGAGCTGCTTATTTTAGACATATGAATCTGAAATGCTGTTCCTATGTCCTGAGATGAATTATGTGGCCAACTTAACTTTGTAAAGTTGGGCTGCATCGGCCTTTCAGGTTCAAGGAGCTTCTGATAATGGTTGACACTTGCCAGGCTGCCACTCTTTTCAATCAGGTTTGTCATTGCTTTATGTCATCATACTGCTTTTGTAGTTGGGCCTCTTCTAGAAAGCAGAGAATTAATCACAAAATGTATGGGGATTTGAGCTCACTTTATTTTTCTTAGTTTCTGTCTGCCATCTTTCAATTTATTTGCCTTGGATTGGAATACAAGGAAAGCTGTCTGTAAGACCATTTTTTAAAAATCGGAGCTGAAAGTAAAAGTTCTGTAGAACCTACTGTAGCTTTGCAAATCTAGACTTAGGGGAAGGGAAGAGTGAACAAGTGGAATTTCAATGTTGAGCACCTTATAACTTGGTGACTTGTCTGAAACATGGAGTCTTAACATGTTTGACCTTGCAGCTTCAATCACCTGGAGTGTTGGCAATTGGGAGCAGTATGAAAGGGGAAAATTCTTATTCACACCACTTGGATTCTGATGTAAGTACAGTTTCTGCAGAGTCATCTTCTTGCTATCTGGCATTAAATTAGAAAAAAATAAATAAATTGAAACTACATAAGTCTTCTGCCTAGTATATGTTGGAACTTTCTACCACCTAGGTTCATTGCATAGTAAGGGACATGTGATGATGTGAAGGTGATTTCTTACATTTGACCCTCCACTGCAGGTTGGTGTTTCTGTTGTAGACCGATTTACTTATTATACCCTTGCTTTCTTTGAGAAGCTAAACATGTATGACAATGCGTCCTTAAGCAGGTATGTGACGCAATCATCTTCAACTGGAGTCCATTGGGTTGAGTTTGGCTTGGTTTCTTAGACACTGTCCTCTGTTTTCATATTAGATTATTTCTGATTTCCTGTTGCAGTTAGTCAAATAAGCCTCTAGCTTCCTGTTTCTTTCTAGCTTACATGGGAGAAGAGCTTTGATTTTGCAGTCTTAATTAGACAATATCAATCTTTACTCAGCAGAACTGGCTTTGGTATATTGTAATATTGAAATGACATTAAGTGCCTTGTTACTAATAAGTGCTGCAAAATGCATTTTTGGGATCAAGACTTCGTTTTTGAGATAAAGTGACTTTTTGTATAGTTCATTGATAGTCTTTTTACGAGTTGTAATTAGTTTCTCTGTAGGATGCTTGATTTTTGACCTTGCCTTTGGTTTTTCTTAATAAAACTGTTCCCCTCAAAAGGTTTTTTTTTGTTTCTCTCTCTCTCTCTCTTGGGGGGGGGGGGGGGACCATGTGAAGTGCAAACCTTTTTGCTCTTGTCTTTTGATGTGCTAGATTGGGATCTACTGTTCAGATCCTAGTTCAAATCGAGCCTCGCTCGTGACCTTTGGTTAGGTTGGGGCCAACCAATGGTAACTAAAACAAATGGTTATAGGTTAAAAACTGAACAAGGCTCTTTGAACGAGGGCATCCAATGACTATCTGAAGGTCACGGTGAGGGATGGCTGTCGTATAACTGTCTTATAAGTGGCTTCTGCACGTATGTTTAGTTCTGTCAGTTATGAAAATCGTTTAGGTTTTCAGTGGATAATGATCCATGCATTTTCTCCTCGCAGTTTATTCAATTCATACAACCCAAATTGGCTGATGTCAACTGCATACTACAGAACAGATTTGTATCAGCGCAAGTTAGAGGAGGTAAGCAAGCTCTATGGATACTTTGATATACTATTCCCTGCAATAGGTTATTTATTTGTGAAGCTAGGGAAGTATGATGACTGATACTCTACCTCGTTCCTTTCAATGTCCAGTTTTGTTGCAGAACCTGCCAGTAGCTTCTTTTAGGATTGCTTATTGGTTGTAAAAAGACCACGTCTAACCAGATTTGTTTGCTCAGATCTTATGTATCATACGCACCCCCCCCCCCCCCGAACAAACAACACGCACATGCACACACAACACACAAAGAAGGATTGCAAAAGGAGAGCTCATTATCCATATTTGGCCTTGAGTGAGGGACGGCTGATGGCATTGGAAGTTAAGAACTGAGCTGTGGTTTGAGCATGGTTATTTGCTCCGGCTCCGTGCTTGATCCACTACTTCATCCTTGATGCTAGGTCCACATACTAGATGATTTCTTTTTGTTTGTGTGAAAATGTGGCAATGAAGTACATTTGAAGTGCACATTATTGTCTATCTTAGCTGATTATATGGTACTGATTGAGAGCCACTATTTATGCTTTCTTCCCTGTTATTCCTTTCTTTTTGACCTGCTTTCCCTTGCATTTTAGGTCCCTGTAACGAACTTCTTTGGCTCAGTTATGGAGACTATCCACACTGAGTCAGCTTATAAAGCTTTCTCGAGCAAGAGTGTTGGCAGGGATAAAATCAGGATGCCACATGAGCGGGAGCCAGCTGAAATGGAGAAACGGAGAGAGCTAAGCTACAATAGTCCAAATAGTGTCTCAGGTACAATGGTAAGTCACTTAGGATTGGAACCAAATCATCTTGGTGTTTTGAAGTCATCAATTTCTGGCATAAGTCTAATTGCGGTGAGGTGTTCTGCACTCTCTAGGAGCCAGTTTGTCCCATTCACAATCTATGGGGTACTCTGCAAAGCAAGCTCGATAGGATTGGTGATGTCGAAACTTTTGTGAATCGTGGATTGTTGATTATGCTGCCTTTAGTAGCAGTTGCCACCTGGCTTTCACATTGAAGGTGAGACACTGGTCTCCTAATCTTTTTATGCTGTTTTGCTTTCCTTCTATTAGTATGAAGTCCCAAGCAGTGCATACCGTAGAGAGTAATTGAAGCCAAATCTCTGTAACTATATTGACTTTGTTCATCACTATGCTAAACTTCAAAAATCCACAGTTTTTTTCAGGTCTGTTGAGTATTGCAAATCTTGTTCGACATCTAATCTGGTTCGGTATGTGCCATGACTCAGCCAACTTCTATTTCACCTTTCTAAAAATTTCAGGACAACAGAAGTGGCTTGGTATGAACTTCCTACTCTTTATATATTGGCAAACTGTCTTCGAGGCAGTTCAAGGGTGACCATTGGCAAAGGAAACATGGTTCAAGCTGGCCAGCTCGAAATTGTTTGTGGGAAATTATGTATCATCTATTTGCGGAAATGATTACATCGAATCCAAACAAAATGGTTCACTAAACTATATGTTTTGAAATAGTAGGTTACTGACTCAAATTTAGGGTGCAGTGGACAGCAACTTATGATACCAGTTTAATTTTGTATAAATTTGACCCCATTTTTGCGTGCCCCAACCCTTGTATAATTTAGCATTTACTAATTTGGTGGCTCAATTTCAGAAAATTTGTGTAAGCATTAGGGCTTTGACTTAAATTATTGTAGACTGATTCCGTGGAGTACCACTCGCAATAAAAAGGAGGGGACATGTGCAAATCTCTTAATTCCCCTTTCTAAATAATTTGCAATAATTACTGCACTTGATCTCAGATGAAATGCTACAATGGTACAATCTACGTTAGGTATTTTAAAGCGGTAAGGATATATTTTTTGGTAATTTAGTGACAGAGAGGTGACTTTCCCCCCCATTTTGCAAAATCTCATGCAACCGGTAATACGACAAAGTATTGACTTTTCTGCCTATTTGACAAATGAAAAATATTTCCTCTCGTTAATGTGAAATTGCATGTACTCGTAGAATTAAATGCACATTTATACACTTTTCATGAATAAATTATATTAGGATGGGATGTTTAATTGTGTTTGGGCCCCCAACACTTTATGATTAGGGCTTATATGGCTGGCCAAGATTCCTCCACGTGTGTTATTAGCCCAGCTTGGCAAAGGGAATGAGCTTGGCTTATGGGTTGAAACAGTGGCTGCAAAAATTCAGCTTCGGGTTAGGACAAATCAGCAATACTTTAAATTCAAACATGGTATTCATGGTTGTCACAATTGTTTCTAGATTGGATAGACTAAAATGATCTAGTTGAACAAAAAATTTTCAGCTCAATGTTGAAGGGGGTTACCTAGGAGGCTGGAAAGTTAACATTTTACCCCTATATAAGGGATGGACGGCCAAAATAACTCACACCTATCTAGGAAAGAGCATCATCTCATTCCGACAATTCTCAGCACTACATTTCCCCAAGAAGCTTGTCCATACTTTATTTTCTCTCTAGCTTTCTACACTACCTCTTCTGACTTTGTCTTCGAAGGGGCTTTCCTTGGGATTAACCTTGTTTGAAGGTCGGACAAACTTGTCATGTCCTTGGTAAAGTAATTAGGAACTGACCATCTGTAAGTTCGTGTTGCCAGTCATTATTAGCGAAGTCTTAAACAAATTGGTGCTATTTATGGAGAAATTTGATAAAATATAATTGGTCAGGAACAGAAGAGGGAGACAAAGGTAAGGATCTGATGGCCAAAAGCCGCTCAGGACATCCAATCCTTTGGTATTTAATTAGAACTCAGGGGGACTTCGACCGAATGACCATAACATATCACCATTAAAATCTACACGAGTTACTTCAAGGGTTGCAAATCTCGATGTTGTAAGAGGTGGGAGGCCATATCACGACATTCTTAGAAGAGAAGAGGTCGATCGACCATTTGAATACAAACTGACCTGGGGGTCTACTCCGCCGCACCTAAGCAAGGTCCATTGTCCGATAGAAACAACTTTTAGACGTGTGCAAAATGGTTGTTGCTACACCATAGCATCAAGGAGTTCAACGACTAATTATTATGAAGAACTTGAGGAATCCTTGGTACTAAGGAACTCTAAGAAGAGAAGCTTTGGGGGCACGACCAGTCTACAAAAGAGCATTTCAACCCATTTCCAAATGACTTAGGGAAGATCATAGGAAGCATTGCCCGGCAGCCTCAAACCACCATGTAAACGCCTCTGCGATTGAGGAAGACCGGCGACACTATCCGGTATTATAAGTACGCAAGTAACATGATCGGAAACTTCTGCCATTGTCTCCAACACCATTGAGCAAAGAAATCACGGAATCCCCTTGGCCCCAGAAGGGAAGATGTCGATCGTAGAGCACTTTGCCGACACCACTTACCCAAATGACCATTTGGCAATTTGTAAGGTGCATGTATGTTTGAGATGTGCATAATGCTACCTATTATAGGTACTTCCCCGCAATCCGAAAAGGCGTAGCATATATATGGTTTAATAACGTGCCAAGCGACAACATCACCTTGTTTCTTTAGCTAGATGGTCAGTTTAGCGGACACTTCATTACTAATAAGATAGAAGAAGACAAATATTCATCGTGCTAAGATCAATTAGGGTCGGGATGAGTCACTAAAAAGTTATGCTCAGCAGTTTACAGAGAGATTGTGCTAGTACTCGACCTATATGACGAAGTAGCCTCCAACGCTTTCCTTCACAGCTTACACCCAGGCCGGTTTAAGTTATCTTTGGTTGCAAGCAAGGCCCCAACGTTAAGACATTTAGGATGCTTAGGATTTCATCCAAGTGAAGGGATGATGAGAGAGATAATACCGAGAATGACAAACTGCCGAAGAAGGATGAAAAGGTTGACTGTTTCAGCACCACTTCAAGGAATGTACTTATGAAGATTAAAGGAAACCTGATGCTAAAAAGGCTTAGTGCCATAGAAACCCTCGCTCTATTTGGGACATAAAGAATTATTGTGAGTACTATGAGAACACTAGCCATACTAACTGCAACTGTAGGAAACTAAATGGGCGTACATGAGCGCGCTTGCCATGTGCAGCTCAGTTGGTTCCTCAAGGGAAGAAGAGGGGACAAGAGAGAGGTATCAAGAAAGGACTAAAGCAGAAGACAAAGTGGCTACAAAGATTATAGCCACCGTAGTAGGTGGATGGATGAGAACACATTGCCTGCGGTGTATAGGAAAGCTCAGATTGGTAACTAAGCAAAGTTTCCATGGGAAAGACCTACCTCCAATAAAGGGGCCACCTATGACATTCGAGCTGTCGATTTGTGACATTTGCAGAAGTCTCACAACAATCTCATTCGGGTATATTTAAATATTACAATGACTTTGATTAAGAGAGCCCTCGTTGATATCTAGAACTTGGTAGACATCATTTCACTTCGGCCACCTCAAGAAACTTTGTTTTGAAAGGATGGATCTAGAATCTCTCAGAAGCTTGATCTTAGGGGTTTAGGAGGAGGGGGCATTCACCCACTTTAGACCAACAAGTCAACTGTAAAGGTTGATGAAAAAGAGCTAATATATTCCCGTGAGTATAATGTCATCTGGGGTCAGCCCACTATGACCCTGTTTTTTTTTATAGTTTAATGGACCCAACCCACTCTTTCCCATTCTCGCTCATTCTTTTCCTCCTTTCTCATATCTTTCTACACTTTAAAAAAAATATCACTTTTTTCCACTCCTATATATAACTATTATTTTTCATATTTTAAAAACTTTTATAATCAATGTAATTGTGTGTATGAATAATCTGATAATAATTATGAAAAGTTTTATTTATTTTTCAGATGTTATGGAAATATTTGTTAGCCGTGTCGGAAATTATAGATGACGGAATTTTTGTTATATATATAGAAGAAATAATTTTTTTTGCTTTGTTAAGCAAATGTTAGTTTTTTATGACTGGTAGATATTTTGAGTTTGATACTTTATATGGAAGAGATGCTTAAATTTATTTATTTTTTTGCGTTGGTTACGAAATATTTGATAGGTCATCAAAGTATGGATGGTTGTTTCTGTATGTACAACTGATTTATTTTTTGTTCATCGTAATTTAGGGTCAACTTTGCAGATTTTTTTTCGGCATAATAAAGGAATGTGTAAATTTTGTTGGCATTGTTTGTAATTCATGACAGTAAGTGCAGATGTATTATGCGTGTATTCTGAGTGAATATTTTTTTCGTGTGTGTTAATAATAAAATATTGAAAATTCTTCACACAAATTGCAGATGATTGTTTTTTGTGTACTAAGGGCCTGTTCTTTTCGTTGGAAAATATGGACTAGTAAATGGATGAAGTTGGTTGAGACTGGTATAAATAGGTTAAAGTAGGTTGAGGTGTGTATTTTTTCATTGAAGTAGGTTGAAGTGGGTATTTTTTTTTTGTTGAAGTGAGTTGAAGTGGGTTGAAGTATGTTGAAGTTGGTATTTTTTTTGTTGAAGTGGGTTGAATTAGGTTGAAATGAGTTCAAGTTGGTTGAAGTTGGTTCAATTTTTTTTGTATGATGGGTAGAAGTTGGCTAAAATAGTGAGAAATGGATTGAAGTTGGTTGCAGTAGGCTGAATTGGATTAAAGTTGCTTGAAGTGGGTTGAAGTGGGGATTTTTTTGTTGAAATTCGTTGAAATAGGTTAAAGTGGGTATTTTTTGTTGAAGTGGGTTGAAGTGAGTTGAAGTTAGTTGAATTTTTTTTTTTTTTTTTTGTATGATGGATAGAAGTTGGTTAAAATAGTAAGAAACGGGTTGATGTTGGTTGAAGTGAGCTGAAGTGGGTTGAAGTGAGCTAAAGTGGGTTGAAATTGGTTGAATTGAGTTGAAAGGAGTTGAAGTAGGTTGAAATGGGTATTTTTTTGTTAAAGTATGTTGAAGTATGTTGAAGTGGATTGAAGCTGGTTGAAGTAGGTTTTTTTTTTTTTTTTGGTATGATAAGTAGAAGTTGGTTAAAATAGTGAAAAATAGGTTGAAGTGGGTTGAAGTTAGTATTTTTTTTATTGATGCTCATGAAGTGGGTTGAGGTTGTTAAATTTGGATTTACCAACGAAAAGAACAAGGCCTAAACATATGCCTTTTGTTTTCGTTGTTAGTATTTGGTTAACAAATGAAAAAAATATATCCATAATTTATTTTACGAATAACGAAAATTACAACTTTTTGGGGGTAACAACAGCCACGAAACAATATTTCATACCTGAGTCAACACAGAAAAATATTTTTTTCAGTCTAAATTTTTTTTTTCATCGATAATTACTATCACAAATAAAAGAGTACATTAAAACAATAAAATACATAACTTACATCAACTCTTCTACTTTATTCAAATCCTTCCAATTCCTTCCCACTCATTCCCCCCGTTTCCCACACTTAAAAATAAATACCACTCCTATCCACTCCCGCCCACTCCTTCCCTCCTTTCCTACTCTCACCCATCCCACACCTGCAATTTCCTAACGAAAAGAACAGGGCCTATCTTTGCCGTAAAGGCTGCAATATCTCCCTCCTAATATATTTTGAGCGGGAGGATATATAGTATAGGTTGAGAAGTTGCATGGGGATTAGAAGATGATAAGAGAATATTGCTACATACAGCTTGAAATCACTCAAAAACATAACGGAAGGAAGGAACGTTACGGGTGGCTATAGTGAAAAAGCCCAAGACAGAGCCCTAGTGAAGCCACAATAGCTTATTACGCCACTATCAAGGGACAGGAGCTGCAATCAAGCTAAGCTAGGTATAAATTGTCCAAGCTTGAACTTTACAACCAAGCTTAGGCTTGGATATCAAAACCTGACTCAAAGACGTTACTTTTTTTTCCCTAAAAGTTTTGAAACCTTCAATTACTAAAATAGAAAGTTTCTCTTGTCATGGTCACCGCAGAACAAAACAAATGAAAGCTCTTGCTTACAACAAACAAGTAACACAATCAATGATATTCAGTGCAAATGATCCTCATGAATCATAATATCCTGCCACCTAATTAAGCTACAAAGTATATGTCTTGCGCTTGAAACATAATTATGAATATGTGTAAAGTGTTTATAGCAAGATGAAATTGATTATGCTTTATAGTAAAATAAGGCAAAACTAACCCTCACCGGGCACACATGTAACAAAACTTAAACTATTTTTTAGATTAGTTAGTTTGGAGCCTAACAGAATTTAAATAAAGAATCATAGAGACTTATATATTTTCAGTCTATTTAAATATATTAGGGAATGGAATAAAGAAAAATGAGGGCAAAATCATTAATTGTCCCACTTCCCACTTGCTTTTTTATAATGCAAAAAAAGGAATATCAACCTATTTAACTCACTCATCAAGCAAAAGCCAATAATTTTCCTCCCCCTTGCCAAAATATCTAGTCTTCATACTGTAGAGGGTAGAGCAATTCCTATGAATGTAGTGGGTATACATAATCAAAGAAATTTCATCCACAGTTGTCAATTGACTCAATTATTTCCTAAATAGTTCAGGTGTGATCAAACCCACTATGAAAGGCAATCCACGGTTGGAAAGAGATGGATTGCAATCTAAAGTCTAATAATTGAGAATTGTTTAGACAAGACATTATTTCACCATCAGTAGAAAAAATTTAACCATCTCAAAAATCTCAAATGTTGGATGGATGAATTGCAAATTTACACTTCCCCCATCCTCCAACTTCCAATTGAAGAGGAACCAAATCGAGATAACAAATGGTAGTGCAACTTTATCAAATTTATCAAGGAAATAAACGAGTATTCCAATGGTTGCAAAATGCATAGAAGTCAAATTAGTTCTCAAACCCAACCTCCTTGCTCTCTTCCTCCTTTCATCTCTTTGTATAAAAATAATTTGAATCTCTTGTGATCGAAAGAGATTAACATTGGTAATTTTGCCAATGGTGAGCCCTAACCTTTTTAATTATTATGTTTTTTGCAACACTTTTTCCTGGTTTATATTATGTCTCTCCCCTTGTGAGAGTCAGTTTTTCCCCACCTTTGCATAGGTGGTGCTCTCTATTCCTTTGGGCGAGTTTCAAAAACTTAGTCCTACATTTGTCAAATTTGGGATGAAATTGTTGATTGATTCTATTGTGGGCTTTCAATGGATGTCGATTCTATGGATATGATACATGGTAAGAGGTAAGTGTTTTTTCACAAGAAAATTATACCATCTCACGAATGTCTTTCCCAAGCATTGTATGGACCGGACCGAATAAGTCAAGGACCGGACCGGGACTGGACCGAAAAAAGTAGGACCGGACCGGACCGGACCGAATTGTAAAGCTAGCAAATTTTTACAATATGAACATCTTATATTTATTTTAATATGAACAATTTCTACATATTTTCACCATGAAAAACAAATCAATATTCTTGAATGTTTGAAAAATTATAAGTTGAAAAAGAAAATTAAAATTTAGTTAGTAAAAAATCGGTTTTTAAATTTTTTTATTCGGTCCTCGGTCCGGACCGGTGGACCGGACCGGACCGGACCGAAGACCGAATAAAAAAAATTTGTGGACCATGGACCGGACCGAATTCATTTGGTTCGGTCCGGTCCGGTCCGATCTAGGTCGGTCTTCGATCCGGTCCGGGTTTGGACCGAATAATGAATACCCCTATTCTTCGGAATGGATTAGGTATTTTATACCAAGTGATGTGATTATAAGATTCAATGAAAACTGTTTATCAATGAGACAAAAGTTATAGTTAGTTAGCTTTGCTATCACTAGTAGCTACCATAAATAGTTTTAATATGACCATATATCTTGAGCAAGTGGAAAAATACTTTAAGTTTCTAATTTTTAACATAATTGAAGCAGTCAAGTTTGTATAATTGGACAAAAGGCAAGCCAACTTACAGGTGCTGACATCAATCATCTGAGAATATACCAAATAAGCAAAAAAATATTGAGGCTTGACTGGTGCATCAAACCCAAAGATACGATAATAGAATCAAGCATTAAAATTCTTGAAGACTTTCCTACTCCAACACTTACAAAGACTCCTACTGTGATTGGTAAAACAAACAATGCAGATGATGAGATGCAAATGGGACAAATACATATGATGAAAATACCGTGTTGTAGCTCTTAGGTTTTGTCATTTGTGAAGGAGTACCACATAATATTAGAGCATGTTCTTTTCGTTGATAAACCCTAATTTACCAACTTCAACCCATTTTAAACAACTTCAACAAAAAACTTCCAATTTCAACATACTTTAACTAACTTCAACCCACTTCAACAAAACAATAGCCATCTTTAACCCATCATATAAAAAAAAATTATTCTCACTTCTTCCAAGTTCAACCCATTTCAACCTACTTCAACCCACTTTTATCCACTTCTACCCACTTCAATGAAAAAATACCAACTTCAACCCACTTCACTCAAATTCAACTAGTTTCACCCATTTTCCAACTCATATTTTCCAATGAAAAGAATATGCCCTTAGTAGTGTAACTTAATATTAAAGTGGTACATGAATATTTCTCATTCTACATTAATTTGTGCAGTTTCCATCTTGAGTTTACATGCTGTACAAAAACATGGTACTCTTTAGAGTTGAAGCCAAAAATTATTTGGCCCCTCACAAACTAAGTTCATGATTAATTTTTACTGTAAGAGTTGTGAATTTGATATGTAAAGTTATGGGGAAAGAAATATTAAATAATATATTAAATAATATATATGGTATAATAAAAATATGGAAATGAATTGTAAAGCTTTGACAGAGGTATTACTTACAAAATTCTAGTGACCTTGTCATGGCATATGATATACTCTCCTCAAACTAAACACTGATGAAGAAAACACAAAGAGAGATTTGACAAATCATCATGGCTAAGAATTTAAGTGGTGGCAATGACCCCTAAGACTAAAATGTATTCAGGCGAATCTAATAGCACCCTACCACCATCATTGTGTACTAAGAAGATTGAGCATATGGTTAGGCTTGAAGGGTCTCACAACAAGTTTTTGGAAGTTGATAGAAATGTTTTGTCGAACTTCGTAACTCTCAATTGACGATCGTAACTCTCAATTGACGAGTGACATTCATGACTCCATTGGAAGAAAGTATGGGTTATTGACAACTGAAACCAACAGGATAATTTTTATGGATTTTTGTAGATTAGAATGTTTATATCATGGGGCTTAAGCGGGTTTTAAGTTAGGTAAACAGTACAATATTACTTTAGAATAGACTTAACTATATTATGCCAAGTGACATGATCTTAAGACTTAATAAAAATTATTCATTAATGGCAAAAGTTAGAGCTTGATAATTTCAGTTATTAGGCACTTGTGACTGCCATAAACAACTTAGATAGGATAATATACATCTTGAGGAAGCAAAAAAGTAGTTTAAGATTTTGGTTGTCAATGTAATTGAAGCGGCCAACTTTGCTATAATCAAACAAAAGGCATGCTAAATCATGACTACTAGCATCCACCCTCATGGAAATATACTAGTAAGGAGGAAAAATTGATATTTATAGTTGGCAAGACAAGTATAAAGATATAATAATTGAATCAAGCATTAAAAGTCTTGATAGGTTTCATAGTCTAGATCCTAAAGAGGCTTAATATGATACTACTACAATTGGTAAAACAAACAATACAGACGGTGAGATGTAGATGTCACAAATACATATGATGAAGAAGCCATGTTGTTGCTCTTAAATTTTGTTGTGTGTGGAGTGCATTATAGTATTGATACTACAACGTAACATTCATAAGGTATATGAATGTTTTTCATTGTACACCAATTCATTGAGTTTCCATCATGAGTTTACAGGCTACATGAAAGTTGTATGTTCTTTCTTATGTTATGCATCAGTTTTATGAATCATAGTTAGCGATTAGATAAATCTATATGCAACAAAAAAAATTCAACTATGAGTATATAAAAATGAATAAAATCAATGAACTTAACTTTAATTTCACATATTTGAAGGGATTAAGTGGTTCACTTTGGACATTTCTTTACTTGTTTAGAGACTAAATGTTTTGAAATCTTAACCTCGATCTAGTGAATAAACGTTTTTCTACTTATTTTATATAGGAAAGTTACTATGTGTACGACCAACCATTAAATTCTAATTCTAGATATGCTGGCTCGATTTTAAATGTTTTTCTCCCTTTTTGTGCCTCCAAAAGCATTTGCACATTTTTTGAATAGAAAACAGAGATACTTGAGTGTCAGAACCTCTACTATATGAGAGAAAAAAGCCAAGCATTTTCAACTTATTGAAATTTTCTTGGATTAATACTTATTTCATATCATCTATTCAAAACCATTAGAGTTCAAGGATATCTCAAACCTTTTCTTTTGTGAAGATGAAACCGGCATAACTTATCAGAAGTTCGTTAATACATGGGATGAGCTCAACAGTAAGAATGCACAGAGAATAGAAGGAAACTTGGTTGTTAAGGCTTTCACAAAAGCCTACTTGAAAGAATGCATCTAATTCTTTATGCATTTGTTAACTACTCAAACCAAAAGAAGGAGAATAACGAATAGGGTCTATTCTTAGTAAGATTTATGGTTGTGTTTATGGATATCTCAAAGGCATTGGTTTTTCTATGCTAGGAGAATGAGAATTAGCGGTGAGATCAACTTTGATATCGAAAGCAACTTAGGCTCTTAACCCTTCGAAAGGGAAGACATTCCATAAATGAGGTTGTGAATTACATAGCTGTTGATACGTATCAGATGAGTGAGTTTTCAGGGTGGTTTTACTACGTTTAAAGATTTTCTCTTTAACTCCTCATCTGCATTGGGATCCTCGTCAGGATACTGGGTTATGATGCTCTCCTAGGACTAGTGTGGTTTCCCATTTGTGACTTCTAAATGCATCCTTTGCTAAGCTGCTCTAAAAAATAAGAGATCATGATATTTCAAGATGAGACGCTAATGGCAACATCAAAGATTTTAAATAACATGAAAGTGATAAAAGTACAATCATGAAAGGATAAGTTTAAGCACTTAATTAAGTCCATACGAGAGAGTGAGTTCAACTGGTTGCAAAAATCTTGGTATACTTGCTTTGCTAAAATTGCATTGTACTAGGTGCTATAAGGACTATGACCCACACTCGGGAATCAGTTGTGCATACGAGAAAGTAAGTTCAAGATGAAATTCTTTTCAAAGGAAATTAGTTATGCATTCCAAAGAGCCCAATCCACAAGCTTTTGGTCAAATAGGCTCATAATGGTGGTCTAGCTAGCCCCTTTGGCATCAACAAAATTGTTGAAATTATGAAAGAGCACTTCTATTGGCCAAAAATGGGAGGAGACGTCCATGATATCATCTCGAAGTGTGCTACTTGCCACCAAGCAAAAGAGCTAATTTCATCATGACCTTTATTGTCCTTTTCCAGTACCTCAAGGACCCTGGGAAGATATGAGTATGGACTTCATTGTTGCTCTTTCGAGAACCCAAAGGGGTCATGATGCTATTGTAGTGGTGGTTGATCAATTCACCAACATGGCTCACTACGTGCCTTGCCATAAGAGTGATGTTGTTTCTTATATTGCCCATTTCCATTTCAGAGAGTCAGTCAAATTGTATGGAATTTCAATTATTATAGTGTCTGATCAAGTTACCAAATTCCTAAGCCACCTTTGGAGCCTTGGAGGTGCTTATGGAAGCTACTGGGCACCAAGCTACTCTTTAGCAACACTTATCATCCTCAAACTGATGGAAAAATCGAAGTGACAAACAAGACCCTCTCAACTTTATTTACGACCTTGGTGAACAAAAATGTGAGGGAATGGGATGTTAGACTTCCCCATGTTAAATGTGCGTACAATAAGACTTCATCATTTGCCACCCGTCATTCCCCCTTTGAGGAAAATTATGGTATTAATCCTCTAATTGAGTATAGAGTGTGCTTTGAAGCTAAAGAATGAGCCAAAGAGATAAAGAAGCTTCATTAGCAAATAAAGGCTAAAATTGAAAAGGCGAATGACATGTACAAGACAAGAGCCAACAAGAACAGAAAAACTCACTTGTTCACACATGACAATTTAGTTTGGTTACATTTGAGGAAATAAGGGTTTTCTTCAAGGAGAAGAAATAGGCTAATATGTAGGGAGATGGACCTTTCAACATGTTGGAAAGGGTCAATGATAATGCTTACAAGATTGATATATCCTGAGACTATGGTTTGTCCTCTAGTTTCAATGTAGGTAACCTCACGCCTTACTTAGAAGATGATGAAGATTTGGGGTCAAATCTTATTCAAGGAGGGGAGCATAGGGTGGGAGTTTTCCTGTCACCGATTCAAACTCAGTTGAAAGACTTTGACAATGGTCCAAAGAGTGTGCCAAAGTTAGAGAGTGTGCCAAAGTTAGTGCTAGGGAAAGTTGGCAATTTGCCAAAGACTATGGTGGTGACTTTGAAATTGCTCCTAAGGGCGGCTTGAGGGACACGATTCAACTATTGATTTTCTTCAATAAATGTCCATGAGATTAATCCACTCTTGAGTTGCAATTCAAGATATTTAAGTCTTTCCAAGTCTTCCTCACTTTGGAAGCCCAAGCACGAGCATACATTTAATGGTGGAAAATGAATCATTAAAGGAGTTGAACAAGCACTAAATAAAGCCTAGTCTTTTTATATTTCTGCTTTAACTTTCTGCATATTTTAGCTTTAATTTTTAAAGGCTAAATGTACCGATTTAATCCTTAGCCCTTTCCATTTGACTAGGAGTTAAGCCTCTTTCCCTATAAATTGTAAAGTTTGTATCCATTGAAGATCATCAAAAGTCGAAATGAATCTTTGAAAAGTAGCTTACTTGACTACAAATCTCTATCTGTTTATCCAAGTATCCTTGGTGGCGAGTTGAGTGGATACCTTAGATAGGTTAAGGGTGGGTTAACCTTTAATCAACTTATTGGTGGGTTTCTAGGCTTGGTGATGGCTTTACTTCACTCAAGTCATATCGTTGTTATCTTGAACTCTGTTTACGTATCAAAATCAACTCAAACTATTCTCAAAGTTCACACAGAACCAAAGTCCAATTCACTGACTTTGAAATTCTATCTGAGTGTCTCAGTCTTGAAACTGCCCAGGCTTTGGCACGCTCAATTAGGTATCAAAGCGAGTCTAGTTGTTGCTTGGACGCCTCAAACACATAGCTACAAAGAACCCTTGTCCCAAATACATTTTCTAGCCACAAAATAACCCCAATTGTAACACCCCCCCCCCCCGGATTTCTAGTTCCATGTTTAAGGCCAAGTAGCCTTAAAGGCAGCAAGTCAACCTAGTGGGGTGTTACCGCCGTATCTCCTTCTTGGAAATACCAGGCTAGATTCCGAGTCTTATAAAACAAACAAAAGGGAAAATCTTCGACACAAAGAAGATTACGTCCAACTAAATCCAAAAAAAAATAACAACTAGTAATAACTACTGTTCATCATCATCCAAACCCAACTTATAGTCTTACAGCATTTGTGCCTCACACTAATTTGACATCCCCAGCCCCTAGCCTACTCATATCATCTAAAAACAAACAATTTTATAAACGTGAGATAAACTCAGTAACGAGCACCCCTAACAGTCAAACATGCACATAAATTCCTTTGGAAAACATTTTAAGGGGAAGGGACAACAAAACATCTTTCAAGCACACAAGTCATTATCACACTTCCTTCCTTATCTTTTCAGAATCACACTTCCACAGTTCAGTTCAACATGCATTAGTTTTAATTCGATTTTGGAGGAGTGACCCCAGTGGGTCGCATGGCCTGCGTTTGTCGCAGCGCAGCCGCTTAACTCATTCCTGGCCTACCGCTACTCAAGTGGTTACCGCTTAACTGCTCCTGGGCTACCACCAACACAGGTGCTTATTGATAACCTGGCCCACGTCTCAACAGAGCACGTGGCCGCTCATATGCATGTACTTATTACTAGGGGAAGGCTATGGCCTTCAACTCATTCAAATACATGAAACTCGCCCCATTCAGTCCTTTTTAGTTAACAAGTTCTTACTCCTTACTGGAGTCAACATAGCACAATCAGTTCATTCAATTTCTAGCACCTTTCCCACAGCAACGCAATGAAAGTTTATGTAAAACCAGAAATTCTTACTCACGTTCCAAAACATTCGCAGTTGAGCCACACAGGGAAAGGTTAAGGCATGATTGTCACCTGGTTACCGTACAGTTTACGGGCTCGATTACTTAACAATAGGTTCCCTGGTCCGCACCTGGCCCATGTATAGTCTACAATCAGTTCACATTTAATTGAGGACATCTTTGGTCCTCCCAAATTTTTTTATAACGTTTCTCTAACTTTTTTGTTCAACCCATCCTTAACCCTAGCTAAGGGTCAATTAGCCAGATTCTGGGTGTGAACTTCAGTAGCCATAACTTTTGTTTCCGACGTCCAAATTTAGTGTTCTAGGTCGATCCTGAAACCTTAAGTTGTCCCCTACATTTTATGTGTTTAGGGTTTGGCCCGGTTCCATCCCAAACTAGGTCATAATCTCAATTATTTCATAACTATCAGTGACTGTTTTCCCATGACCGTCCCTTGAAGAATTCATTGCATCTTGAGCTATGATACTCGAAACGGTCTGATTCCAAAACGGGAATTTTTATGACATCCAGAAGTTCACACCCAATAAAGTTCATGATTTTTATCAACCAAGTCTGACCTAGGGAATTTTCCCAAATCCGTGGTTGTAACAGTCCCAGTTTCAGCTTCCCAATTTCTGCCCAGGTTTTTAACCTCACTTCCAAAATGCATAAATTTTTGTCCCTAATTCCAAGAATAGACCTCTTTCCCAACTTGGAAAGATCATTTTGTGTACTACAAATTTCATGTTTAGAGTTTTTACCAAATCGAACAGTAACCAGGTCAAAACTTCAAAAAACCGAAACCTACACCAAAAGCCTTGATTTTTACAGGGTTCGGTATTTCAGCCATAAGTTCCTCATTTTAACTCCGATTCACTTGATTCAAAAACCCATGTAATTTTCACATTCCAATCCATATACCATAAAAATTTCAAAATTTGTGAACAACTAGATTAATTCCCACGAACTTTCAAAGTCAGGGTAAAACAGGGATGAATCTGAGTTTTTTTTTTCTCCTATCTCTTATGCACGGTCTTTGCCCAGTATTGGTGCACCAAAAATTTATCCATTCTCAACAACATCATTAAACCCTTACCCAGACCTAATCATGCCAAAAGAATCCCTTCTTTACCAAAACTAAAATTAAAACGATATTGAAAACATCATGGCAAAATACCTTGGATCGGTTTCGAGTTCAATTCGATGAGAACGCCACCTTCACTCACATTTAATGCCGAGAAAGCTGAAAGAAAACATTAGACTTGAATTAAACCTTGTGATTTCAACAAAAACGATCAAAAATCAAAAGAGAAGAGAAGGGTGAAGTTCTTCAAACATGCTCTATCTTCTCCTTTTTTCCTTTGTTTTGAAAGCAAAAGAGACGGCGGCAGCTTGGTGGTTGCTTGGTGTATGTGATGGTGGTTCCAGGGTGGAGGAAGAAAGAGAGGAAGGATGTGAAAAGAGAGCCATGAGAGAGAGAGTGAGGCGTGAGATAGGGAGAGTGGGTGTGGGTAGTTTAGGTTAAATTTTTTGAATTTAAGAGGGACGGAGGCAAGTGGGGTGAGTGGGGAGTTCTACCCCTTCTAGGAGTAGATTAATTTTTTTTTTATTTTTATATATACAGCCAAGGGGGGAAAAAGGAGGGGGTCGGTCCAGAAATGCATGATCGGTCCAAAAGTACATATATTTTTTTCCAAAAAGCTATGGAAAATCTCGAAAGGTTGGTCCGAAAATAGCGATGTTTGCGATAGAAAGTAACGTACTAAAAAGAAAATGTTGTTTGACTGAAACCAACCTAAATCAAAACATAAAAGAGTCAATCCAAAGTTTTTTTCCTGGAGCGAAATAGTTATTCAAAACTCCCTTGACATGACCTGGGTCCAGGTCGGTCCATCCTGACATTGATTCTCCACAACGAATTTTCTGGTGTTTTGCATACTACCCCACTTAGAAAGGTTTCGTCCTCGAAACCTCACTGGGTTGTGACACCCTGACACCATCAATTTGACTTTCCGACCGACTCAGAATTCTCAGGGTTTTGTATTTCACTCCACTTAGAAGGGTTCATCCCCGAAACCACTACACACCTGATCACAGAAACAAATGGGGGTACTTGTCTCGCATCTGCTGCTCCGGCTCCCAGGTGGCTTCTGACGTCTCGTGGTTGGCCCAAAGGACCTTCACCAGGGGCACCGTATTTTTTCGAAGATGCTTTTCCCGTCAATCCAGGATTCGAATAGGCTGTTCCTCATATGATAAGTCTTCCTCAAGCTGTATAGGGTCGGGTTCAATGACATGCGAGGGGTATGGGATATATTTGCGCAATTGCGACAAGTGGAACACATCATGTACCCTCTAGAGTTCAGTCGGTAGCTATAGTCGGTAGGCTACCTCTCCAATCCTTTGTACAACCGAATACGGTCCGATGTACCTCGGGTTAAGCTTCCCCACCTTCCCAAATCTTGCCACACCCTTGATTGGAGAAACTCGAAGAAATACCTGATCCTCAACCTGGAATTCAAGGGGACTACGCCTCTAATCGGCATGACTTTTCTGGCGGCTCTGGGCAGCTCTCATTCGTTCCTGAATTAACTTTATTTTGTCCGTAGTGGCTTGGATTAGATCCAGTCTTATAGTCAAAGCCTCGTCAATCTCCTGCCAACATAGCGGGGTTCTGCACTTTCTCTCATACAAAGCGTAGGTTTAGCCCCTAGGGCAACTACATTAAGCTCTAACCTCCCACATTCCTTACACAGATCATCCGGAAGCGCTATTAATCCACTCAATGTCGGGTACAGCCTATGACTCAATGCATCCGCCACTAGGTTGGCCTTTCCTGGGTGGTACTGGAAATGGATGCCATAGTCGTTTAGGAATTCGAGCCACCTAGTATGCCTCAGATTCAGATCCTTTTGTGAGAATAGATACTTCAAACTTTGATGGTAGGTAAACACCTCGTAGCGAACCCCATACAAGTAATGTCTCCAAAATTTGAGAGCGAATACCACCGCCACTAATTCTAAATCATGGGTCGGGTAATTCCACTCATGCGTCTTCAACTGTTGCGAGGCATACGCTATAACACGACCATCTTGCATTAATAACACGACCATCTTGCATTAATACACACCCCAATCCATTCCTGGAGGCATCGCTATACACCACAAAATCCTGATCCATAGTGGGTAGTGCTAGTATTGGCGCACTCGTGAGTCGCTTCTTCAGCTCCTGAAAAGCTTCCTCACACTTTTCCGTCCACTCATACTTGGTGATCTTCCTAGTCAAATTGGTAAGCAGGGTGGCGATCTTTGAAAAGTTTTGTACAAATTGACGATAATACCCCGCTAAACCGAGAAAACTTCTTACTTCCGTGGAGTTCTTAGGTTTGGGCCAGTTTGTAACCACTTCAAGCTTTTGAGGGTCCATCGATACTCCCTTGCTAGAAATTACATGACCTAAGAAAGCAACCTTCTCTAACCAAAACTCACACTTCGAGAATTTGGCATACAACTTGTTTCTCTGTAACACTTCCAGGGCTATTTGTAGGTGGTGAGTGTGCTCATCCGGAGTTCTTGAATAGATAAGAATGTCATCAATAAAGACCGCCACAAATTTATCTAGGTAGGGTTTAAAGCCCCTGTTCATAAGGTCCATAAATGCCGCTGGTGCATTGGTGAGGCCGAACGGCAGCACTACGAACTCATAGTGGCCGTATCGGGTACGAAATGTCGTTTTGGGTATATCCTCATCCTTGATTCAGAGTTGATGGTACCCTGATCGGAGGTCAATTTTGGAAAAGGTTCCCGCGCCCCGAAGTTGGTCAAATAAGTCGTCTATTCTGGGCAGGGGATAACGGTTCTTAACCGTATCTTATTTAACTCCCGGTAGTCTATACACAACCTCAAGGTCCCATCCTTCTTCTTCACAAATAATACTGGGGCTCCCCATGGAGATGTACTAGGGCGGATGTAACCCTTCTCTAGAAGTTCCTCCAACTATGACTTCAATTCCTTAAGCTCAGCTGACGCCATCCGATAAGGTGCCTTGGAAATAGGGGTGGCTCTGGGGGTCAGGTCTATACAAAACTCCACCTCTCTAAGAGGTGGCATTCCAAGAATTTCATCGGGGAATACGTATGGGAATTCCCTCACTACAGGGATGTCTTCTAAGAAAGCGCTCACACTCTCGGTTTTGACTATGTAACACAGGAATCCTTCACATCCCTTGCCCAACAGCTTGTAAGCTCTTAACGCTGACACCAACTTATTCCCATTCTGGGCCTCTGGCCCCTATACACTACTGTTTCTCCATCAGGCCCTCTCGGGGTGATCTTTTGTTTAGAACAATTTATTTGAGCTTGATACCTAGAAAGCCAATCCATTCCTGAGATAATCCCAAAGTCCGCCAACTCAAACTTATACAGGTTCGCTAGGAATTCTCATTCATACATTTTCACAGGATGACCCTCATATAGCTCCTCGCACGACACAATTTTCCCATCAGAGAGCATAACAGATAGCAGGGAGGATTTTTGAGTTGGGTTTAGTTTCAGGATCTCAACTAGTTTAGCAGAAATAAAGGAATGTGTGGCGCCCAAATCAAATAAGACTTCTACAAACTGAGTTAAGAAAGAAAATGTACCCGTCACCACATTCGGAGCATTCTCAGCTTCTTCCTTACGAATCACATAAACTCGACCTCCACCGTCTTGGGGAGGTGGGTTGGAGGGTCGAGACTGAGCCAATTAGGGTGCTCGATACTGCTTAATGGGGTGGCCCGCCTGCCCTCCCCTGCTCTGGTATGACGACTGGGGTCGCTGCCCCTACCCTTGGTTCTGTCCCTGCCCTTGACTCTGCCCTTGTCCTTGCCCGGGAGGGGGTGGAGGGAGTGGGCAGTCTCACACTTAGTGTAGGTGGCTCCCACAGCGGAAGCATATCTTTACAGTTCAGCATTCCCTAGCAAAATGCCCCGGTTTTCGGCAAGCATTGTAGGTCACCTTGGGCTGGGTGTTGGCCCCCTCGGTTGAGACTACCCGAGTGTTGTCCCCCAACGGGTCTACGGCTCTACTTTTGCGTCTGGAAGGTTCTCCTATTATCTCCCTTCCTGTTGGTACCCCTCTGTTCATTGAAGTAATGACTGCGCTCCTTCATTGCTCTTTTTACGTTGACCGCAGTGTCATACAGGTCAACGTAGGAGGCATACTGCTGCACCGACATTCTTTCCTTAATGGTCGGATTCAGCCCGACCTCAAATCTATTCATCTTTAGCTTTTCGTCAGCTACGAAGGTTGGGGCAAAACGTGACAACTCCATAAACTTGGAGGCATACTCGAGAACGCTCATGGTCCCTTGCTACAGTTGCATAAACTCGTCCTCCTTAGCCTTTTGGAGGGAGGTGGGGTAAAAATGATCCTTGATCATTTCCTTGAACCTACCCCATCCAAACTTAGGCTCGTTTTATCTCTCCCTCACCGTACCCCACCAAAGGTCGGCCTTGTCTTTTAGGTAGAACACTGTGAATCCTACCTTCCAGTCCTCTGGGCACTGGAGTGCATCAAATAACTTCTCCATCCCCCTAATCTAGTCTTCGAAGGTTTTGGGGTCGAGGGTGCAATCATAAACGGGTGGGTGATGGCTAGCAAAATGTTTGAACATGTACGAGTTGTCCTCTTCTACTCTCTTCTCTTTAACATCCATAAATCTTTGGATTTGCTCGTTCTGGAGCCGTAATTGCTCCCCTTGCTTTTGCAGCATTTCCAATAGCAACAAGTTGGTGAGTTCTACTCCCGACGGTGGGTTGGTCTCACCGATGTGGTTGCGAGACCCATTCCCATTTCGAGGGCGTAGGCTCTCTAGCCACTCTCTAAAGGCAGTCATGGGGACGTCCGGGTCCATAGGGACCCTTGTTGCAGGGTTAGGTCCCGTTTACGACTCATCGTTGTGGTTGTTTCCCGCCATCCTGTTCGGGAAAATAACTTAGGTTTAGTTCCTCTCCTAATAGTTCACATCATATATTTTACTAAGTTCCAATAATATAGTACATGCCAGTGTATTGTATAACAGTTCTCAGAACTTGTTCATAGCATAACATCGCAATCAAAGCACATCACATCAAATTCAAGTGTCTCATATCACACCAGTTGTACATCCGCGTAGCACACACCTTTGATAATCAGGTACACAGGGATTTAAATCAACAAAATAACTTCATTGCATGAGATTTTTTTTTTCAGTTTCCATCCAGATTTCACGTCAATACTTTCACTGCATCACAATGCTTAATCCTAATAGCCATAGTGGCCTTATTACAACAAAAGAAAAACAACAACGCTACTATTACTTGTGCTAGGAAAGAAAGAAAAAGAGAGAAAAAAAAGGCAAAGAAAAAGAAAACAGCCTCTTAAGGCTTCCAACTCTCAGTGGTTGGGGTTATCCAATGGGCAAGTGCCCTTACACACTCGGCCGCACTTGCCTCACTTCCAACAGTTCATTCCCACCTCGCGCTCAGCTCTTCCCCATAAGGAGTTTATCCTTTGCTCTGCTACCCTCGAGCTACTGGCTTGCTCGTCCTGGGTAGGGTGATTCCTCTCTTCCTCTCCCTGGCCTCCCTCTAAGTCCTCAGCACTTATCAGTTGCCCTTCACTGATCTCGGAGCCTCCCTCAGGGCCTCCTCGGGGTTTTCCTCAGGATTCTCGTCGGGATCCTTGTTAGGATCTTCCTCGGGATCTTCCTCCATGGGTTCTTCCCCTTCCATGGGATCCTCTTCAGGGTCTTCCTCTGATTCACCCTCATCTTCACTGTCCTCCCTATATTCCTCAACCCTTAGCTCTCTCTCATCTTCGGACTCCTTAGTGTCCCCTGCAAAGGATGGTGGTGGGGTTGCATCCTCAGAATCAGGGGTGGGTGGGTCCTCGTGGGGTCCTACATCTATGAGATAATCCACCAACTCATTTAGGGTCATTTCTATGGGTTCCCACTCACAAAGACAGCATCCCCTAGGAATTTCAATAAGTCTCCTTTTTGGGTGTAACTGGTTGATCCTATAGTGCCGCATAGGATCCCTTAACAGAGTCAAGAGGAAAAATAAGGTTTGGTTCTAGCCAAACCTCAAACAATCATTAGGAACCTCAGCTAATCTCGCAAAGAAGAAGATCTCCACTCGTTCTACCTGGCTCTCCAAACTCTCTCCAGGCAGTTTTCCTAACCTCTGGTAACGGCATTACCGTCTCACACACCCACAGTGTCGATCGTTGTTCATCCTAGTCAATAACAAGCCCATATCAGACATATACAACACATAAGAAGCAAAAACATGCATAAACACATTCCCTTCCCATCCTACACTCACACTCCGAGTAGTCCTCATGTCTACTAGACTTTGGGTCATACATTATTATTACTCTTTTCACCTTTTAAGCGAGCTTCAGGCCAGTCAACCTGGGCTCTGATAACACTTTGTAACACCGCCCCGGATTTCTACATCCATGTTTAAGGCCATGCAGCCTTAAAGGCAGCGGGTCAATCTAGCGGGGTGTTACCATCGTATCTCCTTCTTGAAAATACCAGGCTAGATACCGAGTCTTATAAAACAAACAAAAGGGAAAATCTTCGATACAAAGAAGATTACATCCAACCAAATCCAAAAAAAAATAACAACTAGTAATAACTACTGTTCATCACCATCCAACCCTAACTTATAGTCTTGCAGCATTCGTGCCTCACACTAATTTGACATCCCCAGCCCCTGGCCTACTCATATCACCTGAAAACAAAACATTTTATAAACGAGAGATAAACTTAGTAACAAACACCCCTAACAATCAAACACGCACACAAATTCCTTTGGAAAACATTTTAAGGGGAAGGGACAGCGAAACATCTTTCAAGCACACAAGTCGTTATCACACTTCCTTCCTTATCTTTTCAGAATCACACTTCCACAGTTCAGTTCAACATGCATCAGTTTCAATTCGGTTTTAAGGGAGCGACCCCAGTGGGTCTCATGACCTGCGCTTGTCGCAGCGCAGCCGCTTAACTCATTCCTGACCTACCGCTACTCAAGCGGTTACCGCTTACTGCTCCTGGCCTACCACCAACACAGGTGGTTACCGATAACCTGCCCCATGTCTCAACCAAGCACGTGGCCGCTCACTTGTATGCACTTATTACCCAGGGAAGGCTATGGCCTTCAACTCATTCAAATACATGAAACTCGCCCCATTTAATCCTTTTTAGTTAGCAGGTTCTTACTCCTTACTGGAGTCAACATAGCACAATCAATTCATTCGATTTCAAGCGCATTTCCCACAGCAACGCAATGAAAGTTTATATAAAACCAGAAATTCTTACTCACGTTCCAAAACATTCACAGTTGAGCCACACAGGGAAAGGTTAAGGCATGATTGTTACCTGGTTACCGTATAGTTTACAGGCTCGGTTACTTAACAATAGGTTTCCTGGTCCACACCTGGCCCATGTATAGTCCACAATCAGTCCACAATTAATTTAGGACATCTTTGGTCCTCCCAAATTTTTTTATAACATTTCTCTAACTTTTTTGTTCAACCCATCCTTAACCCTAGTTGGTCAATTAGCCAGATTCTGGGTGCGAACTTCAGTAGCCATAACTTTTGTTTTCAACGTCCAAATTCAGTGTTGTAGGTCGATCCCGAAACCTTAAGTCGTCCCCTACATTTTCTGTGTTCGGGGTTTAGCCTGGTTGTGTCCCAAACTAGGTCATAATCTCAGTTATTTCAGAACTGTCAGCGACAATTTTCCCATGACCGTCCCTTGTTAGGCTATGCTACTCGAAATGGTCCGATTCCAAAACGGGAATTTTCGTTACATCCGGAAGTTCACACCCAATAAATTTTATGATTTTTAGCAACCAATTCTGACCTGGGAATTTTTCCAAAGTCGTGGTTGTAACAGTCCCAGTTTCTGCCCAGGTTTTTAACCTCACAAACAAAATGCATAAATTTTTCTCCCTAATTCCAAAAATAGACCTCTTTCCGAACTTGGAAAGATAATTTTATGTACCACAACTTTCATGTTTAGAGTTTTTATCAAATTGAATAATAACCAGGTCAACACTTCAAAAAACCGAAACTTACACCAACAGCCTTGATTTTTACAGGGTTTGGTATTTCAGCCATAAGTTCCTCATTTTAACTCCGATTCACTTGATTCAAAAACCCACGTAATTTTCACATTCCAATCCACATACCATAAAAATTTCAGAATTTTGGAACGACTAGATTAATTCCCACGAACTTTCAAAGTCACGGTAAAATAGGGATGAATCTGAGTTTTTTTTTTCTCCTCTCTCTTATGCACGGTTTTTGCCCAGAATTGGCGCACCAAAAATTTATCCATTCTCAACAACATCATTAAACACTTACCCATACCCAATCATGCCAAAAGAATCCATTCTTTACCAAAACTAAAATTAAAACGATATTAAAAACATCGTGGCAAAATACCTTGGATTGGTTTCAAGTTCAATTCGATGAGAACGTCGCCTTCACTCACATTTAATGCCGAGAAAGCTGAAAGAAAGCATTAGACTTGAATTAAACCTTGTGATTTCAACAAAAACGATCAAAAATCAAAAGAGAATAGGAGAAGGGTGAAGTTCTTCAAACATGCTCTATCTTCTCCTTTTTTCCTTTGTTTTGAAAGCAAATGAGATGGTGGCGGCTTGGTGGTTGCTTGGTGTATGTGATGGTGGTTCCAAGGGTGGAGGAAGAAAGAGAGGAAGGATGTGAAAAGAGAGTCGTGAGAGAAAAAGTGAGGCGTGAAATGGGGAGAATGGGAATGGGTAGTTTAGGTTAAATTTTTTGAATTTAAGAGGGAGGGAGGGAAGTGGGGTGAGTGGGGAGTTCTATCCCTTCTAGGAGTTGGTTAATTATTTTTTTTTCTTTTTATATACACAGCCAAGGGGGGAAAAAAGAGGGGGATGGTCCAAAAATGCATGATTGGTACAAAAATACATTTTTTTTTCAAAAAGCTATGGAAAATCACGAAAGGTTGGTCTGAAAATAGCGATGTTTACGATAGAAAATAACGTACTAAAAAGAAAATGTTGTTTGACTGAAACCAACCTAAATCAAAACATAAAAGAGTCAATCCAAAGTTTTTTTTTTTCTGGACCGAAATAGTTATTCAAGACTCCCTTGACATGACCCGGGTCCAGATCAGTCCATCCTAACCTTGATTCTCCACAACGAATTTTCTGGGATTTTACACCAATGCTCCAGAAAAGGCCTTTATTCAAAGCCTTTTTCCCAATTTGAGAAATGTCAGAAATGGTAGACCCAAATTCGTCTTCTGAGAATTCATATCTTAATTAAATGCATGAGAAATGAGACTGTGCCATTTTGGAGCTTGAACAGCAAAAGAATCATATATTTGAACAACTCCCCTTCATTCGAATGCCCATCAAGGGGGTAGAAAATGGAAGAGGTCAAACACCTCCTAGAGCTCCACCTAATGACTTTGAGTTTGCCTCCTCTCACGGAAAGGAAGACGCTAGTGAGTCATTTAATGACTCAGATCAAGCAAGCCCTCTGATGAGGAGGAGAACCCTATGAAATCATTTTCAAGATGTGAAGGTACAACCTTGACAATTTGATAGAAGTTTGAACCTGAATAATTGCCTTGAATGGGTCAATGCCCTTGAATGCATATTTAAAGCCAAAGATTTTAATGATGTAAAGAGCTTCAAAGTTGCTAGTCTCAAACTCACATAGTATGCTTATTTGTGGTTTGAAAACTTGAAGAAGCAAAGGGGAGAGAGAAGGTAAGAGGATGATAAGATCTTGGGCTTTGGGCTAAAGTGAAGAAGCTAATGAACAAGTACTTTATTCCCAAGAATTACAAACAAGAGATCTTTTCGCAGACAAGACAACCTTAATATTGGGGAGTAATTAGGGAGTTTGAACAATTCCTTATGAAAAGTGGTCGAAAAGAATCCTTCCTTTTACTCCTAAAGAAGTTTCTAACAAGCTTACAAAGAAGAAGTTCTTCAAGTGCTAAAGCTATGCAAACTTACACCCCGATTTTTCTAATAGGAGGATCTTGTCCAATCAAGAGATCAGGGAGATAGATGAGCTTGTAAAGGAAGTAGAAGAGTCTAAGGAATGGAGTGATGATTTCCAAGAAGAAGAAACTCATATAGAAGCGGATGGAGAGATTCTTATCTTTAGAAGAATTCTACATACTCATAAATCTTCTTTGAACAAGGAACAAAAGGAGATGATCTTTCATTCACGATGCACCATTAATAACAAAGTGTGCAATCTTATCATTGATGGTGAAAGTTGTACCAATGTGGCTTCAACCATCCTTGTTTAAAAGCTTGGCCTCCTTGCTCAACTGCACCCATGACCTTGTAGCCTCAAATGGCTTAATGATGTGGTGACCTTAAGGTAACAAAGCAAGCCCTTTGTCCTTTTCAATTGGGAAATAGTTTAAAGATGAGGTCCTTTGGGATGAGGTACTAGACCTGACAAATGGGTCATTCCATTTAAGTATGGGTCAAGTTAAGTTTGGTTCGAATTATATTTCAGGTTAAGCAATATTTTAGGTCGGTTCGGTTTGGGTTGGGTGAACTTCGGTTCAGGTAGACTTCTGGTTAGCCAATTTTTGGTCTGATAAGTTTTTCATTCAAAAATAAATAACTTTGTCAGAAATTTCAGGTTGGGTACAGTTCGATGCGGGTCAATTTAGGTACTGGGTCTATTTTCGGGTGAGCCTATTTTGAATGTCAAGTTGGTTATGGATTTAGGTCATTCGGTTCAGGTTTTGGATCTCGGGTCAGTTTTACCATATCTATGTGGTACTGATGTGGATTTTATGTTTAGTTTTAAAACGCTTTTTACTTGCAAATGCACAAGGTTAATTGTAGACAAGCAAGTATAGGGGTGTCGATCCCACGAGGAACAATAGCGATTTTAAATTTATCCTTTCTGATTGTAAAGAATAATTCAATTTGCGAGTTCAATTATCAAAATGAATTAAGGAGCAAAATAAGAGTAAACAAGCCAAGAGATTGGAGAGAAATCAATAGGAGAAAGATCTAGGACTTTGGATTTCACCTTTGATGTCAATATTGATTTACTAATTCAAATGGGGATTCAATTTGTCACTTGTTCAACCTAAGCTACAAGCATTAGGCCATAAGTAAAAAAGATGGTTATTATTATCAAATGAGATTATTTATCTAGTGGCTTAGCATGAATTATTCTTCTTAGACATAACTCATCTAATTTCTAGCATAAATTATTCAATTGAAATAATTATAATTTTAAGTCCAATTACATAATCATCATATTAGCCTACAAGGTCTAATATTCATTTGAGATAGCAAATTAAACTATTGTAATCAACATGATTAAACATTAGTATTAAGATGCATAAATAGATTATGATCAAATAAAAACTCAAGATTATGTAAAAGAGACAAAAATAACCCCATAAGAAATTAGCAAAAAAATATTATTACCAAGGATCCATCCTAATCCTAGAATGAGTAGTTTAGCCGACCATAGCTAGTGAAAACACCATTAGAGTTGGTATATTTCACTTCCTATGTCCAAACTTTGTACTCAATTACACAATTGATATGATCAAATGTAAACTCTTAAATTTGACTCACAAATGAGATGAAAAGAGAAGAGAAAAATAGCTAACAAAGCTTATTTTCTTCTTAACCCCTCAACCCAAATGATTTTGTCTTACAATAATACTCTCAACTCTCTAAAAACAATAGAATATGGAAGATGAGAGAATGAGAAGAATGCATGTATGGATGTGTGAGCGTGTGTCAACCCATAGCCCCTTTTATAGCGGAAAATCCAACCCCTTTGGATGCCCCAAATTTAATGAGAATCAATTCCAATTAATTTTGGGATGTTACATGCATGAACATGGCTAGTCATAAGCATAGAATTAATCAAATTTAATTAGCTTTTGACTAGGTTAACAAGTGGAGCATGTGGAGGAATAAACAAAACAGTTGGGCTGATATGGGGTGCTGAGGCTATAATATGGGCCGCGCACTAGGCCCATACTGAGGGAGAAAGAGAAGGAGCAAAAGAGAGGGGTTGGGGTCAAGGCGGCTGGGCTGGAGTGTTGGGCCGCATAACTCTAGCCCACACGAGCTGGAGTAGGAAGAGGAAAAGAGTTGTTGATGCTGGAGATCGGGTCGAGCTGCTGGGAAGGCGGGCCAAGGCTTGGCATGAAGAGAGAATGAGAGGAGGAGCAGGCTGAGGGGATGTTTAGGCCCCGAGCTTCACTACACCGCTGGGCCGTGGTTGTCGGGTCGTGCCTCATAGGCTTGGGCTTGGACTGTAGGTATTGCACATATGAGATATCCGAGTCCAAATTCTTCTATTTTATTTTTTACCTGAAAATTTCATAAAATATGCATTATTTACTTATAAAAAAATATTTCAAAGACCTAAAAGTAGGTAAAATGAAGGAGAAAATTATATATAAAATATGAATTACCAGGTACCTATAAATGTTTGCCACTTGTTAATGGGTCATCCTTAGCAATTTGATGGATGTGTGATTCGTAACGGCCTCAAGAACAACTATTCTCTTTTCCTTCGAAATGAAAAGATAGTCCTTAAATATTTAGCCCCTCGCCAAGTCCATAAAATACAAACCAGGGTGGGAATTGAGGAGAAAACATTTTCTTAAGTAAGGGTTACTTATGTAGGTTGAGGTTTTATGTTGGATGAGTAGGATGAGGTGATCAATAGATATAGTTGTAATGATCATTATATTTATGGTTTTTACGATCAGCATGTCTTACAGATATTTATAAACGCCACCTTAAATAGGTAAGTTAATCATCAAATATAATTATGATGATCACTAAAAATAGATTGATTGATTACCTCATCCTACCAAAACCTTATTATACTTGAGTGACCCCCATATATACACACATACACGTCTCTCTCTCTCTCTCTCTCTCTCTCTCTCTCTCTCTCTCTCTCTATATATATATATATATATATATATATATATATATATATATATATATGGGGGGTGGATGGGTGCGTGTGTGTGCGCACACACACACACACATATATATATAGACATACATACATACACATACGTATGTGTATGCACACATATGCATGTGTGTGTGTGTGTGTGTGTGTGTGTGTGTGTGTGTAAGGGGATGAGAGGGAAATGGGGATAATTATTAAAAAAAACTTCCCCTCCCTTCTTTCCTTATCGTTTTAAGGTTGAATAAAAATGAGGAGAATGAAGGGGAATAGGGTGACATGTTCTCCTCTGTTTCCTTTCTCTTCCCCTCATCTAATATTCCCAAACAGGGGAATGAGAATTAATTAATTTTCATTCCACTCCCCTCCATTTCTCCCTCCTTTATCTAACAGACTCTTAAAGGCTTTTTAATCATTATTGCCTCAAGCTTTAGACAGAACAAATTCCCAATTCTCTCCTATATGGATACTACCATCTTAACTTCAGATCTCATCTAATCATCCTCTAGATCTCTCAACAGGTACATCACTTTGACTACATTACATCGCAAATATGTCATTGTTTCATGCACTTTAGTTATGAAAGATGTTAAGATGACCCAATGTGAAAGCTATAAGGAGCTACTCTATATAGGCCAATAGTTTAAGTAAATTCTTCTAGTTTATTATTTGTATTTTTAGAGTAGACCAATTACAATTGAAAAATATCTTTATAGATTGACAAAGAAAGCCAAGAGGGAATTCACTTGAAAAATAAAATTATGTTAGAATTTTGTAACTCTAAGCATTTGAAGATCTCTTTGCCTACCCATCCTAATCTCTCTAAGAAAAAAATTATAGGAGTCTTGATCCATGAGAAGTTCTTGTTAAACCCACTTTCGCCCTACATGGGCGGGGCGTAAATTCTATTCCTAACCCCAACATTTGGCGTAAATAATTTTCTGAACCCACATTGTTAGAAACGATTTTTCGATCTATCCAACTTTGGTGCAAATGATTTCTGGTACCAAACTTGACAAAACTGACTTTTTAAATTATAAAAAGCCTCCTAAGGTTTTAAAATTTTCATTTTTAACTACAATCCGTAAAAACTTACTTTCGAAAAATTTAATTTTGTGCATGAGGTTTTCTGCTCATAGGTACTGCTCAAAGCCCTCGTTCAACTAGTATTAGAGCCATGTGACCAGAAATAATTAAAATTATTAAGTTAATTAATGCTTACTTAAGCTAATTAGCTATGTTTAATGCTAGGTCATCACCAATTTGTCCTACTTCTAATTATTCACATATTGTTCACTCACCAAAAGGAACTATTTCAGTACCACCTCAATTAAACTATATCACTTATATAGTTTTAGAATTAAAAGGTGAATTAACAAAAATTAAGACTAAAGTAAAGGAAATTAAAAAGCAATTATCTATAATCTATCTTTCTTTAGTTAATGAAATCAAACACGGTGGAAAATTGACTTTAGGCATTAGTATTCCCTTTCAGCATAATATCCTTTCCAAAACTCCAAAAACAAAAATTCATATTCTTTGCATGATATAAAAATCTAAAAAAGTAGGAGAAAAATCAGCTGAAAAATCATCTGAAAAGGCCAAAAAAGAAGAAAATGATGGAGTGTAAGCAGTATAATCTTGACGAACTACAGAGTATGTTTGAAAAGGAACAAAATTCGGAAGAATGAAACAAAATCATGGGCGCAACAAATGATAAATATGAGATATTATCTGAAGATAATAAAGAGACAAATAATGTCCGGCTAGAAGAAGAAATATATTAGCAAATGAATCTAATTAAGCTAGAAGATCTTAATGTTGTACCCTTAAAAGAAATTAGAAAGAAACTGGACAAAAAATATGGTAAAATGATATTTGATGACAAGATTAATGAGATTGGAGAAGAGCTTAACACATATGAAATTGAGTCTAATCTAGTTAACAATGTAGCTCCTAAATCTGAGGAATTTGATGAACCTTCTAGAAGAAATACCCATTTTATGAGACCCAGGTACGTTCTAGCGGGACGTATAACTAACTTTTCTTTTGGATTTATCCCAATGAAACTACAACCCTTGAAGAAATTGGTCTCATCCCAATTAGCCAAACCGGACATATCATAAACATCAATGGAGCTCGTAATAAGGAAGAAATATTTTAGCACTGGAAAAGAGTAATAAATAATGCCTTAAATTTAAATACTACATGGACTGCTACAAATTTTCTAAACTATATCGAACATAGCTGTTCCGGCACTGTAGCTGACTAATGTGATTCATTAAATGAAAACGGTAAAAATGTATTAAGAATGATGGAAACACCAGCTGCAATGTTCAAAAGTGTATGTAAGAAAATTGAAACTGAATTTATTAGAGTCAAACTTGATTCTGAAGAAAAAAGAAGAGAATGGCAAAGAAAGATTAATGATACAGAGTTATGGACTATAAAGTATTTAGAGAATTATATTGCTGAATTTGGTCAATATTATTGTAAAATTGGGGATAATGAAACTAATCTTGGTATATGACAAATTACCATATTTGATAAATTTCATAATTAATGAAAAATACATTGCATGGTTTGAAAGAGAGGATGTCATTGATACCCTTGGTTCAAGAATCTCTCATTTAAGAAAATGGGTCAATGATCAATGTCTTGATCTCCAAAAGCAAAAGAAAATTAAGAAGCAATTTCTAGATTGTTGGATTCACCTCACCAATGGGGAAAGGAACTTGAAAGGAGAAGAAAAGGAAAATTTTATAAGAAAAAGAGCTTTAACAAGAAAAAAGGTGAGAAATATAAAAGAAAATATTATAACAAACCAAACCTTAAAAAATGAAGATTTTTTAGGTAAGCAGCTTATTGTCCTACTAGGAAAAACAACTGCAAATGGTAGGCATGCGGAGAAGTAGGACATCATGCTAATGAATGCAAAAATAGGAAGAATAATAAGCTGATTGAAACTCTAGGAAGCTTAGATTACTTTGAGCTCAGTGACGAAGAGTCACTAGACCTAGCCCTAAGTAACAACAAAAGAAAGTTGAGATTATACTAGAAGACGAATATGAAGAGAGTACTTATGAAAAGACTAGTCATATGATGGAAAGTAGCTCGATCAGTCTTGGTGATTTTCAAGGAAAAGAGTTTGTTATGGACAATGAGAGCGAAGAAGTCAAAGGAGATTGTGTCCATCCCATAATTCAGCAAGACATGATTTATAAAAAAGCTCATCTTTCAATTGAAAAGCAAATACATATGTGAAATAATAGAAGGAGATCTAAAAATCAAAGACTATGAGTATGATGTGGGAGAAATTAATCTCATTAATTGGTAAAATATCCTTAAGAATAACAAAGATAGAAAATACAAGTATATCCATGTTGGAAGCATCCAAGTTCAAATTACTCTATTACAATACTGCGGCGAAGATATTAATCTTTATGCTTTTCTCTATGATATCAGACATAGAAATTTAATAATCAAATTATCACAAAGATTAAGACTAATTTATGTAATGGATCAGTAGGATTCAATTGTCGACCTAGATATTATGTGAGTCTAAAAGATGAATTTGCTAAAACTTCTTATCTCTTAAGATAAAAATAGTTAGGATGGAAATGAAAAGAGGAGGATACCCACTAACAATATTTAGAAAAATTATCAACAAATTAGATAATACTATAGATCCAAAAACTAAGGTAGCTATGATAGAGGCAGAAAATTTTGAAAGTCCTACCCCTATGCAGAAGATCCAAAGGATTAAATCCAATCCGCAAGAGATAAAAATTGATCATTCATGGATATCTAGCTTTGCCAACTCTACAAAAATCAATAAGATCAATGTGATAAAAATTAATGAGAATGGTATTACCATTAAGCCCCAATTATTAGGAAGCATGAGTGCAAGATTAGAATGGGGAGAAGGATCTTCATCAGACAAAGAAGAGCTTAAAAAAGATTATACAACTAGCATGACCAATGAAATTAGTAAAATAAGTTTTGAACCCACAAGACCCAATATAGACCGAAGTATGAGTCTAGATAGAAAAGTTATTGGGTTTAAAACTAGAACTATTAGTGAGCTAATATATGAAGATGAATTAGTTAAGAACATAACTGTGGAGATATGCTATGAAGCTACCAATACAAATCCTATAGCATCTATATCCCAATAAAGGTATATTTAGAGGGATATAATAGATGTAAATTATGTGCCTACATAGATAGTGGTTATTCTGTATGCTTTGAAAAAAGAGCATTATTTGCAAAATTTATATGAAAAAAAAACCAAGAATCCTTTACAAGTAAGGATAGCTTATAATAGCATTATGAGCCATAATGAGATAATAGAAGCATTATCCATAGAATTAGGAGTAGTCTAATGCACTATACGAGTTCTATGGGCTACTGATCAACCCTCTCATGATGTGATTATTGGAAATAATTTTCAGAGACTATATTCTCCATGCACACAGACCGTAAATCAAATAATATTTACAATTAATGGTCCCTCAGTTCCTATTGAAAAATTAAGTAAGGTTTAAACTCATCAAAAAATCGAGTTTACACGCAGCCAATCTGATGAGAAGGTAATGTCTGCGCAACGTGAGAGAACATTGACAATCTCATCACTTGAGTTATCCATTAAAGAGTAAATTGTTGAACAATAAGAGCAATTATGCAAAAAAATCTACTTTGATAATCCTCTAAAATTTTGGGATAAAGATACGACATTTGCAATGATTACTTTGTTAAATCTCAATACTATTATTTGAGTTAAACAAATAGTGTATACACACCAGGATATTCAAGAATTTGATAAACAAATCAAAGAACTTCTGAATAAAGGGTTAATCAAGAATAGCAAGAGTCCTCACACCAGTTCCGCTTTCATGGTAAGAAATCATGTTGAAGAAAAAGGAAAAAAAACAAGAATAATAATAAATTATAAAAAGCTTAATGACAATACTGTCATTAATGGTTATTATATTCATAACAAAACAATCATTTTCAATAGAATTCAAGAAGCCTCTTGGTTCTCGAAAATGGATTGCAAAAGCGAATATTGGCATATGAAAACAGATGAAGAAAGCATTTCTTTAACAGCGTTTAGTGCTCTTCAAGGACATTATGAGTGGATAGTAATGCCATTGGCCTAAAGAATGCACCTCAGATATTTCAAAGAAGAATGGTTAATATCTTCAAAGACCTTAATCATTGTTGTTTAGTTTGCATCGACAAAATCTTTGTCTTTTCCAAAACCATAAAACAGCACAAAGATGATGTCTTAACTGTCACCCAAAGATGCATTTATCATGGTAGTATACTTGGTAAGAATAAGTGTATTTATGCTAAACAAGAGATCGAATTTTTAGGTTTAGAGATAAAAGTTGGACAAATCATTCTACACAAGCATGTTCTGGAAAAAATAGAATGTGTGTGTGTGTGTGACACGTATTTTGTTAAGCATTTATTGAGATTTATTTAAAAATTAAATTAAAATAATATGTAATTTAATAAATAATGTCTTTTCAACTACTTCATGAGAAAAAAAAATGAAAATAGATATGTTAATATTACTATAGCTAAAAATTTAAATTATAAGATTAATTATAATATTTTCAAAAATATTTTAACTAAAATTTTCAAACAAACTATGCGTAGCACGGGTTTAAAGGCAAGTTTTCCTGAAAAGATTGAAGATAGGAAGCAGTTATAAAGGTTTCTTGGATGCCTTACCTATACTTCAGATTTCATTAAAGATTTAGCTAAACTTAGAAAGTCATTGCAGCAGAAATTCAAGAAAGAAGTAAGTTAGACATGGGTCCCTAGCAGTGGCGGAGCCAGGATTTAAAGTAAGGGGGGCGAGATTAATAATATACATAATATAAATTTTAATAGTTTTAAAAATAAAGTGTGCAGCTAATACATTCAAGAAAGTTATAATCGACGAGATCTCATATTTTGAAAGTAAAGCATGATATTGTCGTTCGACTGATTTTTAAAAAAATCAATCTCAAAATAAGTACAAGAATAAAAATAGATGAAACTTAAAGGGCATTTGCAAAAATTCAAAAGAAAAATATGTAGAGGGCAACATGAGGAGTTGAACACACAACCTTCCACACTAAACAACAAGCAACCAACCACTCTGCTATGCACATCTTTGTGAAATATTTAGGAACTACGTAATATATATCTATTGTTTTTCTACTAGAATATCCCACATTTAATTTTTTTCCCTCAAAAACCTGGGGGGTCAATTGACCCCCTTGCGCCTTCATGGCTCCGCCCATGGTCCCTAGTAATTCGAAAATTGTTCAAAACTTCAAAAAGATGTGTAAAAACCTTCATGTTCTTAATTTGCCTAATAAAGGAGATAGTTTAATTCTTGAGATAGATGCCAGCAATGAGTACTGGAGTGCGGTGCTCAAAATTAAAGAAGGAGAAAAACTCTGTAAATATTACAGTGAAGGTTTTAATAAGGCAGAATACAACTATCTCACGATGAAAAAAGAAATCTTACAGTCATAAAAGGAATTAAAAAGTTCTTAATCTTTTTAGCCCAGAACCTTTTCTTATTTAAATAGATTGCAATAGAATACTTGGTTTTGTGAAAAAGAATTTATCAAAATTCAAGCGCAAAAGCGACTCCTGCATTGGCAATTATGGTTTAACCAACTTTCCTTCTCTATTGAACATATATAGGGATCGAAGAATTCTCTGGCAAATGGTTTAACTCGCGAGCTTGCCAATTGTGATCATCAGAGCAGAACTCTTGCCGAAAAAGGAGAAAATCCAAAATGAAATACAATTACTATTAGAACGGGTTTTTCCTTCTAGTAAAGTCTTTATAGATAATTTGAAATTTCATACAAAAAGTAGATCACATTTTGGACTGCTATCTTCTACTACCTAATAACTCAAAGATTTTCCCTTCTAGATTTACAAATTAACTACCTAAAGTGTCCTTATGATATCTAAGAAAAAAATAAGTTCTCATGTTTAAGAAAAATGATTCAATGAGTAGTACGCAGCCAACATCAACTATTATCATAATTATTCATATGATATTTGGGAATCTTAGAGTACAACAATCTACTTTTCCGATAGATCAAGAGTGGGGTTTTCAGCAAATTCAATATCTCCAAATGACCCAGTCGTGAAGGCCTGAGAATATGGAATTGTAGTTCATTGGATTCTCACATCTCCTAATGGTCTAACAAAAATCCCATATATTAGATGCCTATATGTGGAGGTACATTGTGCAGTAATTGAGTATGAAAATGGAAAAGCCAAACTGGCCCATTATTTCGTTCAATAAATTGATGTAGACAATTCCAGAGATCAACAACAAGAATGATTTCCAGAACGACATGAGTTAGTTATTGATCTTACTTTATCAAGAGCCATTGGTTTTTTCAATATTCACCATCAAATATGGGCACTGATCGAGCAACAACTAATGCTAATACACTGTGGAAATACTACTTTCGCATATCATAATGAGTTCAACAATTATATGAAGGTCGAAGAAGCTACAACGGAAAATGTCTTTGCTTATCTCTTTGATATTGGAGATGAAAAATTCTTATCAGAAAAAGGAAAGAAATATCTCCATGAATTATTTGAAAAATGGAATCCAAAGCATCTTCAGCTAGATGAAAATTTTGAGGATTATTTGGATAATGATGGACTAGAAGACATTATAGGGGATAAAGATATGCAGAATCTCAATAATGATGACTAGTCTTGTCAGCATTAAAAGATTCTAAAAAGTTGTTGCTCCATTATTGTACTATTTGGACAAGTGTCAAGTCTATAGAATAAGGCAGTCTACTGTAACCATGTGTAAAATCAGTGTGTACTATAGCCGTTACGGCATTCTATGTATTCCAACTCCTCCATAAAAGAAGAGGCTGAGGGCTGAGAAGAGACATGGTCATTTGAGCATTCTTGAGCAAAAGAGAAGTCGGGATTCTTAATTTCTCTATGAGTAAGCATATCTGATGGTCTTAGTTGTTTAAGTCCCTCTTTCAATATTTCCATTATAATATTTCCACTTTTAAACTTTCAATAAAAAAAGTTTCCCAATAGGGAACGTTATTCAATCGAACCTTATGTTTTAAATATTATAATTTCTTGATTAAAGCTCCACTATCATCTAAAAGATTAAAAACTTGATTAGTGACTACAGTCCGAGGTAGGAAACGAAACGGATATGTGATGTGCCTGATCTCATGAAAGTGTGGTTGAGATTAGCAATTTCTGTAAACTGAAAGCTAGATGAACACTAGGGTCCAACGTCGACTAAGTTCAGGTAATGGTTGAAACTCTCTAATTAAGCTAATTATTTTGCTAAGCATGGTGGGGCCTCAATCACAGAAAATATAATATTTATGATATAAATAGTGGATTGTGATAACCATTACCATTAAAATCATTAGAAGAAGTCCAAACATTAATACAAGCTTAGTTTTGTAAAAAAAGTCCAGCACTTTGAATTTGCATTTTGAATCCCAGTTGGGCCAAAAGCAGAAGTTTCATATAGTTCAGGGGCATAAAAATAAATATTTGCCACCCAGAAATCAGTTAACCCAAGTTTTGTGCTCTGAAAAACATTTACGCTAAATTAAGTAGTCCCATAAATATTTTTCTAAAAATGTGCGATTAGTGAATCATTTCACCAAACCTCAAGGCACCGATAAAAATTTATTCACATGGGTGTGGGGATCACTTTGATAATTACAAGGGACTTGTGGTGGAGACAATAAAAATCATGCGATAGATTATTCAAAATTATTTAGTAGAATATCAAAATATACTTCACACATAATCAACTAGACTTGTTTAAATCTTTAAACTAAAAAAGAAATTAACAACCAAATATAAAAACGTAGCGGATCATTTAGTTGACCCATTTTGGATTCTGGTATGAACATAAAATAATTAATCCGCATATTTGATGTTTGGTTCATGATTTTTCTAATTGGAATCACATATTTCAAGAATCACTTATACTTTTGGATACAGGTAACATATTTGGTTAAACTACTCTCCCTTGGTTCATGTAAATCCATAAATTTGAAATCAAATTTTCTCATTCACTCATAGTTTGAACCAAACAAATAATGTCATGAATAAAAAATCATTGCCATACTTCTTGGTTTCATTTGTGATTCCTATCCATTCAAAATTTTGGAAGCAAATAACTCTAATGAGTTTAAACACTATACAATTACATTACTTATAAATACATAAATAAGATACAAATCTATAAATACACTTCGCACAAAGTGTTGCCTTTTTTTTTTTTTTATGAATGTATTTTTCTCCATTACTTTGTGGGCAAAATCCAAGATACTATGCCATTAGAGCAACAACTCTTTTTTTTTTCCTCTATTTTTGGGCTTGGCGTGTAAAACAACTACTTACATTATGCAATTGCGTGACAACGATACTCTCAAATTGCATCACGCTAATTTTGCTACTTAAATAATGTGTTCCAAGGGCCTTTTTTTCGTTGTTAAATTCAAATATATCAACCTCAACCAACTTTAATATACTTCACGAGTTTTAATAAAAAAATCAACTTCAACCTACTTCAATCAACTTCAACCCTCTTCTCAACTTCTACACATCATATAAAAAAATTCAACGCACTTCAACTTACTTTAACTAACTTTAACCAATTTTGATAAAAAATACCTATTTTAATTAACTTCAACTCACTTCTACTAATATTCATTAATTTCACTTATTTACCAACTTATATATCGAACGAAAAGAACATGCCCTCAACATTAACTTTTGAAGACTTTTCAAGCGTCATTGCCTCAAAGCTTTAGACAAAGGAAAGTCCCAATTCTCTCTCATACATATACTACCATCTCAGTTTCAGATCTTCATCCTCCAGATCTCTCAGCAGCTTCATCGCTTCAACTCTTACCCACCGCCATTGGGGATCCCTTCTCCATTTCTCCTGAGCTGAGAAATGACGGCAGTTGCAGTTCATAAGTTCGCTCAATGCGTTACTTGTCATGCTTGGAGTCCCGACCAATCTAGTACACACTTTCTCCCTCTTTCTCCACTTTTTCGTTTTTCATTTTTGTGTTTGAATTATCCAGTGCTATGGATTAACCGCTGAATTGGATCGCACATTTGGATTGCTGCTTGTAGCGGCTTTTTTTCCGTCTGAATTGATTGAATTTGCTGGTTGAGCTATGCTAATGTGATTGAGATGCTCATCATTTTTGACTCCCTGTTGATAATTTGTCATTTTTCTACCTGGGAGATGTGTTCTCCTTACAAATGAGACATGGTATTTGATTGTCTATGTGAAATAAGCAGAGAATAGTCTAGGTGTGAAAAAGAAGAACGTTTGTTTCATCCATACCTGTTAAGTCTGGACCTATTGGTAAAAATTTTTTTGTTTGGGTCAACGAGTAATGCAAACAGAGAGATGTTACAAAAAAGGCTTGCTATTACTGCATCTAAGCGGAGCATATAAAGGAGCATCCTTTAATACAAACCTAGGGCACAAACCAGACTACTAGGACTAACTGTAGACAAACCAAAGGAGTTCCCTGTGTGTCTTGACCTGCGTATCATTTTTCCTGCACCAAACAACAGAGTTCGGATGAAACCAGCTCAAGCTCCCGCAGTCACTACAGTTGTTTAAGAAAATTGCGCTTTGCTGGAAGCTGCCCTTCCTCCTCTCATCCATATCCTTCAACTTGCGCTTCCACTTCTGCTTGCACTTCACTGGTTTCCTTGGTTGAACTTGTGCTGAAAACTGAAAGGAATTCGTCGAATTATCCTCCACCACTATTGGACTAACTTCGTGAACCGCTGAATCCACTACGTGGCCCATCCCTTTTCCTTTCCCTCACATGACGACGCGAAAATGTCCAAATCATCCAGTGACATTGCACCATTCCCAGTGCACTTAATTTTAATTCTCATATACACATACGAGAAGGAAGCTCGTGACTTAGCTTCTGGCCACTAATGATCGCTTCATAAGCCTTCTGAGAGATCATAATGCTTAGACTCAATTTTTTTGAGTGTGAAAAGGTAATCATGGCATCCTTCTTTATACAAGTGTATTGCGTATAGCTAGACGACGAAATAATCTCCTGAGTGAGACCTATTCCCGCTGTGCTGGGACACACTCCTAAAACCTTCTCAAAACTAGGATTTGGTTTGTGATAACTGCTAAGTGTCAACACACATGTCACTCACAGTGCTAGAATCACCAGCTTTCTGGATGACAAATTTAGGTGTGTCTTCCATTGTTACTGAGCTATTAATAGAGCAAGTATCATCGTCTTGAGCCTTGAACCCAGGGTCTTGAACTGCTCTTGATTCTCCTCAGCTCTCAAAGTAGTCTCTCTCTGTCGACCAATGTGAAGGTGGTAGTGGAAAGTCCCTCTGCATCAGGAATTGCAGAGTCTACATATGAAGGTAAAATTGCCCTCGTGGACATCACAAGTATCCTCAAATTTCCCAATTGGGAGTGCTGTAAGTGACGCTGATCCAGCCATAACATTTGAGGTGCATTTCTCTTGATCAACCTCACTTTTTGCCTGGGTTTCAATGATACGCATAAAATTCAATTGTTACTTGTCAAATGTCAGTAGCCTAAAATGGACACCCTTATACAGAATTTCAGGATCCTCCACCCCACATCTAGCAGCTCGGATAGATTATTAACCTGAACCTGCATTTGTCCCCAAGTTTCAGGCATCGCATTAATTAGAAGGGCTAGTGTCGTTAAGGTGCCCTTTTGTGAGCTCTAATGGGAGTACTTTGCGGAGGGTACATTACTATTCTTTTTATCAATCATATAATTCCCTTAGTCTAAATTCTAGGTGGGTTCTCTCTTGCATATTTGCAACATCAGCTTGTAAGTTTGACATTCATTCCTGTTCTGCCTATCTAAAAACCTGAAAATCCTTCATCCAAGTGTAGGAGTAGCTTCACTATTTCTCTTTCCCCTTTCTACCCAATTACGATGACCTCAGGATAATGTAGAGAATACGCACTTTGTTCCAAAATGTATGTTAATTCGGGAAATTGTAGTTTTAGTAAAACGAACTTTCCAACAAGTGTTACACGGTATATAGAGGTATCATATAATGGATTTTTTCTTTATTTCTCTCTTTGTTCAATTTTTTGGGCTTGCAATGAATGATATATAACTTATCATATATTGCTTGTTGCGTTCTTTCTTTACCTGATTTTCCCCATACAATCTAGGTTTCTAATCACTACAGACTTTGGTTTTTGTAGTGATTGCTTTATGCCCAAATACTGAGGATGTTCACATTTATAAATCATCAGAAGGCAAGTGGGAAAAGATATGTGTTCTTCAAAAGGTACTATAAGCTTCCATGTTGGTGTATATCTTTTTGGTTCACTTTGGGAGACATCTTCTATGAAGTATGAATACCTTAAGCGGCATCAGTGGGTGGGGTTGGTTACTTATTTAGCTAGTTGGCTAGAATTCATTGGCAGAGTCGCAGAGCCAGATATTATGTCATAGGTTAACTTATATTTCGACCGTAGAGAGTTCTATTAGTTTATTTGGCAAATCATATCCCTGCTTTGGTTATGAAGTAGTCCAACATAAACAGCCTCTATGCAATTTAGAGCAAATGTTATGCGCATATAAATCCTCTCCATTTTTGATTGGCGGGACTCCGAGGTATTAGTTTTCTTTTAGTTTGTCCTTTTCTGTGAAGTGATGCTTTGCACAAGAATGGGATAGTGAAATGTTTTATCTGCAAATCATCTTTCAACAGAAACAAGTAAAGAACTGTACTAGGAAAGGTAGTATGTTATGTCATTGTAAATGAGAGAAAGATAACATGGTCTATGAGAGGGGAAAGGATAAGTGAAGTAAACCGGGAGCTGTGTTTCATCAGTCAGTGATGCTTCGAACTTTCCTTAAGCATTTGGCATCTTCACAAATCACAATGTATGTTCTGTCACCATGGGACAAGTGTCTGATATAGGTGGATTTTAAATTCTGGAGTCATCCTGTGTTTGAAGATTCTGTATGTTTCTTGTCCTACCTGAAGTGCCAAATATCCGTACCAATGGAGTATTAAATAGCTGATGCTGGTACTTGAGGTGAAATGAAGCATTTAAATAACCTGACTGCTATATATCTTTCATTTTATTCTCTTAATTGTATTTAAGTGCCTGAGCTAACATTTTCTTGGTTCCGTTGTGTGTGTGTGTGTGTTTGTTTTTTTTTTTTTTAAAATTTTTTACAGCATGACCAAGTTGTATGTGGTATAGACTGGAGTTTGAAAACAAACAAAATTGTGACTGTGTCCCATGACAGAAATTCGTAAGTGACTATTTTTGACAACTTTATTTCCATGGTCTGGCTGACATTAGATTGTGCACCTGTAAGAATACTGTGATGCTAGAACTTTATTTATTTATTTACCTTTTGAGACTCTGCGTCTACTTGTTAGTTGTTATCTTAAATGTTTGCCTTGGTTTTCATCTCAGGTATGTTTGGAATAAAGAAAAAGAAGAGTGGGTACCAACTCTTGTTATCCTCAGACTCAATCGAGCTGCCCTTTGTGTGCAGTGGAGTCCAGCAGGTACCTCGGTGGCTAACTGCAGTTTCTTGTTCCTCAGTCCTACATTATGACATCCTACATTCTTGTGGTTGTGAAGAAATTTTATTAAGATCAGAGGTATAGGGGCAAAGTGAGCATAGTAGAAAAAGAAAATGTAGATCTTAATTACTATCCACATGGTCAAAAGTATTCTAAGAAGAACAAAAATTCCCATTAGCTTAAAATAGTCTTAATCCAATTATCTTTGATGTAATCGCATAGCATATCGTGGTTGTCGCCGGGTGAAACCACGGTTCCTTCAACTTCAACTTCAACTTCAACTTCATTGCTTCTGCTTCTGATTTTTGCCTTGACATTTTCTCGATCTGCACGATGTTCTGTTTTTTATGCAGCTACAAGTAATTTGATATGCCCAGGATTTTCCCCCCGTTTCTTTTAGAGTCTTTCAGAATATATTGATATTAAATTGGAATAAATCGGATTTGTTGAACTGTTACTCATTTGCCTATCATTATTTCAGAAAATAAGTTTGCTGTTGGTAGTGGAGCTAAGACAGTTTGTATATGCTACTACGAGCAAGAAAATAACTGGTAAGTAAGCTGCCCTATATGATCCTCCCATGTTTACAATAGTCTTAGTATCATTTCATTATCCTGATTGTTTTTGGTTAGAAGGTTGGGGCATTTGAGGGTGTTCTGTCCCAATTTTGTGGGCTACATTGTTGCAGATTTTGCCATTAATGCTGGTAGATTGCTGTTGACCTTAATGTTTAGGTGTATGCGTCGATTTCTAGGAAATGCAGATGAACAGAAAGATGTTTAGAAGTTAGAGTCTCAAAGGGTGCCGATGTGGAACAATGTCTTATTTTTGTTTCATTCATGATGGAGACAGGCTAGGCTAATTTGGGAGTTAGATGGAAAGATGAATGGGATGACAAAAAGGATAAGTGGAAATAGGGGCAATTGGAGGGAGGCAACATGAAGAACAAAGAACAAAAACAAACATGCACAGGGCCATAAAGAAAGGAGGAGGAGGACAAGGAAAGAGATGGTTTTGATGTGTAGAAAGCTGGGGATATTCTGTGTAATGATGCTTGTAGAATTGGAGGCAGGCAGTGTGAAGTATGAAGAACAAGAGAAAACACTTGCATTCATACACACACATACACACATACAAAAAAAATGGAGGAGGAAGAGAAGGAAAGAGGTGGTTTTGACATGCAGAGAGTTGGCACGACACTGGGTGGTGATTGTGTAGCAATGTGAAATTACTTGGAAGGACGGTTACTTTCTTTTGTGGATATTGGACCTCTCAGAGTAAACATGTGCTATTTTGTATTTTTGGGTAGTTGCCACTATCCTGGGAATTTTATGCCTACCTTCAGGAGAACTCTTTAGCATGCTCTTTTTCTTTTTTTTGGGGGGGGGGGGGGTTGTCCTAGTTCTCATTAAAAGGGCAAATTTCCAGGGATAAGTTCCTTAGTAACATTGCTTGCCAAATTGGGAAACTAGTCAACTTTCTTTGGAAAGCAGGTGGCCAAACCCCAATTCGTACAATCATAACATCATTGCTAATAGATTGGGAAGGGGAATAAAGCCATCTTTGTTGTTTTCTAGAATAGTACTTGTGTAATTTCCTATCCCATCACCTCAACTGGACATAATGGTGACTAATATCTGTTACCTCTCTGCAGGTGGGTCAGTAAACTTATACGGAAAAAGCATGACTCTTCTGTTACAAGTGTGGCCTGGAATCCCAACAATGTAAGATTTTCTGTCGTTTTCTTTCTTTCTTTTTTGTTCAGTGTATTTCACGTAACCATTCCTCCATCTGCTGATGGCATATTGCTATACTGTCCCAGCACCATGTTACGGTGAGGCATTCATAAATGGTGACTGCAAATTTGTCTACTTGATCTATGTGTGAGATCTGTATTTTAGTTGTGTCGGATTTATTCATGGTTCTTTCGGTTCTTTTGCCTCTGATTGACAGGAATAATATGGGAAAATGCTTATTATCGTTCACGTCCATAAAGCTGTTTGTTACTGTCCCCTGCATCCAGTATTCAGCTTTCCCAAGCTTACAGCGGGACTTATTGTTTGTTTTGTTCCTTTTAATTATTAAAATCTTAGTCTGTCTCTTTTTAGCCGCTCTTAGGATGGACCCTCTGTCTTTTCTTGAATCTATGTACACGATAAACTAGAGCTTGCCATTTCAAAGAATTAAAGGAAGTTTTGCAATTCAAATTACCTCCCGCTGTGAATGCGTATCTTACTCCTCAGTCAATATCCATCAAATGCACTGGAGTATCATTTGTTTGTTTGTTTTGTGTACGTGTATGCGTATATGTGACCTTTTTCTTTTTTTCTTTTTCTTTTTGGTGGGGTGTGTGTCCCGTTGGGGGGGGGGGGGTTACTCATTTTTCCGTGAGAAATGAAGTGCTTTACCACTGGGCTTGGGACCTGAATTGTCGACCTTCAAGTAGTCTGTAGATTCAAGTAACACTCTAAATTCATCAGTTATTACATTTCTCTTAATGTGATTTTTTCTCTGCAGATTCTTTTGGCAACCACTTCAACAGATGGAAAATGCAGAGTATTTTCCACTTTTATCAAGGGTATTGACAAAAAGTATGACAGATACTTTTAAGAGCCCGTAAACTTATGAAATATCTCCAGATATCTTGCTCACTGTTTGCCATTGCATCTTGGTCAGGGGTTCTGAGTCTAGTACTTCATCTGGCAGCAAATTTGGAGAGGTAATTAATCTGATGCTTTTCTAACATAGGAACTGAACCCCTGCTCCATTGTACCTTCTAATACTTTCCTATTTGGCTATTATCATAGTTGTGCTGCAAGTACAGAAGTCCTGTTATTTGTGAATTCCATATGATGTAACAGAATACTGTGAGTTTGTCTTTTACATGTTGAACCTAATAGTGCCAGGATATTGTTGGAATAGGTAAATGTTTTCAAATCCAATAAAATGTACTCTAGAGGTGGATGCAACTAGTTTCACTTGAACCTGAATCTGTAATTACTGTGATTTTCTTACTGGTTTAAAGCTAATACAACTCCAAGGATGAGGTGTTAGGGACTTAAGGGCTATAAATTATCATCTGGGCCTAAGATTGCCCCTTCTAGTTTGTTCAGAGAAATTTCGGCTCCCCCTCCCCCCTCGCCCGATTGCAAATGTCCGGACTGTTATGTTTCTAATTTTCTAATTTTTTGGACAATTTCATTTTGGATGTTCATAAGTTTCTATATGAGTTCTTACATTATGCTGAAAGTAAGTGTTTATTTGGCTGCTGTTTACAGCAAATTATTCAGCTTGATCTCTCATATTCATGGGCATTTGGTGTGAAATGGTCTCCTAGTGGCAAGACCTTGGCATATGTAGGTCAGAAATACTTCTTATATCATTATTTATTCATGAAGCAACGTCATTGCTCATTTGCTCTGTCACATTTCAGCTGATGAAGTATCACATGTCCTGAAATCTGCTTTGTTAACATTTGCATTTTTGTGATTTCAGGTCATAACTCAATGATATACTTTGTTGATGATGTTGGCCCCTCACCTTTGGCACAAAGTGTCGCATTCCGTGATTTGCCCCTCCGTGATGTGGGTCAGCATCCTTTCTCTTGAAAATGGCTGCTGCTAAGTTCTTCATTCAAGGTGCATTGCTAATAATATATACTACTCTACTTGCAGGTCTTATTTGTATCTGAGAAAGTGGTCATAGGTGTGGGATTTGATTGTAATCCGATGGTTTTTGCAGCAGATGATAGTGGACTGTGGTATGTGATAATTGTTTCGTCTTTTCCTACTGAAAGACCCCTCCCCCACCCCCCAAAGCGCACGGGCACACACACACACAAAAGGTAGGGATAGTCGAGTGGGGATATCGTTTGAAGCCCTACATAATCATGTTTGAAAATTTGTTGTCAATTGCTGATCTGAGGAGGGCCTAATGAAGCTTCTTTTGGGTTGAGATCTGTTCTGAAAGATGCCAATGTCCTTGATTTTGTAAGCCTGTGGATAGAAACGGGATGCTTTCACTTTCTTCTAAGGTTTTTCTTTCCTTTAAGCAGATTTCGTCTGGATCTTTTCACTGTTGTTTTGGTTGTGGCATGGTAGTTTCTGCTGGTAAACATGTGAATTAATTCATCATTTACTGAAACATTGTATTTACAATTACATACATACTCTAGACATTCCCGAAGATTCTTTAAAATCTCGACATGGTGCATGAAAAAATTGTGCTGCTTCAGATCCGTTTGAAAATGAAGTCTATTTAATTTCATTCCAACATCCCTCTCTATAATATATACTGTCTCTTATTGACGTCCCTGTGTATTTCTTGTTGACTTTTGAACCACTGTTGAAACACCCTTCAATTTCTTTCAAGCCAAATATGATCAATACTGGTTGTTGTCATCAAGTATTGTCTTTATTTACTGCCATCTTAAGGGTCTCTATATTGCAAAAGGTTCTGAATCCAATCATAGAATTGCACAATTTTTTGAGCCAAATGAGGCCTAATCAGGCTGAGGATCTCCTGATCTGACCTGAATCTGGCTGCACTTAAGGAATAAATGCTCCAGTCTCTAGGGGGCAGTCACAAAAAACACACCTAACCTCCACATTGGTCCCCAACTTCAGATTTGCTTTGTTTTGGAGCCTGCCATGCAAGTATGCACATATCACAAAAGAGAATTCAGGTACCTTAGCCTATTGCCCTATTCCAAACAATTGAATACCACGCTGCTTTCTGGAGATTTGCTCCAAGCCAATTATATAACTCTGCTGAATTATATAACCCATGACAGTATCAGGTCGCCATAATTTTGTGTCAACGTTAAAGCCAGATCTGAACTTATCCCTGATCTTCATCAGTTTCAGCCAATACCTGCTCACCTTGGTCCCAAAGAGATTTGCCTTCCATGTACCCATGTCGCACCCATTTCACCCATAGATATTCCTTATCACTAATAATCTTCCATCCATGATTTGCAAGGGCAGCCATATTCCATCTAGCAACATGTCGCACATTTGGACCACCTTCTTTATTTGAGAGTAAAAGCTCTTGCGAAAGTTCTCTTTCCTTGCCATAGAAATGCTGTACAATGTTGCACCCACCTTTTTGACGGGAGCTTGGGGTAAAATGAGCATAATTCTTCGTGAGATAATAAGAATTTTCTTTTCTCATTTCCGTGTCTTTTGTTTTTTCTGGGTTTTTTTTGGGGGGGGGGGGTGTAATAACAATTTTACTAATATCAAAGTGAGATCATGCATACAACTAAATAGACTTTTTAGTTCGAGCAGGCGGGTTAAATACAGGTCGGGTGTATTTGGGTTCGGGTAAAATATAGGTTGAGTATATTTCGGGTTCGGGGTAAAATATGAGCGCGTGTATTTCGGTTTTACGGGTTTCGGATCAACCCAACGGGTTTAGAGCCTTTTCTATAAGTTATTTTTCTTTTTTCAAAGTAAAAAATATTGCATATTTATTACCCAAAATCGTCATTATTTAATGAAAAAGCATAATAATTGCAATTTCTCAAAAGAATATTAAAAATATTCAAACTTTTTATTATAATATATAAACATCTTGTATGCGCGGGCAAATAATCAAGCCCCACTTGGTTTTGGGTAGATCAACCCGTACATTGAAAGAAAATCAACAGCGGGTTGGCCATTCATGGAGCAGCCCGTCTAGAGTATTTTAATGGGTTATAGCAGTTTGACCGCGAGTAACCTATTTAATAATTTAATATTTTTATTAACTAACCTACCAATGTTTAATTAGGTAAACTTTTATTAATGGGTCGACCCCAATATGAATACGGCTAGCCATTTTCATACCATTAGCATCACAGATCAAAACTAATTAGAACGAAATCCAAATAAAATTGAATAAAAGAAGCAAAAGATATTATCTTGCAGTTATAACATCAAAATTTTAAATTATTACAAATTAATTAATTTAAAAAATAATTAGACATATTTGTTTAACTAAGTATATAATGGTATGACTTGCGCATCTTTAATATTTGTCTTCTTTAAATTAATTTTTTAAAAAGATTAGACAGTTATTTCATGTACTTTTATACTCATTTTTAATTATTTTCCACTTAAAAGTTGTGTACTATGTTATTTTTAGAGAATGGAGAAGAAAAAATAAGGTTATTGTTTAATTTGTAAATAGATGTAATAGTTATATAATATTTTATACACTATTCGATAAAAATGACCAACCATTATTGTTAAGAGGGATAAATTAGAGGAAAATCAAAAACTAAGGATATGATGTTCGGGTCAAGCGGGTGGGTTCGGGTCGGGTTTGACCCGCTAATTTGCGGGTTTTTCGGATTCAGGTCGAGAAAATTGTGTTCAAAACCCAAAATTTTCGTGCGGATTCGGGTCAGGTTTACGGGTCGGGTCAATTTTTGCCAAGTCTATTACTAAAACATGGTTTCGAGGCTGCTACATTTTACATGCCACTGATTGCCAGTTTACGTTTGAAAAATTCCCTGTCCATATTTTCTATGCGTTCTTGATGAGGAGTTAGCTACTTCCATTATCTAATTCCACCATCGGGAACAGGAAAACATGCCTTCACCTTAACTGTGTTCCTTACAATCTGGCAAGCTTGAGAAGGAAACAAGATTTGCCGAAGATACTTTTGCTTCACATGGTTATTTGCTGTGTCACTTGAACTTGGGTACAGGTATCTGATTAAGATACATTGCCAGTGTCCTACTTGACTCTGTTTAAGAAATTTGTAGATTTCTATCCGAACTTGAAGTGTCAGTTGTCATGTCCATAGAATGTAGAGTTTCCAACGCAGTTATGTTGGGTAAATGTGACACGTCTAAGCAACATTGGTTATACATGGATCTGTAGTTCCAGTTTTCTGTTGGTGTTATTTGATTTCTAGTGTTTGTATTTATACTTGTTCTGAGGGATTTCATTATTTCCAAAGAGAAATTAATCAGAACGATCTGGACAATTTTTGTCCTACAATCTGGCAGGTGTTTTGTTAAATTTCTTGAGGAACGGCAGACACCTTCAACAAATGCAAGATATGGTTCACAGGTAAATACTGGTGCCTTGATTAAGTTTCATGCGAAGGTGTGCCAAACCTTCCTAGATTATTTCTCACCTCTTTCCCAGCTGAAAATTGGGTTTGGCCTGGATGAGTGTTGTTTATCAACCGGCCAAATCTTAACGCACCTAGGGGATATCTGCTGCAGATTCTTTGCAAATGGTTGCTCTCTGGAGCGGAATCTGTGAGAAAGCTTTGACTGAGTTTAAGATGCATTGTTGGCCATCCAGTGCAATGTTCCTGCAGCCAATAACAGCTAAACTTAATTATTTATGCTGCTGGCAGGCAAAGTACATGGAGAAAATCTTGAACACGTACCACCATAGACAGATGACTGGCTGTGATGGTACTGTTCTATGGGAACTTCTTTCCAAGATCCTTGAGTTATCATCCTTTTTTTGGGGGGGGGGGGTCCTGTGTCGGCAATGTGGTAATAGGCTGTTAATCATTGCTTGGCTCCACCCTCTTTGTAGAATTTTTGGATTATTGAGCTGATGGATGAGAACTTGTCCCTGCAGGCTTCTGGAGCGTTTGGGAAACTGTATGGCCAATCAAAGTATGGCTTTGCCAATGATACAGCGGATGATTCTAATACAACTAGACGTGCTCATGAGAACTGCATTACGTATGGCCTCTGCTCTTTGGAATTTGGTCGATCTTTTCCCAATTTCCATGTAGCATTATGTCCTCAATGTATTGTTTGATTCTATTTGCTTGAATGTCAGTTCCATCGTGCCGTTGAAGAAAGGGAAAGATTTAAAAGTGACGCGCTTCAGCACTTCAGGTAGAATATTATGCCTAATTTACAACCCTCTGCTGTGAAGTCTCCTTCAGGATATTGGCTTGTGGCTGGGGATGTGGCAAAGATCAGACTGTTGTGGTCTTTAGAGTGTAGAGGGTCCGATCACATAGTCCGGTTAGTTTGATCAGAGGGATGTGGCAGTATATTAGGGTCTTCTGGGTTTAGGTAATTTTCAAGTCTGCTTCAGTCTGTCCAATAAGTCAGTCAAGAAAATGCAATTGACATTGATCCAATCAGTCTCGTTTCGTGCAAAATTCGGTTGTCTGAGTTTCTATTTTAGTTCAGTTTGGTCTCCGATCATTCAGGTCAGATTAGGGAATGGATTAGTTTTATGAGATGTAATTACCCTGTGTTCTTGTTTGATAATTGTAGGGATTGATGGTAAGGTGGTCATCTGGGAGCTGGGAAGCCACGATTTTGCAGAGTATCGATGAAATGGGAATGGGCATCTTAGGGCACATTTGAGTTTGAGCTTGCAATCATTCCAAAGGTTCAAGGAACCTTGCTATGTTTATTACTGCCTTTGTTGTGAACTGAGGAAACAGATTTCCAGCTAGTTACATCCAGTGTTGGACACATAAGATTTTGGTGCAGATTCTGCAATATGCCAATGTGAACTGTTTTTTGTCTTTCTTTAAACTCATAGCTACATTATGATCTTTGTGCCATGATTTATTAGATACGTATACTTTCAGCCTTCAGGCAGTTCTTTACTCTTTTTTTGGGGGGGGGGGGGGGTTTCTTGGTAAGAGGTAACTTTCAAAATGGCAAAAAAATAAGTTCTTATTTCCTTCCATCAGGATTGGAAAAGTTCAGTCTAAACTCTATGGGTTTGAATCCTAAATGAAGATTCACAATGTTTACTGGGAACAAAATTTTCTTTGGTAAGAACTGGGGATAAATTTTTTCGACAGTGTTATGGTATGAAAGATAATGAACTAATGAATATTCACTAATTGCTTATATGATGCAAGTATGTAACAACTTTTTGGAGTGTTTGGTAAATAACTTTTTGATTAAAAAGAACTTTTTTTTTTATCAAAATTAGCTGTCTGATCAAGTAAAAAAGTTAATTTGGGTATATGATGGAAGAGTTTTTTAGAAGAGCTTTTTGGGTCCAAAAAACTAATTTGAAAAAGCTAATTTCATGAGGTTTTTGGAAGAGTTTTTTTGAAGAATTAGCTCTTTGTCTCACAACTTTATCAGAAACAGCTAATTTTACCAAACAGTTTTTCAACAAACAGTTAATTCAAACAGCTAACAACTAATAGCTAACAACTATTTGACAAACGGAACCTGTTTTAAGGTCATAAAATGAGTTCTACTTATTATGCCTTTGGGTTAATGCCAAACAGTTATCTGATTCCAATTAAATTAAAATAATGTTTGATTGAGTGTAAACAATCTTGTAATGCGAACAAGTTTGTAATTGTATTTTCATTATTGTTTCGTTATAATAAAGTATTGTAAATAGCAATGACCCTATAATTGTGATTATCACAAACTCTATAATCATAATTTCATTATAAGGTTGACTATAATATATTATATTCACCTAAACATCACATAAATTGATAAGTTTTGGGGAGGGAGTAATGTAGACATTGTGATGGTAGGTTGTAGTGCTGGTAAAAATATGTCCGATCGATGACGCAAATTCATCTGAAAATCGGGTAAGGTCACAAAATTTATGTTCGAATTTAAAATTCGGACAATTGGTCATGTTAAATCTTGGTCGGGTTTGGGTTTGGGCATTCATATTCGGGTTGTCCGAATTTTTGAACCATTTTGGGTTTGGACAAATTCGGACAATCGGACAACTAGTTTGGACATCGAACAACTATATTTATGTGTAATTTTAGTTCAAATTCTCTAGAAAATTTTATAAAAATAATTTCGGACAACCAAGTTTGGATATTGAAAAATCGGATTTGGGTCGGTCACACAAAATTTCGGCCGGAATGCCATAAAATCATATCATAAATTCAAACATTCGGACAACCGTGTCCGGACATCGGATATTCAGTTCCGAATCCGAATTTAGCCAACGTGTCCAATTTATAACGGACAAGATTTGAATATGAAGTTTTTATTCGAATATCCGATTTGTCCAAACTCAAATCAGCACGAATCCCAATTTTTAGCAGTAGGTTGCGCCGTTGCAAAAGGTTGACAATTGTGTTAATGGCGTTATTGGCGTCTGCATATGCATGGGCTACCGAAAATGCCCCTCATCAATCATCACGTTTTGCATTCCGCATCCCTAGATTACATGCTTCATTTAGCGGCCACCTCTTTGTGGGCCCCATCACCACACCTGGCAAAATATTTATACACTGACGTACTATATTATATTTGAAAGACAAATATTAGCTATTTGTATTTGTTGTTAATTATTAGTTGTTTCAATTTATTGTTTACATTAACTGTTTGAAATAGTTATTTTTTGAAAAATTATTTAGTAAAATTAGTTATTTTTATAAAATATATTTGATAAAAGTTCATTTATGCTCATATTTCTCATTTATTGCCGACGAAGATTTTTTTTTAATTAGTTGGTCACTTATTTATTTTTAATAGGAATTAAATTTACTTGATATGTATAAATTACCTTCACTCATATAAATTCCATTGTATTACTAATTCTACTAAATAGGAATTAAATCTTCTTATTAATTTATATATAACTTGTTTTTTAATCTAATTTTCGTTTCAATCTAAATTAAAAATGGTGAATGTTTAAGGCTCATAACACAATTTTATTTTGTTGTTCAGTTAGAAATTTTCTATTTATTATTGCGTTAGCTATCTTTCAATATGAATTGAGTTTTTGGGGGTACATTGAGAATTAAAATTTGCATTACATTTAACATTACTACATAAAATTAGCAAGCATTAATGATTTTATCTTGTTATCATCTGTTAAAATAAAATTATAGATATATGGGTTATTGTGAATCATTTTTAATTTGAATTTGAAGATGCAAGTTAAAACTTCGAAGAAAGAGAGCAATGGAATCTATGGATTTTATTTACGGTACTTTAATCAATGACATTTTAGTCTTTTATATTAAAAATCCAAACAACCAGCTTAAGAAAGTTACAAACTTTCGCTTTTTGGGGTGAGAAAAGCTTTTCTAAGAGGTCATTTACTAAACAATCCAAATAACTGTTTAATTAAGTCAAACAGTCAAAACCACCCCAAAAGTCATTTTTGAACAAAAAGCCATCTACCAAACACTCCCTTATTCATATTTAATTTGCACGTTTTAGACGTCACTGTGCTGATTACTAATGAACGCTCCCGGTGCTCCATAATGAAACAAGCTAATGTAATAAAAGAAAACAAGCTAGGAGACCCCCCCCCCAAAAAAAATGCATCGTTATCTCTTCAGTTCAAGTTTTCCTCCATCCAAGTAGTCAACTTAATTCACTTAAACATACCCAGATCGTAGATATTAGTGTACCATAAAATAGAGATCGGTTGATAATTGCTTCTCCTTTCTAATAGCCAAAATCTAGAAAACCTTCATGTCATGGTTTTGTAAGTGATGCTGAAAATAAACACCATGTCTTCCACATCTCTATTATGCTTTAACCTCATCAATTCATTGTAACTTCTCAAGTTGTACTTGATCTTACGGATAACTTGTTTGAACTTGTTAAATGCTAATCATCACCGTTAATTACTCTTAAGTCAACGAACTTCCCAAAATGCGTTGATTTTTTCCTAATATGCCTTAAAATGGATTGTTCAAGGAAATTTTGATGTGTTAATTTGAGTAAGTTGAAAGGAAAGTCGTCATGATGGAACCATAATAAATTTCATTATACTATAACTCGCTGTTGTTTGCAAAAGATACAAAGATGTTGAAGAAAGCGGTTAATGGCCTGAAGGCAAGATGCTACAAGGTTTTTTATTAAGTCGATAATATATTTATCATTAACTTTTTAGAGAGAGTATTTATGTTAATGTTTTAAATGTATTCCTGTTAGGTGATTTTCATTATAAATATTGTATGATTATTCATTAGTAAATTTCTTTTTTCTATAAAATAATTGAGTAAATTTTTTTTTTAATAGTTAGATCATTATTATTAATGCTAAAATACTTTTTAACAACTTGTACATTCAACATATTAATGTAAGGAGAATAAACCTCTCTTAAAACGTACTCCTTATCTTTTTGATAAGGACTATGTTTTAGTAGAGGTTTATTCTCCTCATATTAATGGTTACTTGACTTCGGTAATCAATGATTAAGAGCAAACCAAAAAAAAAATTAGTTCATTTATTGCTATTTTTTCTAAAATTTATTTGGATATAAATTGCACCATTCTTCTTTTCATCCATATTGAGTTTTACTAAGAAATCAGGATTAGCTCAAGCCTTATAATTCGGATCATCATCCCCCTCCAGTTCTAACACAATAACTATACCGTCCACCAGGGTGGACAAATGCATTTGTACAACTGGGCCCACCCACTGCCTAATTGGCTCCCCAGCATGCAAAAACTACATAACGCACCACCTAAAAATAAAAAAAATAAAATAAAAACAGAGCATGGTAACTGCTGCAAGTTCAAAACACCACGACCCAAAAACTTCCCTCACTTTCTCTCTCCCAAAACCCACTCAACTTCGTGCTTCAATTGGAGAAGTTCTGCTACATTTGCTCACCGATTTTCTCAAGAAACCTTTGCAAAATCGTCACTGAAGTTTCAAGCAAACAAAATCGAGGTAAGTTTTAGCAAATTCGAAATTTATTGGCATGATCGAAAGAAAACGACGAATTCTTTTCGCATTCTAGGTTCTAACAAAATCGCACATTTATTATCGCGTTTTTCAAATGTTTGCAGATGGAAGCTCAACAATCATCAGTATCGAAGAAGAGATGTGCTACTAATGCATCAAAAACTCGTCAGAAGAGGTATGTTGACAACCTGAAAACTTCTTAAACCTAAAGTTAGTGAGCAAACGTGCATAACTAGTGAGCCGTATGTGCTTGTTCTTCATTTTGTCTGCAAATTTACAATGAACATGTTTACCTTGATGTTCACTAATACATCCAAGACACTTTTAACTCAACTATTAGGGTTCTGTTCAATAGTGAGTTGTAGCTTGTATTGTAGTGAGCCATAACTTCATTTTAGTGAGTTGTGAATTATGTAGTTGTTCTTGTACATATATGTCTGCTACAGTGAGTCGTGTGCTATAATGTAGTGAGCTAAGGCTTGTATGTAGTGAGCGATAACAAAAATCTAGTGAGTTGTGTGTTATGTGCTAGTGCCTGTCAACGTATACATGCTCCAGTCAGTTGTGCCATATATTTTAGGGAGCTATGACAAAACTGTAGTGAGCTGTGAATAATATGCTAGTTCCTGCCAACATATGGATCCTATAATAACATCTATCTTATAATATAGTCACATGCTCTTTACACCCTAGTGTGCCATGCTTAGTAAGCCAAGAATTGTATATAGTGAGCAATGACAAATATCTGGTGAGCTCTGGATTATGGGCTAGTGCCTATAAACATATGCATGCTCAAGTGAGTTGTACAATATATTTTAGTGAGCCATGATAAAACTCTAGTGAGCTGTCAACATAAGCATCCTATACTAACATCTATCTTATAATATAGTCACCTTTCCTTTAGGCCATAATGTGCTATGCTTAGTCAGCCATGACAAACATCTGGTCAGCTTTATATTATGTGCTAATGCCTGTCAACATATGCATGCTCAAGTAAGTTGTGCCATATATTTTAGTGAGCTATGGCAACATATGCATCCTATTGTGACTTCTCTCTTATAATGTTGTGAGCTTTACTTTACATCCTAGAGTTACCTTCCTTAAATTGTTAACGAGAGTACCTTTTATTCTAGTGTGCTATCACATTTCCTGCAATATTAACATAATATTCAATAATATTTCATAACATAGGTCAAAGACAGAAGCATCTATCACAAGCCCTGAAGACATCATCATGAACATTGTCAGAGGCATCTCAAGTGAGCACGTGAACGTTAGGTAATTACCACTTCAAATACATGAAAAACAAACACAATGCAGTCCATTGCGCTAACATTTTTTTTTCCTTTTTTATTGCAGCCCAAGTGATCAAAACAAAAGAAACCAAAACAACTCAAGATGATATTCCTCACAAGTCAGGCAAAGGTATTTATACATTATATTCTATTTTAATACCTGTCAAATATTAAGCCCTGACATATGGACTGGTGAGCCAACACAAATGTCTAGTGAGATGATAAGCAAATGCAGTGAGCGGAAAATTGTATTTAGTGAGCTGACCTGCAATTCTAGTGAGCAGACACCTATGTTTAGTGAGCTGACCTATAATTGTAGTGAGCTGACAACTACGTTTAGTGAGCTCACATATAATTCTAGTGAGGAGACAACTATGTTTAGTGAGCTGATTTATAATTCTTGTGAGCAGACAGTTTATTTTAGTGAGCTGAAATATATATATTGAGACACACATTACAATTAACATTACACATTTATTTACTTATACATCTTGTTCACTTATACAATATACCATGTACAGCAGCACCAAAGGCAACCAACGCAGCTCAATCAAAGCATCGACAAACCCTATCCACCGCAATGGAGACAACCTCGGCTGGGAAAACAAGTTCAACAAGTACTACTGCAACCAAGAGAAGGCTGAATCAAGAAGCGAGGTAAAACAGAAATATTTGTACTCCACCAACTTCAGAAGATGAACAGCCAGAAGCTCCCACAGCAGAGGTGAAACAAAAACACCAGGAAGAGGGAGGACAACCATTACAGCCTACTCACCAGAAAGAGGGAGGACAACAACAACAGAGACCAGCAAACCCACCTCAACCAAGCAGTAGAGCATCAAGGAAAAGACTAAAGTTCGTGTTAACAAAAAGGAAAACAATGCATAGTAAAGACATAGCACAAGAAAGCTCTGAAAAAACCATTACTGATGGTCATCAACAACCTTCTGAGGAAACAGATGACACGGTGGAGGGCACCACTTACAAAATGCCTCCCCCTGGACATGTTGATGAATCAGACTCTGATGATGAAGTATTGGTTAAGAGAATAAAGAAGATAAAAGAAGGGACAAAGTCCAAGCCAAAGAAAATGCAACTGAACGCAAAAAAGTGTGTTAAGTCACAACCCGGGAAAAAGGAGGATGTGAAAAAGATTCCTAAACCTCCTGTAAAAAGTGCACAACTCTTAGTTACAGAGCATGAAAAGGAAAATAAATCCCTGAAGAAGAAGTAGCATGTCCAAAAAAGTGCTGTTGTACCTGTTGAAGGCCCCAAGTCCGTGCAATCAGTGCCAAAGCCTATAGAGGGGGACACAAAACACAAGAAGATCTTCCAATCAAGAATGTCACTGTTAGGGTTTGTTGGCATGATTGCTCACTTCAATGAGGCACAGACAGAAGCAATACAACATATGGATTTTGGAGGATTCCTCTACTTACAGGTCACAGAACTGCCAGGGGATTTATGCAAATGGCTAGTAGATAGATTTGATCCATACTCCGTCACACTGTACATATCAAAACACAAAAGAATTGAGATTACACCAATGAATGTGCATATCACATTGGCACTCCCCATTGGTGGAAAGAAAGTTGAGGAATATTATGGGGAAAAGCCTAAAAATGCCACATATAATCAAGTCCTTGATGCATGGAGAAAAGACTAGAATCTGCAAGATGACACCCCTAAACTGAGCCAAATGCCACATTACATTCTTAGCCAGACTGATGCAGGGGAGAGTTTCAAAAGAAACTTTGTAATGTACATGGTATCATGCTTCTTCAATGGTTCAAAGAACGTACATTGCTCACCCTATTTTGCTAAGAATGTGGCTCATGTTGAGGACATAGCATTAATTGATTGGTGTCAGTACACCATTGACAGATTATGTGAATCTGTCAAAAAGAGGGCTTCAAACTTCGATGGCCTTATTCTATTTTTGATGGTAAGTTCTTTATGCTATATCAAAATATCATGGTTTCAGTGAGCACAATGTCATATTTAGTGAGCTACACACATATAATTAGTGAGCTAAACATACATTGTAGTGAGCAGACGATGTATTTTAGTGAGCAGTCCAAAACTTTTGGTGAGCTAAACATATTTCAATTGAGCACGTCATATACTTCAGTGAGGGCAACATAAATTATAGTGAGCAGAAGATGTATTTTAGTGAGCAGTCCAACACTTTTGGTGAGCTTCATATATGTCATGGTGAGCATCGAATATACTCTAGTGAGCGCAACATTCATTGTAGTGAGCAGAAGGTGTATTTTAGTGAGCATACGAAAACTTTTGGTGAGCTATACAGACTGATTATAAAGAATATTTCTCTTGTAGATGCTATATCTTGATAGGGTTCTCTTGACAAGAATGACTGTTCAGAGGCAATTCCCAACAATTAAGGTCAGGACAATAGAAAAGCTAAGGGAAAGAGTCAGACAAGAGAGAAAAGCCAATCAACCTGCTGGAACAGATGCGCCAAAGGGCTTTGGAAAGGAAAGAGTAGAGCCTCTAATACAAATACACAAGGAAATGCATGCTGACCCACCTCTAATAGAGAAACCTCAGCCACAAAAAGAAGAACATCAAAATATCTTACCAGAAGATGATGAACCATCAGAGTTAGAGGTAACATTTATTTCTTTGTCTCATTTATAACAATCAAGTACAATGAAATATTTTCATCAAATATGTATCTAATATCTTAAATAACTTTAATGTTGTCTACATTGCAGAAAGATATGGAAGAAGTGGCTGAAGTAACAAAGGCTTTAGCTAGTGCATTCAAGAGGTACATGACATTCATGGACTACTTGTCCAAAAGATACCCAAACAATGAAGCACTAAAGAAGATAAGAGATAAGGCCATAAACATGTTTACTTCCTACTGTGAGGCTCAAATCTCCAAATCCCCACCAATGACCCAAAGAGAAAAGCGCGATGAAACTGCTGAGATACCATCATTCAGTCAGGATGATGAATGGTGGAACAGAGCTTCTGTACTTGAGGCCATAATTGAATTGGAGAATGCATTTGTAAGGAAACAACAGACCAGCAGCACCAACAGCAAATCATCTGCATCAAGGTAATGTGCCAACGACATGCCAAGTTTTAAGCTCATTGATGAGAGCCAAAGCCTAACTACTGCAACACCAACAGCACCAACATCACTTCACACACCACCTTCATCCCCCCTGCAAAAGTAGATCAAGCACCACCACCCTCCACCACAGCTGAGACATATCACACACCACCAACTTCCCCTCGTCCACAGACACAACAGTCACCACCACCTTCCCCTCCTCTACAAACACATCAGACACCATCACCTTCCCCCCCTCCAAAGGAACATTAGATACCACCACCTTCCCTTCCCCCAAGGGTACATCAATCACCACCGCCTTCCCCTCCTCCACAAACACATCATACACCGCCACCTTCCCCTCCTCCAAAGCCACATCAAACACCACCACCCTCCCCCCCCCCCCTCCACAACACCCTTCACAAACCCTTGAGACACAGCCACCACAAGAATTATCTCATACACCACCACCACCCCCAATTCGAGAGACACAAACAGATGGGGAAGAAAAACAGAAAATCACTGAAGGAGAGTAGAAATTTCAAGACCGAGAAGAAGCAAAGAAGAAAAAGGGGAAAAAGGATGGTAAGGATTTACATTAACCATGCTTTCACTTTCACTTTCAGTGAGCATACTCTATAACTTGGTGAGCAAAAGACATATGTTAGTGAGTGAGTTGGTGAGCATAACCATATATTAATGAGCATAATCAATAACTTGGTGAGCAAATAATATATATTAGCTAGTGAGCAGAAGATAAAATTTAGTGAGCATAGAGTATAACTAGGTGAGCAGAACACATAAGTTAGTGAGCAGTAGTTATATTGTAGTGAGCATACTGTATAACTTGGTGAGCAGAATACATATGTTAGTGAGCACAACTTATATTCTAGTGAGCACAAAGTATAACTTGGTGAGCAGAACACATGTGCTACTCAGCAGGTCACCATGTGTGACTATAAGGATCATATATGATAGTGAGCACAACAAGTATTTCAGTGAGCTCAATAACTATTTTGGTGAGCACTTACTCATATTATGTATGCAGGAAAAGAGCACAGCAAGGAGCCCAGACATCAGCCGAGGAGAGACAAAGACCCAATGACAGAGCCCCTCTGTTCTCCTTTTGTGGAGAGAATAACCAAGGTTACAGGGGATTTGTCAGCCCATGAGAGGATGGTAGCTGAATATGTATTCCATCCGTCACAGGACCTTGATTCAAAGTCAGCACATAACTCTGACACATACCACTCTTAAAAACACTTAAAATAAAATGAATATAAACTTACATTGTTTTTTTTTTTACTTTTCTTACTGAACCAGTGAAGAAATCTTTGATAACGACATACATGTTGCATATCGTTATCACATGTCTACGATGCGTCCAAGAGAATACATTGATGCCCAGGTGATCAATGTTTGGGTTGCTCTCCTCAACAATTTGGAGAGAAAGAGAAGTGAGAGATCTCCAGGAAGATTTTTTGCACCAGTGGATGCAATGGTGAGTATATACTTATTTTACATCTACACAAATGCACATAATCAACCAACTAATTATACTACTGCAAACATTCAGTCAACCTTGGACCCCTTGATAAATCAAGCAAAATCAATGGACACAAGGTACATTGATTTTGAAACAATTCTTCAAAAAGAATTCCAGAGATGTGACAAATAGATATCGGGGAAATAATTGCATCTGGTAAGCAATAATATAATACATTTTATTTGTATATAACAAACATCACATTGCATAATACTAATCATTCTCTAATTTCAAGGTGTTCTTCCCCGTATGTCACAAGAAGCACTTCTTCATCTTCTGCTTTGATTTGAAGGAGGACAGGCTCGATATCATGGACAACATGCACATCACTGCTCCATACAAAACCACATACGGACAAACCCATCTGTTAGTGGTATGTTCAAATGCTCATTGAATCATTTACTCTATAATACATCAACACAAAAAGTTGGTGAGCTTACAAATGTGATGAGCTATCACATATTATTGCTAAACTAACACATAATATTGGTGAGCTACCTCACGTACATGGTGAGCCAACGCACATTTGTGGTGAGCTAACACATAATATTGTTGTGCTAACACACGTATTTGGTGAGTTCATATGTATATATAGTGAGCTAATGCTCATATTTGGTGAGCCAATTCACTTTTGTGGTGAGCTAATGCCCATTTCTAGCGAGCTGAACAAAATTATTTATTCTACACAGACAAGATCTTTTGGAAGATTTCTTCAAGAGAGTGTTGGCCACCCGAAGCATAAAATTGTGAAGAACATGAAACAAGTGCGAATGAGAATGCAATGGAGGACAACATATAATGTCACAGACTGTTGAATTTTTTGCATGAGGCACATAGAGACTTATTTTGGACAAGGAGATAAATGGGATTGTGGCTTCAAGAAAAATGAAGTAAGTTTACCAAACATTTGTTCTCTGCAAAAATATGTTCAACACTAATTAATGGTTCATTTTTTTTTATTTTTTTTTTGGTTTCATTTGCAGGACAAAAATCTGCTTGATGTAATGCGAGCAAGGTACTGCTATGAAATCGTCAACAATGAAGACAACATATATAAAAATAGGGTAAAGAGGCTTGCCAAAGAGTTCCACGATAAACAACAAGCAGAACTCAATCCAAAATCAGCCCAACCTCAAGTGCAAACATCATGACTAATTTTAGAATAATTATAGAAACTTATGTTTACAGTCTAATTTATAGTTAGACTAATTTTAACTTAGACTGTTACCATTCATACATTTAATGATGGTGAACTACTAGTAAACAACATTCACTATTTGATATATTTAATCGATTACTATATCAAATTCCAGTGAGCTAGAATACACATGGAGTGAGTTCATATCAAAATCCAGTGAGCTATATCTTTTACTATGCTAAATTCTATAAATACGTGCAGAATCAAACTACAATGATATTTTCTTTGTAATTTTAACTCAAATATTAAAGTGTTCAGCATGTCATTGTCATACAATGCCATTCTTTTACAATGTAAAGTCATCAAAAATATTACATTAGTCTTGTGGAAAATAGTGAGCTAACACATAAAACTAGTGAGCTATGAATCTCCAGCAGTGAGCAACAAATTATGAGTGTTAATAGTATTCACCCTACTATAACCTTCAAAATTATTCGGCATCATTTACTTAAACTTCAAAGAACTACACATCATGATGATAAAGAATACACATTCGACCACTATTAATCAAGAAACAGATTTACAGTAAAAATATTTATTCAAGTCATACTATTGATTCAACTGATTGCTAGGAATCGTATCCCCATTTGTTTGCCTCAACCTTTCATCAAAAATCAAGCTAAAAACTCTATACATTTCATTAAAGTCTACCGCTCGATTAGACGAAATTGGGGCATTAGACGAACCTGCAACAACAACCTAAACCACCACAGCAAAGAACGTATTGGTTGTGAGCATATATATGCATATAGTGAGTCAACGTATCAATAGAGTGAGTGCAACGTGTAAGAGTAACAGTGTGAGAACTGAAAACGTAGTGAGCCAATCCAAACATTTAGTGAGCGCAACCCATATAGTAGTGAGCGTATTAAAACAATTAGTGAGCCAAATACAGATATTAATATAAGAAATATGCATTATTAAATCATGTTATCAATAGAATTTTACCTGATCTTGAGATACAACCCCTCCATCTCTTGAATAAAACCTTACCTTCCTTGATATAACAATGTTTGCTATTTTCTCCATCGTACTCTTCCTCCTTACGTTCCTTTCACCTTTGTTCCTCGAACCTTTAGGGTTACCAATGATTTTATTACCACCACTACACTGTTGATCATTTTCAGTCTTAGAAACATAAACAGAACCAACAACAATACCAACATCACCCTTCAGCTTGGCAAAGGCATCTTTACATAGCTTTCTTACTTGACTATTTGATTCACTTGCAAGAAGCAAAGCCTCAAACTGCCTATGCATCTGAACCCTCCATATAGAACCGGGAACACCAGATGCATTACTACTGTTTACAACTTCTTCTACAACCCCTGGGGGTCTTGCTAACCTAGTCCATCGTTTCAAAATATATTGATCAGGGACTTTAGCTACAAAATGAACATTAAAAATATGCAAGTAGTGGCAGCAGAGAATACCACTCTCACTATACTTTTTACAATTGTAAACAATGTTATGGTCTGGGACATTAAACCTAACCACAAACCCAAACTTCTTCGAAAGACGATTCTCATACACAACATATGCATGCTCTGTACCGTACAACGTTTGACTTGAGCTAAGCAGATCTTGACAGCACCCTTCTCCTTTAATGTACTCATTCTCAAACACTTTGTACAAGTTGTTCATATAGATCTTTAAAGCATGCTGCAAAATGCTAACATGTGGCAAGTATATTTCGGAAAATCATCCTTATTTTTTACATTCTCGTCCTTCTCCTTAATCCTCCACTCAGTAACAACGTCACAGAATATATTGTAAAAATCAAACAACCCACAAGTGGCATTGACTCTCTTTGACAAAGAAGCATTTGTCGACTTACTTCTTTGTGATGATAAAATGCCACCAAAGAAAAAATCCTTGCAATAGACTGGACACCATTTTTCTTTCAACCGAAACAGTCTAATCAACCAAGCATTTTCAGCACAAATAAAAATCAGTAACCACAGACAGGGCTTACCTCTGCCAACAAAAGTTAAACTCTGCTTCTGTATCATATCTCATCGGAACATGGTCAAACTTATCAACAAATCCACCCAATACTCTAAGATGACCAATATTCTTTTTGGAATTCTCCAAGATGTGCCAAGTATACAACCTATGCTTTGCCAATGAGAACACCTTCTCAATAGCATTTGCCATAGAAAATGCTTGGTCCGTCATTATAGTTTTCGGTTGAACATTACCCATAGCTTCCAAGAATGTTTCAAATAACCACACAAAACTCTCAATCTTCTCATTCATAAAAAACCCGCATCCCACCATAACATTCTTTGTATGGTGATTCATACAAACAAAAGGTGCACAAATAATCTCATAACGATTGGTCCTATATGTTGTGTCAAATACAACGAGATCACCAAACAACATGTAATCACATTTCATTTGTGTATCTCTCCAAAAGAAGCACGTCAAACAATCGTCCCGTCCAATTTAAACTTGTAAAAAAAAATCTTGTTCATTACCACACTTAGCTTCCAAAACACACATCAAATGGTTGGCATCGCCCCCATCTAAGGTCCTCTTCATTTCATTTGCAACACTATTGTACGCATCCCTCTCGTTAAAACCAAGTGGTGGTGAACCCCCGACCTCATTTCTCAGAAGCCGATACGCATGCGAAACTTTCATACCATTTCTCCTCATCTTTTGGAAATAATCCACATGAGCCTTCTCGACTTTTTTATGTGACCTCAACTTATGCACCTCATCTTCCAAAAGCAGTTCATGATTATGAACCATATCATGCTTCTTACAAACACATTCCCCATTTGGTTCAATGTAAAATATAACCCTAGCTTTACAATTACACCTCCAACTTCGTTTGCTAAATGTCTTGTCTTGTTTCCCTGGACACCTTTTAGCACCTTGTTTGATGCAGCAAAACTCCCTTGAACGAACCTCTTGTGAACCCTCTCTCCTTCGCAACTTATCACACCTAATGGAAAAACCCTTACGGAAAGCATACTCGTTATATACCTCGAATGCAGCATCTACAGAACTGACCCTTTTACCAATCAGCTCTGATTCTTGACATTCCTTTATTTCAACAACACATTCATCACCATCTACACATTTCTCCTTATCAATCATAACATAGTTAGATACACCACCACCACCATTACAATCATCAGAAGCCACCCTTTTGCCCTTTGAATCACTACCACGGTTACACAAAATCCTAACATAATCACCAACATCAACTGCCTCAGCAACGCAACGATCTAATGTAGATGTGTAAAACGAAGTATCATCTGCATAAATATTTTTTTTTTTGTGGTGAGCTATAATTTACCATTGGTGAGCACATGCTTCATTCCAGTGAGCCAAAAGCTTGTCTTAATGAGCACAAAATGCTATGTACCGTGCTCGAATGCAACAGATTCTGTTCCATGATAGGGGCAAAATTGAATGTAGGAATTACATTTCGTGTGCACTGAAAGTGATAAATGATTCATGCATATAATGTGAACCTCAGTGAGCTTATGGTATTTTCATTAGTGAACCAACGAGTATATATAGTGAGCACATAACACAAATTGGTGAGTTGTTGTTTCTCATATGTAAGTAAACATATTATATAGAAAAACAATCATAGCATTTGTGGTAAGCTATAATGCAAACTCAGTGAGCCCACGCTTCAATCCTGGTGAGCTAAACGTTACTTTTAGTGAGCAAAAAGCTGTTATGTTTAGTGAGCGAAATATATACCACTAGTGAGTCAACGACTATATTTAGTGAGCCAAAAACCCATAACGATAAGCAATCGCTTCTCATATGTCAGCAACCAAAATTCACCTAATCTTCAACAATTAAATCAAAAAATCACTGTAAACTTCTATATTAACCGAAATTAACACAAAACACAAAAAACTTCTATACTTATACATCTTCTTCCGATCAAACATTCTATCAAAAATGTAGAACAACAAATCGCAAAATAACATACTCGATAATAATCGCATTATAATGTAAGATCACGACACCACAACAATGAATGCATACTAGTTCAAACAACTTGAAACTAACTAATGAAAAATCCACGCATCCAACTTCAACATACGAGCACAAAAACAGAGAACCAAAAACGATATCAAACCTAACGACGAAATCGCGTTTGAAGAAGATTCAACATCAATAGCAGCATTCAGATCAAATTCAATCATTTCGTGAAGAACTGGCAGAATACTAAAGCAATTGCAACAACGATCACTGGCTGCAAGAATGAGAGAGGTTGAAAACGGCAAACCGCAAGTTCAAAAATTGAGAAGAATGTATTAGTTTTTTTTTTAGATGAAAGTTCAAATAAGCAACACACATAACAGATAGGAGGTGGGGCGGGGTGGACAAATGAGTTGTCCAACCGGTTGTACGTAATAATTTACGATTCTAACATAAACTAACAAAGAGTTTATTTAATTTTATTTTATTTTTCTAATAATAGAGGACCATTACTTCCTCGTTTAAAATACCGGGAACCACCAACACGAGGAGGTTAACAACTTCGAGACGTATACGAAACGAACAGCCTGCAAATTGTGCAAAATTTAACAAACAAAAGACAAAGATCAGAGGAGGGTAGAGAAGACTTGGATTATATCTTCGAATTGGGAAATTGGGTTCTCAATGCCTTCATCAGAAATGGAGACTGTGGATTCAAAATCAACTATGGCTCATGGCAGATTGGCTGTTCTTACAGCTCATCTTGCAGCATCAGTTGATCCACCGCTCACTTTCTCTCCAATTCTGGATAGGATCTGCGTTTCATCTCAATCTGCAGTTGCCCCGCCGCCTAATTTGAAAGGATCTCTTACTGTAGTTGATGAGAGAGCGGGGAAAAAGTACCAAATTCCCGTGTCTGTAGAAGGAACTGTCAAAGCTACAGATTTTAAGAAGGTAAAATCTGAAATGGGTTTGTTTTAGTTGTGGTTTTTGAGGGGTTTTTGGTTTGAATTTGATTGGAATTTGGGTTTTATTGATGTGGGTCTATTGGTCTTTGTTATGGGTGTTTTTTTTTTTTTAAATTACAAAAATGATTGATTAGTGATCTTTCTGGTAGAGTGTTGTTTGCATGTTGGTTTGTGATCAAGGGGCTGACTTGCTGGATAATTTGCGGTCTGATATGGTTTGAAGACAGTCTGCAAGAAAGTGCCTTTGGCCTCTCGAGGTGTGAGGTGAAGGCTGCGTAGATCCATGATCGAAGCTTTGGCACTATCTTTTGTTGATAGGTTAGGAGGTCCTTTTCCTTGTCTTAAAGTAGGTTGAGATGTCCTGTCGTATTGAATCTAACAGTTTTTTTGATGGGTATTGAAAGTTAGAGGTTGTTTCTTGCATATTTGGAGGTGCCTTCATCTTCATTGGCTTCTCCTTGTAGCCTAATTTTGGTTTAGTGGAGGGACTTTGCCGGACAGAGAGAGTGTGTGAGTATTGTGGCGTGTAAGGTTTTCTTGGGTTGCTTTACTGACCTGGGTTTGAGTTATGCAGACATTGGGTTTTACGCCTCCCTTTGAGAAAGAGGGAAATAGACAAGGTGTAAACTGAGTGAAAATTGGGAAGGTGGCCAAATGGTCTGAATTTCTTAAGTGTCTATGCATGCATGTTTCACAGTTCTTTGTGTTTGATTGTTGAAGGAACTGCTGTAGTACTGAAACGATGTTGGCTAGCTGTTATATAAGTTTCTTCCTTCTTCGCTTCTTTCCTAGTCATAGTGACTGTTGAAGGTGGTTATTTCACTGCTGCTGCTTCTTATTTCCACTTTGAAGTATAGGATGTCACGTTGCAGTTGAAATCTGGGAGCTTTGCCTTGCTATATTACTGTTTAGTGTTTACATATATGTTAAGTCTGATGTTTAATTTTTTCCCCTGCTGTAACAAGCAGATTACAACAGGAAAGAATGACAAGGGGCTCAAACTATATGATCCTGGTTATCTCAATACTGCTCCTGTTCGCTCATCAATTTGCTATATTGATGGCGATGAAGGAATCCTTAGGTACAGAGGCTTCCCTATTGAGGAACTAGCTGAGGGCAGCTCATTCCTTGAAGTGGCCTATCTCCTGAGTAAGTACTGTTATTGGAGGCCTGTACTCATACATACGTTGCAGTTTGTACAGTAAAACTTTTGCTACAATAGTGTGCTCTGGACTGGACCTGTCAGAATGTATCCGTAGAAGTTGCAAAGAATGTGTAATTCAACCTTTGGTTCACATAAGTGGGAATCTTTAGCTTGATTATAGTGGGCTAAAACAACATGTCTTACAAAACCTTCACGTACTTCCTTTTCTATCGAGTAATTGGCAATGAAAAAGCTTTTAACACAGGGCCCGACAGCAATAGACTATTTGCAATTTGAATCTGGCATGCCCACGCCCAGCTGAGCCAGGATTTGGGGTTATGAATTTGGATTTTGGATCTAGTTTATCACCTACTGAATGTTGGAAACAGAGGAAAATTGAACTTATTTCCCGGACAATAATGATTATTGAGAGTCACCAGATTATGTTTTTGGCATTGAAAAATAGGCATTATGAAACCTCAATGCTATGGTCTTATTAGATTTAGAGCTCCATGAGAGTATGTGATGCATTGTTGCTGGGTTAGGTCCATTACATCATGTGTAAGTGAGACAAAGTTGCAAGCATAATGTTCTAAGGCTGATGAGTCTATGGTCTCTTTTAAGTTTGACAACCATTTTAATTTGTGTTAGACCAATGATATAGTATTTTATTTAATGATGAGTTTCTCGATACACTGAATGACCTTGGCGAGATAAAACGTTCGGCCAACAGTAGTTAGATGTTTGTTTAAATGTGATGTATTGTAGTTTTATTGTCCATACTGCATGTGATGTGCGTTCTTATCCCCCTCTACCTGCCCCTGAAGAAAATATAGGCCACTAAGTTAGTCCTGTTGTACTCAGATCCATTAAATTCTTTCACCAACTATAATGTGGCAGTTTATGTGAAAAGCACTTAAGTTGAAGAAGCTATGAGCATGGTCCGTTGTTCATTACCATTGCATGCGATTTATGTAGCCTCCTTAGCTGGGCAAGGTAATTGCTGGACATGTGCTGCATGAGACTAGATTTTGGAGCGGGTGTCTCTAAGTGAAGTGCTTTTTGAGTTGATTTGAATGTTTCTATTGGTGCTCCTAGTTATCTAGTAGGGAGGATTATGGTGAACAAGGTATTAATCAGAGAATTGTAGGATGGAACATTAAAAATATTGGATAAGAGTGCAAACGGCTGATGCGAATTGAAGTTACTCCTATCTATCAAGTTTCTGATGTCTTCTTTTTTTATTAGGCCCTACATGGTTTCTTTGAAATGACGGATGGTTCACTTTTGCAGTGTATGGAAATTTGCCTTCTGAAAGTCAGCTGGCAGACTGGGAATTTGCTGTCTCTCAGCATTCGGCTGTCCCTCAGGGAGTATTGGTATGTTTTGTGGATTTTGAAAAGACTAAGCCTACAGGTCATTAGTTACTTGCAGCCTTTGTTTCTCCAATCTATAGCGAGCTGCAATTTTGTGCTGGGTGATGGTGACATAGACAGTTATGATTCTGTTTTGCAGGATATCATACAAGCAATGCCTCATGATGCACACCCTATGGGTGTTCTTGTGAGTGCAATGAGTGCTCTCTCTGTCTTTCATCCTGATGCTAATCCTGCTCTGAGGGTAAGTAAATGGTTTCACAAGACACATATGTCACTTATATTTGTCCTTTCTTGAATTTTCGTTTTTAATCAAATTGTGTCTTGGAATTTTTATTCTGTCGTTCTTGAAATTGTCTAAGATAAGCCTTCATTCTTTCATGATTATGTCAATTTAATGTCTTCTTATGGTTATATGAATACCTAAAAGTTTTGTTCTCTGGTGTACTTCTTTGGATATGATATGTCCTCTATGAGACCTAGCTGACCATAAATAATTACTCTGTGTCCATGGATATGTAAAATTAGAGAGGACTCGGGCTTTCACCATGCTTCTGTGGGATGTGAAGGCTAAATAAACCTTATCGTCTTGTGGAGACTTGCGTTTTTCAGTACTTAAACTGGATTCTCTGCGTTGATTATGCTTCCTGATAGATAATGAAGCCTGTGAATATCATATATCATGTTGATAAGTTATTTGGTGGTTACGTTTTTAGATCATTTGTTTGCTGCTAGTTAGAGTTACTAGGATCACAATAGACGGAAATGCACAACCTGTAGAGGAATGTGAAAGGTTGCCAAGTTGAAGTTACCCAGGATTCAGATAGCTCTGCGGCGTGGCATTCCCAGAACCTATTACATAGGGGATAATGTATCCAGGCAAATATGATTCTACCTGATAGATAGATGCTTTTGACACTTTGAATTTATTATGTCAAGTCATTTATATCTTATCTCTGCCATCATATTCGATTAATGAGTCTATTCCTTCATTTTTTTGAATCGACATTAGTGTCAAATCATTATGTAGCTGATATGCTCCAATCTTCTCTTATTTTGCAGGGTCAGGATCTTTACAAGTCAAAGCAAGTGAGGGACAAACAGATAGTGCGGATACTTGGGAAGGTGAGTGTCATTTGTTATTTCTATTCTTCCAGCTACGGCACAAACTTAAAAGTCATCCCTAAAAATCAATGGTTCAAAACATTTGAGCCCTACCTCCCCCCCCCCCCCCCCCGCCCGGCCAAAGAAAAAGAAGAAGAGAGAGACCGCAAAAGAAAAATGACTTGTGACTTTTGCAGGCACCAACAATTGCAGCTGCAGCTTATTTGAGATTGGCTGGACGACCCCCAGTTCTTCCTTCTAACAACCTGTCTTATTCGGAGAACTTCCTTTACATGCTTGACTCATTGTATGTTCCACTTTCCTATTAAATGCCACAACTGGAGCTATCGATGTGTGTTTGGGCTGTATTTTTGCATGCTTGGTTTTTATTCATGGAACTCTAAGGATTCTAGGGCAGATTTCTGAACAAAATTCCTGTTGCAATTGGTTTCATTGCGTGCAGGGGAAATAGGTCATACAAACCAAATCCGCGGCTAGCTCGGGTCGTAGATGTGCTTTTCATACTGCATGCTGAACATGAAATGAATTGCTCGACAGCAGCTGCCCGACATTTGGCATCAAGGTATATAATCATTAAATCAAACGAGAATTTCAGAGGTTTTCGCTTCATGTGTGCATCAATTAAGATTCTTATGTCAACTATTTGCAGTGGTGTTGATGTGTATACGGCTCTTGCTGGTGCTGTTGGGGCACTGTATGGTCCTCTTCATGGTGGTGCTAATGAGGTAAGCATAAAGTCAGGTTGCAAGGCGGGTAGTTCTAAATTGCAAAGCTATAACATGGCCTTGAAATTTATTCTGATTCCATATGTTGAATCATTGGACAAAATTGCTTTGTGCTGATTCCCCCCCCCCCCCGGTTTCTCATGCGTTTATGTGTCAGTGTAGGCTGTCCTGAAGATGCTGAATGAAATTGGAAGCGTTGAAAATATACCAGATTTCATTGAGGGTGTGAAGAACAGGTGATTATTCTATGGAACAGCCAACTTGCATTTAATAATTAATATGCTGGAGTATTCTCAGCAAATGTTCCCTAAAATTAAAATTGGTCTAATGTGATGCTTTTGACCTTTTCAAGGAAACGGAAAATGTCAGGCTTTGGGCACCGTGTGTATAAAAATTACGATCCTAGGGCAAAGGTCATAAGGAAATTGGCAGAGGAAGTTTTTGCCATAGTTGGACGGGATCCTCTCATCGAGGTACTTTGAATATTAGTTTCCTTCGCCCCCCCCCCCCCCCCAAGTTCTTCCCTGTCTGTCCTCCTTACTAGACGTTTGTCAGTTGGGAGGGAGTTTTCCATGATTCAAGTTGTACTTATGGAACGACAACTCATTAGCAGTTCTCTGGCAGCGTCAAATAATAACTGCCTGTAATAGACTATAAACAAAGTGATTTCTGCTATTGATTATTGTTGACTCGTATACCAAACTAATTGGAGAATCACACATTTGGTGGAAATTACTCTGACTGAAAGAGATTAGCAAGCAGGAGAGTGCCTTTCGCATGAGATTATTAACATTGCAGATCATAAGCCGATTCAGTTATTTAATTATTGTGCAGGTGGCAGTTGCTTTGGAGAGGGCTGCACTATCAGATGAGTATTTCATAAAGAGGAAGTTATACCCTAATGTTGATTTTTACTCTGGGTTAATCTACAGGTACATCATCTGTGCATATTCTTTTCATATGGTCAAATATAATCTGACCGACTTCTGAACCAAAAGATGTTTTACCATATTTCCAATCAGGGCTATGGGCTTCCCTCCTGAGTTTTTCACTGTTCTCTTTGCAATTCCTCGGATGGCTGGATATTTGGCACACTGGCGGGAGTCTCTTGATGACCCTGATACCAAGATAATGAGACCCCAACAGGTTTGATTCAAAGACACTTTGCACCATTTATCTTCCCCTAGGCTTATGTGTGTATATGTATAGTAAGAGCTTGTTAATTGCGAAATGATTCAAATGAAATGCCTTAGAAATATTCAAATTTGGGTTTTAAAATAGTTTCAATGCTGTTCAATTTCTTAAATGGCTAATATTGTGACAATAATTCAGTAAACCATTATTTCGATGCCTAAATAGATCAGTATTCACATAGTGTTTTGAAGAGACATGCATAATCGGGTCTAGCATATGATGTTCCCAGACATCAAGATGTTTTCCATTCCTCCATGTCACCGTGTATGATGATGGTTTGGGGCCTTATCAAAATTGGTATGTGTTTATAATCTGATTTTATGTTTCAATTTTCTGTTCCATCTCATCTTCCTGTGACGTCTGAGTTGACCACATTGATTGCTGAGTTTCGGCTTACCAAATCACTGTCCAATAGTGTAATGATGACATGGTTTCAGATGCTTTTCAGTCGCTTTTTTTTCTTTAATAAAATTAGAAATATAATTTTCTAATTGTGATGCCAAGCAAATGCATTTCTGCAATGATCTCTGTACTTGTGTCCTGGCTGCAAATACTTACAGTAGGTGAATCGCACTGAGATACTGGTCGTGTGTTTAGAAATAGTACGGTAAACTGTAAACTAAACCTAATGGAATGATGTTGCCCCCAGCATCTTAGATATTTTCGTTTGTGGTCACACTTAACAATTTCAATGTTCCATCGGATTTTCGTGGCACCATTCAGAATAATTGACCTGTAGCATGACTTCTCTCCTGTAGTGCCTATGCCCTAGACTAGAGGTCTCATAGTAGCAAATCCTTTTACGGTTCTTTTTGAATCTTTGCATGCATTGGTGGGCACTGGCTTGAGTGTTGGAATCTCCCTTGTTAAAGAAACGACACCTTGTAAATGTAGAGGGTCATGTCCATACTGGAGTATTGAGTGTTCAATATCAATGTCCGAGGCACAATAGAAAGTCCCAGTAAAATATTGGTAGTATATTTGAAGTACTTCTTTTGTAGCAGCACATTTGAAGTACTTCTGCAGAGGGTCATGTCCATACTGGAGTATTGAGCGTTCAATATCAATGTCCGAGGCAAAATAGAAAGTCCCAGTAAAATAGTGGTAGCACATTTGAAGTTCTGTGGTGATCTTTCCTAAAAGATGTCATATCTAAATTAGAGCGGCTGGAATACTATACGTAATATCCCCTCAACCCCCTGGATTTTTTCTTTCGAAGAATTCGTCTGAATCATTTAACTTGCAGGTCTACACTGGAGTATGGTTGAGGAACTACATGCCGCTCAAAGAACGGATGGTGCCCTCTACAGGGGACAAGCTCGGCCAAGTCTCGGTTTCTAATGCAACAAGAAGGCGGCTTGCTGGGTCCGGAGCTTAGGTGAATTTGATTGTGTCGCAAGCAGTGGAAGTTCAAAAACCCAGTTCTAATTCATCTCAATCAATAACGCGATGTGGGTGGAAAAGTTCGGCAGGTTAGAGGGAGGCAGCTAATACTGGGTTTTTGTGAGACTGTGTCCTGTGGGTAACTGCAGCGAGGTTGTACAAGTTTGTGATTGAGACTTTGCATAAATAATGTGAAATCTAGGCGTCATTGTCTTTTGGGTATTCTGTGTTGGGCGAGGTATTTTTATCAAGAAAATCGCACCAGGACGTACTATCTTGTGTTTCATCATGCAAGATCCACTCTCAAAATGTATCGTGCAATTATGTGATTTATGTTTATGTTTATGTTTAATTAACACTTTAAGAGTTAGCTTATTAAATTAGTTGGCATGCTAAAAACAAAGTTATTATGGGAGATGCCACTTAGAATTTGCAACAAGATTGTGATATAGGAGTTTTGTTCTATATAAACATTTTGAGTCAATTTTGAAAGTAATAGATTCATGCATTAGTTACAAATCAGCCTGTACTGTTTGACACTTTTTAGTGTTTGACAAATTTGTAAGGGTTTAAAAGCTTACTTTCTTTGCAACGGGGAAACTCTAAGCTAACTTTTTTTAAATGAGTAAATTTACATACACGGAGAAGAATTAAACCCCAGTTTTTCTTGTGGAAATTAAGCATCCTACTACTAGACTGTTGTCCCAGAGGGCAGAAGGACAAGAAATGAAACTTTGAGCTCTCTGTCAATCATAGTAGATACTTGTCTCTTTCATCTGTGCAAATGTATTCTATAGAATTTTTGCTCTTTCTATAAACCAAAAGTAGGGCTGTCAAAAGCTGACCCGACACGATTACCGACCCGAACCGAACACGAAATTAGGCGGGTTTGGGTAAAGATTTTTAACCCGTTTATTTAAATGGGTTGACACGATTAACCCGTTTAATTAAACGGGTTAGGTTCAGGTTGAAATTTTCGACACGAAAAAATACCTATTTAACTCGTTTAAATAAACAGGTTAAACAGGTCAACCCGTTTACCCATTTACAGTAACTCGTTTAATCCGTCTATCGGTATATAATTATGTTTAGTTTTTTGGAACATTTTTGGGGGCCATTAAAATTTTAATTTTCAGATTTTTGGCTAGGGGATGGGGAGTTCAAATTTTATATTTTTCACATTTTTTGTTCCTAAGCCCATAAAGCCCACCCTATCAAGTGAAAACCCTAGATATAAAAGGCTTCTTGCCTTCTTCAGTTCTTCATTCACAATACCACTCCTCCTCACAGAGCTAGAGCTTGTCTGAGTTGCTTCAGCCTTCAGTCGCCCCTCTCTTATCCTCTCTACTAATCTGATCTCCCCATGTCCTCTCCACTCCCCTCGCCCCATCTCCTCGCTACTGATATCTAGGACTTGCTGATCTCCTCAGAAGTCGGTTCGTTCAGTAGTTGGTATACCAAGAATTCATGTAATCATGTATTGTTTACAAAGTGTCTAGCTGCAGTCTCAGGTTCACACACATGTTCATTTAAAGTTTGAAACTTAAGTGGGTTAAACAGGTTAAACAAGTAAATGGTACCTGATTCTGACCCGTTTAACTTAAACGGGTTAAACAGGTCAAAATCAGGTTGACCCGTTTAAATGTTAAACGGTTTCAGGTTGGATTTTTCAACCCGTTTATTAAACAGGTCAGGTTCAGGTTGGGGGGTTTTCAACCCGTTTAACTTCGACCCGAACACGAACCCGACCCGACCTGACCTATTTGACAGCCCTAACCAAAAGTAGTAAGAAAAATCTATGAGGTTTTAAACTTTTAATGTTTAGGTACCTCAAGAGTAACGACATCATTTCTCAAATCTCTACTTTTTTGATTTAATTTTCTTTGTGTGTGTGTGTATATGTATATATATATTATAAATATATACATACATATATATATATATATATATATATATATATATATATATAAAATATATATATACATATACATATATATATATATATATATATATATATATATATATATATATATGTATTTATATATATATATATATAAAACATTTGTTTATAATTAATAATGAAATTCTAACAATGCCGTTTTGTTTATTTTACTTTTGTTAGAAAAGCCCCAGAAATAGTCATTGAATGAATTGTTTTCATTGAATGAATTGTTTTCATTAAAAAAGTCATTGAATGAAGTAAAAATTTCGGACTGTCATAGCATCAACAAACAACAAATACCCAGTTTTACAAAAAATAAAATAAAAAATCCATTCCTCTCCCTTGGAATGATTTATTTCTTCTTTCCATCCCCTTTCCTTTTCTTCATTACCGCACAGGTCGGGGGTTTTCCGTTGTCCTTTTTAATTTTTTTTTTTACCATTATTAGATGCAAGCTCATCAGTTCATAGCAACTTAAAAAAAAAAAAAAAAGATTTTAGGCTATCGTAGTGGATAGGCTAGTAGGTTGAGTAATAAAACAAGTGTGGGTTAACAACACCAAAATAAAATTTTCTGAACCAATAAGCATAATACGTCATAAACAAGTATGTCGAAAATGTGGTTCTAACAACATATGTACACATATACATACACATACACATACATATACATATGCATATATACATGTGTGCGTGACTTATATGTATGTATGTATCTACCCATCTCTCTCTCTCTCTCTCTCTCTCTCTCTCTCTCTCTATATATATATATATATATATACATGCACACACACACACACACACACATATACATATACATATACATATATACAGACATACATATATACATATATATATATATATATATATATATATATACATATATACATATATATATATATATACATATATATATATATATATATATATATATATATATATATATATATATATATTATTAGCTAAAATAAAGGAAGAAGGTTTTATATTATTACTTTCTGTTTTACAAATGGTGGTACAAGACATATATATATACAAGCTAAGCTTCCTAAGTTTGGAAGGAAAAATAATCTAGACCCTAAAATCAGGGAGAAACAAAATCAATGATTATTGTCCAAATTTACATTTGCTAACAGCCCCTCTCAAACTCAAGATGACGACATTGAAGTCAAGTTGAGTTTGGATGCTAAATGATGAAACCTTCCCGATAGGAGAGGCTTAGTAAAGATGTCCGCAGTTTGCTCTTTAGTAGAAACCGAAGCAAGAGTGAGATCATGTTATAGAAGATGTTGTCTAATGAAATGACAATCAGCCTGTATGTGCTTAGTTCGCTCATAAAAAACATCATTATGAGCTATTTGAATAGCACTTTGGTTGTCATAATAAATTGTAGTGGGCGTATGCTGAGAAACTCCTAAGTCTTCTAATAACCAACGTAACCATAATAGCTCTAATGTTGTGTCTGCGAGGGCTCGATATTCTGCTTCAGTGCTAGAACGAGCAACAACTCTTTGTTTCTTGTTACGCCATGATATTAAAGAGTCACCCCAAAAGAAACAATAGCCAGTAGTAGATCGCAGATCTGTGGGGTCTCCAGCCCAATCTGAATCTGAGTAGGCTTTTAGCTTTAGTGAGGAACTATAAGGGAAGTAAAGTCCTTGGAACAATGTACCCTTGACATAGCAAAGGATCCTAAGCACAGCAGCATAATGGGTAGTACGAGGGGCAGCTAGGAATTGACTTACCAAATGTACTGCATATGAAATGTCGGGTCTTGTAACAGTAAGATATAGATAAACAAGACTTCCTACAAGTTGACGATATAGTGTAACATCTGTCAAAGGAGCTCCATCAGTAGATGAGAACTTTGCATTAACCTCGATCAGAGTTGATGTTGTTTTGTTGTCTGTTAGCCTAGCACGAGAAATGAGATCATTGGCATATTTGGCTTGTGACAAAAAATACCCCTTCGAGTTAGAAGTTACTTCCAACCCCAAGAAATAGTTTAACAAACCCAGGTCTTTAATTTCAAATTCTTGGTGAAGAGATTGCTTCAAGTCTTTTATCCCTTGGAAATTGCTCCCTGAAATGACCATGTCGTCAACGTAGAGTAGTAATATGACATATCCATTACTTGTACGGTAGACAGAGAGTGCATTGTCATGGGGGCTAGAGCAAAAACCAAGATGATTAATAGCATAATTGAACTTGGAAAACCAAGCTCACGGTGCTTGCTTTAAACCATATAATGCTCGTTGAAGGCGGCAAACTTTGTTTGGTGGGTGATCATATCCTGGTGGAGGTTTCATGGACACCTCTTCTTGAAGATCGTCGTTAAGAAAGGCATTCTTAACATCCATTTGAAAAAGCTGCCACTTTTTCGCAGCTGCAATTGCTAACAGGCTTCTTACAGAGGTTAGCCGTGCTACTGGTGCAAATGTTTCTTCATAATCAATCCCATATTCTTGATGAAACCCCTTTGGTACAAGTCGAGCCTTATAACGTTCAGTTGACCCATCTGATCGAGTTTTGATTTTATAAACCCATTTGCAACCGATAGCCATTTTACCAGGTGGAAGATCCATAATATCCCAAGTGTGTGTCTTATGTAATGCTTCCAGTTCTTCTTGCATCGCTTTTTGCCAATTAGGATAATTTTGAGCCTCTTTGAATGTCTGAGGTTCATAATTAGCAGGAACAAGAGAATAACAATGATAATCTTGTAAATAGGTTGGCTGCTGACTTACTCGAGATGAACGACATAACATTGGATTTGTAGCAGATACTGATGAAGTGCCACTGACATTGCTTGAACTTGCCAGCTCCTGAGATACATTTAAAAAAGTTGTAGAAGGATCTGACACTGATGTATTGATAGGTGAAGGAGTCTCATCTGAAGTAGAAGATGGCACCTCAATAGGAGTTTCATCAGCATCAGGAAAAAGGCTGACAACAGGATCTGTGAAATAACAGGATTCATTGCTTGGAAGTTGAAAGCCAGACATCGAAGAGAACATCTTATGTTCCCAAAAAAACAACATGGCGTGTTATGCGAAGCCTGTTAGAGACTAGATCCCAGCATTGAGCCTTTATGTTCAACCCCATATCCAATGAAGCAACACAGTCGAGCTCGTGGCTCTAATTTAGTCCGCTCATGAGGCCGTAACAACACAAAACAAGCACAACCGAAAACTCGTAGGAGATTATAATTAGGAAGAGTGCCATATAACCGCTCATAAGGAGATTTATTTGCAATTACAGGAGATGGAATTCGGTTTATAGTATACACAACAGTGAGAGCGGCTTCACCCCATAAAGATTCTGGGCAGGTGGCAAAAATAAGTAGGGCACGAACGGTGTCAAGGATATGGCGATGCTTCCGTTCAACACGACTGTTTCGCTGTGATGTGCCAGTGCATGAATACTAAGACACAGTTCCATTCTCAGCAAGGAATTTTAGAAAATTCTTTTCTTTGTATTCTTGTGCATTATTTGATCAAAAGACCTTAATAGTAGCAGAAAACTAAGTATGAATCATGGCAGCAAAGTTACGGTACACTTGTGGTAATTCAGATCGATTTTTGATCAGATAGATCCATGTGTATCGTGAAAAGTCATCCACAAAAATCACAAAATAACGTGAGTCACCCATGGTAGGAGTAGGAGAGGGTCCCCAGATATTAGAGTGCACGAGATCAAATGGAGCTTGAGAAATGGAAATATTATTACTAAATGGCAAAGCGTGAAATTTTGCTAGTTGACAAGACTTATAGTCAACTTTATTAACATCAACATGACCTAAAACTCCACTAGAAATTAAGGGGCCTAAACTAGAAAAGGAAACATGACCAAGGCGAGAATGCCATAATTCTGGAGATACAACAGCACCACAACGACCAATTCCTTTAGATTGTACTGTTAGAGAGACAAGGTCGAACAAACGACCCACTCTACGGCCAGTCCCAATTATGTGTCCCGTTTGAGGTTCCTGTACAATACATCCATGTTTTGAAAAATTAACCCCATAGCCAAGCTCACACAGTTGACCAACAGATATTAGATTCAAAGTGAGTTTAGGAACTAAGAATGTGTCTGACAGAGACAGACTTGCAGTTGATACATCACCAAAATGACTGACATGCAACTTAGAGTTATCCACTGTATGAACAGAGGATGTTTTCACAGGACTAATGTTTGATGTAAATATATCAGATTCAAATGTCATATGATTGCAGCAGCCAGAGTCAAAGAACCAAGATTGTGCAATACTTGGAGTCGTAGATAGAGCAGAATTAGCAGCATCGGTAACAGACTGAGACCGCGAAGTAGATGCTATTGAAGTGCGAGCAAGTTGTTTGAGGATCGATTCAATGTCACTGAGAGAGAAGGTTGGAGACAAATCATCTGTAACAGCTCCTGTAGTTTGCGGGTGACGATTAGAAATGCGGCCTTTGAATTGGGGTCCCGAACTCTTACTATTCTTGTACTTTAGCTTCCTACATTCTGAGATAACATGTCCAAGTCGCTTATAGTAATTGCAGGTCACATCAGACTTGGAAGAGTTAATAGCTAAAATAGAATTTTTGTCCATACTTGTGCTGATAGGATGATCCTTCAAGATGCTAAGACGAGTTTCTTCCGATAGTAATTCAGAAACCACACCCTCAAGTGTTGGCAAAGAACCTTGATGCAAGATTGAGGCACGGACAGGTTCATAATCATATGTGAGGGCCATAAGAAATGGAGCACCCGTAAATTGTCACGAAACTTAAAATATTTTTCAGCATCCTTGACATTTTCCCATGTAGGCTCAGCTAATGCCAATTGATCCCAGATTGCTTGCATTTGGGACAAGAAATCATTGATAGGTTGATTGGACAATTGCTTCATGTTATGAAGTTTTTCATGTAGCTGATATTGATGAAAAATATCAGTTGTGGAATAGTGCTTGGCCAATAAGTTCCAAACATCATCAGCTGTTTCAAAACGAACAAATTGAAGTTTGATCGATGGAATTGATGTATTACGTATCCAAGTAAGAATCTGATGATTTCTACTATCCCAATCTTCAAGTCGCTCCCAAAATTGTCTATTATCCTCATCTTTCTCTTTAATGGGCTTTAGATATGTCCCCAGAGACAATTCGCTGAAGTTTTCTTCTTTTGAGAAAACTTGACATCTCTTGAGACCAAATTGCATAATTTAACCCATCCTAAATAGTTTTAATGGGTTGAAAATCATCCACTTTCTCCATAACTAACAAAAATCAAGTACACATGAACTAGCTAAAAATAAATAAATGAGAACAGACAAGCAAAATCTGACCTGTCGTTGGTAACCCAGAAGCAGAGAATGAAGATATGGGACAGAACAATAGAAATCCAATTCCGTAACAAAACCTTGTTCTGATATGACAAAGATGAGACTGAATGGAGGGTTGCACCAAATATGAGAGTAGATAAGCAAATATGAATTTGAGTGACTGGAGAAGACTTCTCAAATTTGTGAAGAAAATTGGTGTAATCTAGAGAAGGAGCACGTAATTACAAGTAAACAATTGCTAATTCCAACCAGACAAGGAGATAAAAATGAATTTGCTTGAATTCCTTTGGGAAGTATGTAATGGAGGAAATGCTTTCCTCTGGAAAGCACGATTGAGACAGAGAAAGGTGAAAGAGAGACCTTTTCTTTTCTCTCTCCTAAATTGTGTCATTTTCCTTGTTTTGCTTTTCTTTTCCTTTTTTTTTTTAGTATTAATGCTCTGATACCATATTAGCTAAAATAAAGAAAGAAGGTTTCATATTATCATTTTTTGTTTTACAAATGGTGGTACAAGACATATATATATACAAGCTAAGCT
>JACYFF010031957.1:21401197-21496885 GCA_017589665.1 Selenicereus undatus
TATATGTATATTTATATATATATATATATATATGTGTGTGTGTGTGTGTGTGTGTGTGTGTGTGTGTGTGTGTGTGTGTGTGTGTGTGTGTGTGTGTGTTTGTGTGTGTGTGTGTGTGTGGATCGAAAGGGCAGTAAGTTGTACTTTAAATTGTCTACTAAATCTTGTCCACGATCTGAGGGGGACATTAAGAAGATGTCTATTGTGATGGTATGGATCCTTAGGTATGTGAAGTATGTAGTTTTATTTATGCTATGGTGGGCAGTTGGTAGTTTGTGGTGTGATGTATGCTATGGTGTGCAGTTGGCCTGACTTATCAGATGCTTTGTGTGTGGTAAGTCGCTATATGCATAATTCTGGTAGGGATCATTAGGAGGCTATGAAGTGGGTCCTTAGGTATGTGAAGAGTTCACTTGTTAGTGTTTTGTATTTGTTAGAAACAAAGCTGCTACATGGGATGTTGTATGTTTTGTTGATTCTGACTATGCTGGTGATCTTGACAAGTGGAGGTCCATTTCAGGGTATATCTTCACTATGTGTGCAGGTGTTACCTCATAGAAACCATCACTTCAGTTTATTACAGCTCTTTCTACCACGAAGGCTATGTATGTTGCTGCTACAAAAGGTGTGAAGGAAGCTACCTGGTTAAGAGGCTTTGTTATTGGGCTGGGAGTCCCACAGGATACTACTGTGGTGTTTTCGAATAGTTAGAGTGCTATTCACTTGACCAGGAATGATGCCTATAATTCCAAGACTACGCATATAACTGTTAAGTGTCACTATATCAGATATACAGTTGCTACAGTGGATATTGCTGTGAGTAAGGTTCATACTTCGGAGAATCCTGCAGATATGCTTACTAAGCCTCTTTCTATAGCTAAGTTCAAGCATTGCTTGGACTTAGTTGGTGTTCACAACATTTGATTGCCCTTCGGGGCTTCACCCTTTGGGTGCCTTGGCAGTGTTCCAGAGTTAGTGTTGGAAGTTGGTCCAAAGTGGAGATTGTTAGGTTTTGTGGCCCAATTCCTCACTCCACGAGCATCTCCCCAAGAGGAAGTCAGGCCACGGTCCGTGGCCCTGGAACGATGCCGCTGTCGCTTAGACAGACAAGACCACGGGCAGCCCGTGGCATAGCCCACGGCCCGTGGTCGACGGCGGCGCTGTGACGCTGGTGGTTAGGGTTTTACATGGGATTCTCTCGCTCATCCTACCCCTTTATAAAGGGCACACCTCCTACCTTCTCAACACACCAGCAAGAAATACTTATAGAGTATTCTGTTTTCACTATCGTAAATTTGTGAGAGAGTGCTTTGAGAGATTGTAATCTTGATCAAATCACTCATTGTGATTGTGATCGTTTGTACTCTTCCTGCTAATAATGGATTGTTTGTGCTCGTCGCGGTCTGTGATTTTTTTTTCCGCATTGGGTTCCCACGTAAATCTTGGTGTTCTTTGTTGTTCTTGTTATAGTTGTTTACTTTTGTTTATCATTATTCATCCTAACGCTTCCGCTACTAGTTTGCTCTAATTCCTAACAATATCATGTGTGCAAGAGACGACCAATCGGGGTTAATATAAGTTAGATATCTACCTATATTTGTGTGAGACCCCATAAGATTATAGCCTTATATTTATACCCTTAAGACTTCAATAAGTGGCTTGAGGCTCGATTCAATGTTCGTTATCTTAGTGTGTTGCCAAAGGATCATGAGTGATTCGGTATGATGGGACATGTCTAGAAAAACGAGTTGGATTTGATCGAGAGTCACGTGAGAAGAGGAAGATCATTCACAAAATCTCATTAATTTCTATTCACCGATACACCAATTATGACATATGTGTCATAATTGTGAATATGAAATAGGATGGATTGATGAGATCAAAACGAAACATCTTAATGAGATTGAAATGTTCTAGGTTACTTGCATACTTCCAACCACTCATGTGCGGTTCTCGATGAGATGCTATATATTCCTAATAGATGTATGACAGAGATCTCTCACAATTATACTAGTCACACTGCTTATTTGCTCAGTATGAAGATTGTGCAGAAGTAAAAAGAAAAATAAGTTTTTCTTAAGGTGAAAATAAGCGCTCCTTTATGTGTGAGTGGGAGATGCTGGACTTATGGCATAATACACCCATAAGGGATGCGAGCCCAATAAGCCAACATGTCGATGGCTTAAGTCCCCTCCGAAACCCTAACTCTTCGATTATCTTTCTCATATAAAAGGGGGGTTAGTCTATGAAGAAAAACATCAGAGAAACATTGAGGGTTTTCTAGCGTGAGTTTTATGCACAAAACCTTAGGGCTCTTAGGATGTGGGATTGTGAAGGTTCTCTGTATTGTGAGTTCCTTCCACGACCAGTGATTCAAGCCAAGGTTGGATCGTCTTTCGCTGCAGGATTAAGGTAAATTTGTTTACGCTTAATTTGTTTTATTAATTCCTTTACTACTATACGATAAAATTTTCCTTTTTAGTCTTAAAGGTATTTTCCTATCACACAATGCACTAGGTGCATTTCTTTATTTTACCATCCCGCCTTTATACGATGAATAATATCTTCATCAACATCTCATTTACAATGAATGATAGATTGCGAGTGCTTAAATTTCTCTACCCTTGGTATTACAAAATCTCCGATAGCGACGTTCTCTCCTATCTCACCTTCACTTTGGCTAAATTTCCATTTTAAATAATCGATCTTTGACTTCTTACTGTAAAGCCCTTATAATTAAAAGCTTCTCTCCATTACTCCAATTTATTATTGACTATCTCTCTAGTCTCATTGATTAGAGCAATATCGTCAGCTTAGAGTATAACCAGGTGCCTTATCATGTATCTCTTCGGTAAGCTTATTCATTACAATTGTAAAAGGAAGATGGTTTATGATCGATCCTTGGTGCAAACCAACAAGAATACTACAAATCATTTGTATCCCCTTCCTATGTCCTTACACTTGTACTCGCTCCCTCTTTTTTTTTTTTTTGGTTGATAACTCAAATTTTGGTCATTTGGACACCTTTTGTCACCAAGCATCTTATCCATATCACTTCTCTAAGCGCTCTATTATAAGCCTTCTTTAGATAGATGAAAATCATGTGCAAATCATTTTTTCCATCCCTACAGAGTTCCCAAAACCTTCTTATGAGATGTATTGCTTTCATATTTGATCTACCTGATATAAAACTAAATTGATTCTCTAAAATCCTCATGTCTTTTCTCCGATCAAACTCTCCCAGAGTTTCATAGTCTGATTTAGAGATTTATACCTCGATAGCTTCTACAACTTTATATGTTTCCACTTGTTTTGTATAATGGGATGGTTCTACTATGTCTATTCATGTAGCATCTTAGTGGTCTTATGAGATTAAATAACCTATTAATCAATTTGCTCTTCCTCTTCTCGAGCATGTCTTAACTTCCACAAGTATATCATTTGGACCGACTGCTTTTTCATTTTTCATTTTTCTCAAGGTTTAAACCTCAGTGATAGCACTATCAAACTTGACGTTCAGATGCCTCTCATAGTGTTCTTGTTCATAGTTTCAAATTCTCATTCGGTTCTCCATTGAACAGGATAGAAAACTAATATTTCCGCATTTCTTTTACGTGAGCTGTCTCGATTTAAACCCCTCTTTCGCGTCATTGATACATCTTACACTTGCAAAATCTCTTATTTTCCTCTTCTAGCCATTACTATCTTTAGTACATCCTTTTTTTTCTATATGTTTCTAGTATTCGGTATAACTTCATATAAGCTTTGTTTTTTGATATTATGACTGCTTTCCTTACTAGAGGAACGACATAATCACACAAATTATAATTTGGTACTATACATGTACGTTACCATACATAGTATTTTTTTTATTTTCTAAAATTCATCCCAATTTTAGTATCTCCTGGAGAATAGGCGAATAGCGTCACTCAGGCAGAATACGTGATTGTCATCGAATTTATATATCCGAGTCCATGAACAGAACAGCGACAACGTTACCAACGTTCAAAGCGAGGTATCTCAGACTTACCCCAGCTCCTGCAAATGGCGTTGAGACTACTAAGCCAACTACGGAACTCCGTTAAACCCCATTTTCTCTCTCATCAATTCCTAAACCCTCGCCGGCAGAATATCCCGTCGGCGATCATTTCACCGGCGTTTCACCGCCGGCATTCATCCGATGCCGCTCAACCTTCGAAGAGAGATATGTCGGAAGAAACCCCAGCCTATTCCGATGGGGCTAAAAGCAGTAATGTCGAGGGAGCCAGGGTTCCATTGAGGTCGTCTCTGAATGAGGCTGAGCTTGCTAAGTTCGCCACCATTGCAGAAACCTGGTTAGTATTAACCATTTACCTAATTCGGAGGTGATTGATATATGTTTATTGTTTTTGCTGTACGATATTATAGAAAAGAGTCACGTTTGTCTGCTTTCAAACTTTGTGATCAACTGATTATCTTGGGGCTCTGTAAATTTGTTAAATTGAATTTTGGGATGGTGAAATGAGGACGTGGCAGAGATTATTACTTGCTAAGTAGCACCGTAGCATCCATGATTCATGGATAATTGTAAAATTACAAGTTTCAGAATTTTGTCCTTGAGGCAGTCAATCTAACACATCAATCCTGTGGTAGGATTGGATGGATAAATATGTCATTTTGTAATTAGTTAAGATCATGAATGATTGGTTAGTTCTAGATCTTCTAAAAAATTTCGCTCTTGAGGCTTTTGTTGCTGTCGTTATAATTACTGTTACCCGGATGCCTGTTAAGAGGATCACACTGGCAGGTGTAAAGTATTGATGTATGCACTTGGTAATGTGGAAGAGGCTTAGACCTTTCCGCATCTGGGTTGCACAGAAACTTCATGAAGTTAGTATCTTCAGCTCAGAAAAAAATTTTGTTTGCAGAAAGTCTAAGAAACATATGTGGCCCTCTTCTTTATATTGCCTGCGTGCTCTTCACTTTCTCAGAGATTCCCTAAATTGTACTTTGCTTCAACCAGCGTTGTTGGGTATGAGATTTTCATGGTTGCTCTGTGTATTTATTATCTGATTTACCCATGAATACAACTATGATATCCCACACGGTTGTTAGCACTGGTTTTATCTCTATTAGTGTATACAGTCTGGTTACAATTTTTGATACCATCTAGTTAGTCTAGACTCTAGAATACCGTGCTGATTCTGAAATGTAGACGATCCATGTTCTGGCGATGTAGACCCCTTAATGTTGTTCGCATGCAAGGTGGTATGACAGTTAAGATTGATTCATGGCCACTTATGTGATAAGACAATGCTCTCGTTTTAATAACTAGGTGGGATGCTGAAGGGCCATTCAAACCATTGCATAATTTGAATCCCACAAGGCTTGCTTTCATACGTTCCACACTTTGCCATCATTTCAGGTTGATGCTTCTCCTATAACATTGCATGTTTCCTTTGCGCTCTTGTGCCCCCCCCCCCCTTTCTTTTAAAGATCTAGAGAAAAAGTTTTGATCATTTGGAGACATTAGGAGGGAAGGTTGGAGCGGGGTTTTAGGTTGTAGTGTTAGAAAAGATCGATTCTTGGGTCTTATAGTTTTCTTAGAGGGATGTGATGGAAGAAGAGCATAAACTTTCGCTCATCTTTGGCTATTTTGTCTTATTGTTTCAGAAAAGATCCAAACAGTCCTAAGCCATTTGAAGGGCTAAGATTTGTGGATGTTGGCTGTGGAGGAGGATTATTATCGGAGGTAAAGTATTCTTCATGATAGTTGGGTATTTTAGTTATCTAGTTAGTAACTTGTGCTGCATTTGTTGCTATGTTTTTTAATGCTGAAAGCATGGCAGGACTAAAACCTGAAATACTCAACTGATAACATGCCGTATTATTCAGTGTTAAAGTAATGTTATTGAAAGGCGCTGCATTTTAATCCTTGATCATTCATTAGACAGCATGTTAATTCTGGAGTTATTCTCTGACCAGTGGATTGGGTTGTTCAGAATCGAAATCCAGAAAAGGTTTATAGCATTTTTTGAGCGCTTATTTTTCAGCAAGCATGATTACGTGCTATATGGTATTCTGAGTTGCTGTACTAATGTGCGTCATTCTCCTCATGAATGATGAATATGATATATTGTTGACAGGATTATTTGGTAATCGGTGTATTAATGTTAGTGGAATATAGATTCATTGCTCGTTTTGGAATTTGGCATTTGCATTAGTTTTTCCCATTTTTCCTACTGCTTTGGTTGGAAATATTTTGTCCTGGATTTTTAGGGAAAATTGATGAAGGAAATATGAACTTATTTTTCGTGTTCCTGATTTATTATTATTTTCTTAAAAACATATACCTCTACATGTTTGTGCAGCCTTTGGCTAGAATGGGAGCTATGGTGACTGGAGTGGATGCAGTAGACCAAAATATCAAGATTGCAAGCCTGCATGCGGTATGTATGTCTGCTTTAAAGTCATGAAGAAAAGAGACTATGGAGTTTCTCTTGCCTTTGCCATTCATTTTTTACTTGGATGTAAATACACGCTGTATGTTTGTGCAATCAAATAGTGGGCACATGCCATTTTCTTCACTACTTTCCTTAGTAAAGTACTCCTTGCTAAATTGGGAAAAGGGGATCATGATTTTGCTTTATTATTATTTTTTTCTCAGGATTAAGTAACTTTTGTTTGAATGTAGTCTTGCTCTAGATTTCTGTGTGCAAAGGGTAGATCAGATCCCGTTGCCCTCATTGCTATGCAAGTTCTTTTGACTGGAATGTAATCCTCTGCTTGGTGTTTGTGTGTGAGAAGAGGGGAAATGCCGTTGGCAATGCTATCACCTCCATTGCTATTCCTTCTTGCATGAGATTGAGGGAATTGGATGAGCGGAGGTGAGTACACATAGAATCTATTTTTTATTGATTTCTGATAGAATTAAATTGTAATGCAGCTTTTCTGCCTTTTATATTGTAAGATTGAAGTTACGAGAGTTTAGAGATTTTGGTACTGGGACACTGCAATTAATCTGCACTGTGGGTGCGGACATGGAGAAGATTCGGCACTTGAAGTGAAAAATTGATGTGACTTTGTTGGGAAGAGCTTTGCGTTGATTGCTCATGCTCGCTAACTTCTCTCTCGACAAGATGACCATCCAATTCCCCTAGATCCATAGGATGTCAACCATTGTTGACAGGATGCAGTCGTGCCCTTGTAGGTATGTTGAGTGTCGGATGCAAAAGCCAGCATTTGCCTCAGCAATTTTGTCAAATCTTAGCCCAAAGTGGAGGTTTGTGCTTCCATACCTTTATAGAGTGCCAAGTGTCAGCACTGGGGTCCCCTGAGGTGAAATAAAGAGTTTAAGTAACACAGATGCCAGCCATTAATGTTACCACTAGCTGCACATCCCAAATTTTATTTTATTTTAATTTATTTTTTTGTATCAAGGGAGTACAACCCTACATCTGCCAATTGATGGAAAGGAAAACTAATAGTGGAAAAAAAAACATGGCGGTAGTGCTCTAGTGGCCCCTTATTTTGGTTTTTTTTGGGGGGGGGGGGCGAAGGATGAGAGCATGGCAAAAGAGAGGAGGTTTGATGGGGCCAATGTTTGGTGCCCTCTTTTCCTATTATCATTTAGGAAGAGCTAGTCAATTATTTTCAGAAAAAAACTAAGAACCATAAAGTTAAAAATCTCCAATGAATTTCAGAGAATGTTTTCCAAAAACTTGGAATATCATCTTGTTGATGTGTATTATGTATGGAGATTTCTTGACTGGCTTCTGGTGTACGAGCTGTTCAGGGTAGGCTTATCTATATTAGAGTGAGTAGAGTCCATGACCTGCTTCGAAGTCCTAGCTTCTTAGTGTATATTGCTTTTATATTTCCAAGTAATTATCTTCAACCAGGAATCCTTCGATGAAATATCATTTCTTGGGTGTCTTAGATGGCTCTGTTCCTCTCATGCAAGAAATAGGAATTTCTTTTACTTAATGAACTGGGAGAAAGGTAAAAGATAAAATATTTTAACTGGGAGAAAGGTAAAAGATAAAATAGTTTCAACTGATTTTTGATTTAAGGGTCTTTAAAGCCCTCCTTGTAACCCTGTGAAAAAGAGAGCACTCCATATTTTGCTTAGGTGATGTATGATGCAATGTCATGAAAGATCTGGGCATTATTAGTCGGCAACTTTCACAGATTTTATGGCTTATCAACTTCACTGTGTTGAGTGCTGCTTTATTTATGAGGTAACATTAATAGAATGCATGTTGACTTAGAGACTAAAGTAGCATTTTGGAATCCCCTTTTATATTATGCCAATTTCACTATTGTGTGCTAGCCTCTTTTGGTTATTTCCAAGTTCTTTTCATAATGGTACTGTTTCTAATGATTGCCTAGGCTGGTTATTATATTTTCTCTTTCCATCATGAAGTAATAGTACCACTAGAGCCTTTAATGTCAAGATTGCAACTCTTTTAATTTGTTGACTCTTTCAATGTGCACAGGAGTCGGATCCAGTGACTGCATCCATTGAGTATCTCTGTACAACAGCTGGTATATTATGGCTTGTTTCTTCCTTTTTTTTTGACTTTGTTTGCTAGGGTTAATGCTGACTTACCTCAGTTTGGGTCGATGCCCTTTCATCTTCCCTTCTGTCCATTTGCATTCAGATGGTGTGTTTGGCAAGATGGCCTATGAAATTTATTCATTATAAACAGCTGGATATGTTGTGCCAACATGCTAAAGGATATGAACCATTGTAGGAAAAAGTCTATGTTGCTTGATCTTTTGTGAAAGGATGAGTATGGATGTGGTGTATGCATTAGATTTGTTTTTTTTTTTTTTTAAATGAGCCAAGGATATAGTCAACAAATGTCATGGCTTGGGAACAGCCATATTGTTATGATGATGTGTTTATGGCATGAATGATCTCTTATGCTATATTCATAGCCTACGTTACCCGGACTCGGCACTTGCGCCTGACGTAACCCTGTCGACATGATCCGCCACAGATTCGGACATGGGATAGGGATCAGATCCCTCGAAATCACTAGGACACGGCGGTGATGAAACAATATAGAGGTTAGAGGCGTGGCAGAGATGGGTTGTTGTTGCAAAGATGTGGTCGGCAGCGGTGTAGAAGCTCATCGCTTGACTTTTTCGATCGATAAAGAGGGGTAAGAGAGAGAGAGGGGGGTGGGTCTCTATGTTGCAGTGGTGGCGTGCTGCTGCTTTAGGGTTTTCTTTACTTCTTTTTTGTTTCCTTGTTTCTGGTTATTTTTGTAATAATAGTTGATAGTGGATGGGTTGTTGGAATGGGCTGGACGTTGGATATTGACAAGACCAGGTCCTTCATATTTTTCTTTTTCCTTTTTTTTAAATTGGTATGTTCTAAATCTATAATATGGGCTATGGGCTATGGGCTGCTCCTTTAATATAAAATTTTAATAAATGGGGACCTAAGTAATAGAGGCTAATATGTTATGCTAATTTTAAGGAAAAAAAAAAAGTCTCTGTTCAAATTTTGAATGGGTTTCGCGCCCCGTGTCCAAGTTTAGGACAGTGTTCCCGTGCCCTAAATTTTTGGACTTGATGAATCGGACACTTGGATCTTTACCCGGATCCTGTCTGAAGACCTTGGTTGTGATCTTGTCGATGAAGTGGCCGTGATTATCAGGGTCTACCCATCAGTGCCTAAGTGCCTTACATTGTTTTTATGTGTCTCACACGTCCCACACTATTATTGCATTGCAAGAAAAGAGCTGAGTGGTTAGATACAAATGATATGTCTTCATCCTGTTTTGGTTAAACTTCTGATTGCTTGTCCAGTGCTTGAAAAGCCCTTATTCATTGTCTTGTTCTCGCTTACATGTGCTTGTTGCTTGATTAAATTCTGGTCAGAAAAGACTATAGGAACTATTTGGATTGTATGTCCATATTTACATATTATTCACAAGCATTTGATAAATAATGATTCAGAAAAATGTTATCGTACACTGTACAGAGAAGTTGGTGGAAGAACAAAGACGATTTGATGCGGTGCTTGCATTAGAGGTATGAGGAATTTCGTAAACTTTAGGTTGCCCTTTGGGGGACCATTTCTTCTTGCAATGGTTTCCAATTGCTCATTTTAAATTCTCAGTGCTCTGGTAGACATTGATGGTTAATTTTAGAACGCCCCCCCCCAAAAAAACCATATTAGTCCACAAAAGGCATAGAAAATAAAAAAATAAGTACAAAATTCAATGTAAATTACTTTCTCCAGAATAGCAAATAACTATGGGTAAATTGCTTTCGAACTGTTTGTTGTATTTGTTTGGCAACACAACACTCAATTGTGGGTATATGATAGGATGCTTCAGATTAGGCTTGATTGAAGTAGACAACTGTAAGACTTGAACTCATTTATGGTCTGTTGTATATGATGAATCCAAGTAATGTAGCATTAACCTATTGTCTTACAGAGAATGCGGAAACGTCAGTTATTCTTTGTAAACCTTTCATTATCTTCCTATGAAAAAAAATCTTTCGTAATCTTTACTTAAACAGATGAAAAGCTCATCAGACAGTGACTTATGAACCCCCCGCCCCCCAAAAAGGCACCCAAAAAAATTCCGAAAAAAGTACGAGGATCAATTTAGTGTGGTGGCAGAACTGTAAAATCTAAATGTATTGTTTTTAAATTTATTTCACTGAGGTGTCATATGGATGGCATCTCTTTTCGTAGTCAGCCTATTATCCTTTTATAAATGTTGATCGAAATGCCGTGATCCCGTGAAAAGAAGCCAGCGGGGTGGACCTTGTCTATGAAATTGAGTAGTTTGTCCCTAATAGAAAAGTTATCAAAAGTAAGGTGACGTTGGTAGATTAAATTAGTTATCCGTAAATCTAACTCCATGGAGAAGATGTGGTGTTGTTGCATTTCTAAATATTGAAGTACTTTTTTTATAATTGCAACATGGATTGTGTTCCACGGAAGGTTCTTAAGGAACATGATCTTGCAACTGATAAGAAAATATGTTGAGGAGTCTATTAAGTGCTACTTTAATTTACCGTGGAATGAATATGGATTGTGAGATGTCAAGTAGTGAGATGCTAAATGTAGAGATTCCATTATAAATAACTTCTACCAATTATAAATAACTTCTACCAACTTCTACCAACTCTAATAAAAAATACATACTTTTTCCAACTCTGATCAATCTTTCCCAATTATAAATAACTTCTACCAACTTCCTCTAACTTTTATCAATTTTTTACAAAAAAACATCCTCACTTATTTACATTTTTTTGCCAATATCTTTCAACTTCTATCAACTTCTTCCAAATTTTTTCAACTTCAACTAACTCCTATTAATCATTCTAAAAAAATACCAACTCTTTCCAACTCTTACCAACTTCTTCCAACTCTTACCAACTTCTTCCAACTTTTACCAAGACAAGAGCAGACCCTAAAAAAGAAACAGGCAATCCAGAGAAAAACGTCTATCAAAGATTTGATCTTGAACTATTCTTGCCCAGTGAAAATGAGCTGAGGAAGGAAGTCTTTATCCAACACGCTGCAGCTAAAATTGCATGCTTGTTTTCATCAGGTGATTGAGCATGTGGCAGATCCCACCGATTTCTGCAAGTCCCTGGCAGCATTAACCATTCCTAATGGTGCTGTTGTGATTTCAACAATTAATCGCACTATGAGAGCATTTGCAGCTGCCATCATTGGAGCAGAATACATCCTTCGCTGGGTAGGACTCTTGCCTATAGCCCCTGACCATTGCTAGTTGTTCCTTTTCTGTTATCGCTTGGATTACTGCCCTATACCTATATCTCTTGATTTTTCTGTTAGGCTTCATGCTGAGGATGACCTTATTTTGTATGTTCTTAAACTGAAGTCTCATATGAATATGTTGATTGATCTGGTATGAGAGTGTAAAATCAGGGCAAAGGACAAGTTTTGTTATATAAGGCTACCTTTACTAGTTTTTGGTGGAGCAAAACCTTGGCTTTGAAGACTTGTTACTTTTTCAAGGATGTAGCTTTTAGTAACTAAGAGTTGCGACTCTGTCACCTATCTCACCTTAAAAAGAGTTTTGATAATTGTATTTAAGATTGGAACAGTTGTATGAAATTATCCTGTAAGGTTAAGAGAAGAGGTGAACAATAAAATAATAGGCTTCTAGAAATTGATGTTATAAATTTGTTCAGGGAATTAGTTTGTGATGCAACAGAGCTTGGCAACATCAATGTCTTCATTGTGGAATTTCTTCCCTTTTCAAAGTGTCTCTTTTCAAGTTCCGTAATTCCTAGGTGGCTGAAGGTTGTTGCTGATACCTTATCTAGCCATCTTGAAGTGAATACTACATCCATGTAGGAGGAGGAGACTACATGTATTTGAGGTGGCTTAAGCCATTGGGAGGTTCCACTGTGGCAAACTCAATGTTGATTCCAACAACCCCCACCCCCCCCAAAAAAAGGACTGAAAATAAGAAGGAAAATAGAGGCTGAAAGAAAAGCATTAATGCTTGTAAACTACTACTAGTATGTTGGACGAGAGAGTAAGGCTTATATGAGAATGTCTCACATAAGATATAGCTTGAGGTAGATAGTTTTATGTTGACTTTTAATAACGATTGGGATGACCAATAGTGCATTTGGGGATGATTGTGATAAAATTCACCAATAGATGAACTACTAGTCATCCTCAAATTAAAAAGTCACTCTAAACTTTATTATTAGTTATCTTAAAACCTTTAAAAAGTCATCCTTAAAGGAATCCATCTCACGATAACGCTTATGTGAGATGGTCTCACTGAAGAATTTGCGTTGACTGAAATGATGCTTACTATTGCTTTATTCTACGCGCCAAAACTCTACTGCTAGAATGTTTCATCTGAATTTTTTTTATGCATTACAGCTTCCCAGAGGTACTCATGAATGGTCAAAATTTGTTAATCCGGAGGAACTTGTCTTAATCCTAAAACGAGCCTCTGTCACTGTGAGTTGATCTTTGCCCCGCGTGGCTGCCTTTGAGATCTAAAATTTCTTCTCATGCATATCTTCATCACTTACTGATGGCCTCTACCGGGCATTGTCTTATATGTTCTGTGTGGGTTGCTGCCTACAGGTCCAAGAGATGGCTGGATTTGTGTACAAACCCTTGTCTGGGAAATGGGTCCTATCTGACGACATTAGTGTGAACTACATTGCTTTTGCTGCTAAAGATGCACATTAAAGAACAAATAGTGTTTATGTAACCACATTTTTTCTGCCTACATTTAGTCTTTGATTAGTTGATTACTTTTAAAGTATTTTGGGGTTTTGGACTTGTATATATCCGTGGCGCAGGACCGGATGATATTGCATCCATAGTCACCATTTTGTGAGGATACATTACAGGATCCGTGCCTGGAGAGCATATAGGTTGCTGTCACAGGTAGTGCGAAAAAGTGTACAGACCAAGCCCCCATTGTTCTGAAAGATGTTTGTTCAGTGTTGCTTCACATCAATTGTGGAGAAGTTAGTTTCAAGTAATAAAGCTGGTATTAAAATGACAGAATTGGACTGAAAAGAGATGGCTGTATGATGGAAGTCTTGCAAGGGAAGAAGGACCCTAGCTATGGCCTTCCAAGAACACAAAGAAAAGAAGGAGAACTCACGGCTAAAAGGTGGCACGGTCGTGCCCCTAGGCACGGGTAGGCCGTGCCACTTTGCTGTTCCATGAAACCGTGTAGCTTCACTTTGCACGGTTGGAGGTGTTTGTGTGTATGGCTTGGTGTTAGACTATTAGAGATAGTCTAAACTTTGAAGGAGTATGGGAATGGAATTGTGGAAGGTTTATTTTGTGGGGGAAGTGATGGGAGTATGTTTAGGAATGCAAGGATAGATGAATATCACAAGCTAGAACTCAAGGAAGCTTCACGGTTTAGGAGAAACCTAAGGCAACCTCAAGTACTTCAAGTGTTTTTCAAATGACTTTGGATAGTACTAAGCTAGGTGATTAGATAAGATACACCACTAATCACTAGCTTAGGGCTCTTAATCTCGGATTAGGATAAGATACACCACCTAACCAAAGATTAAGACTCTCTTGATCACCACTTAGCTCGGCCAAGAACTAAGATAAGCAAGGAAAGTATTTAGGGAACTCAAGACACAAAGTCTTTTCTCTTAAATTTAAACTCAAAGTATATATTACAAAATGAACAACTAAAGGCTTTATATAGCCTTCAAAATACATGAAATGAGAACAACTAAAGGCTTTATATAGCCTTCAAAATACATGAAATGAGCTTTCCTTCTAAGCTAAGAAAGTCATTTAAACACTTAATACTACTTAGTACACGGTTAGGAGCTAAACTAATACAAACCAAAAGTTTTAGGCCTTAAATACATCTTTAGCATTAATATAAACCTTTCCTAGGCATTAGGGAATGTTGGTGAGTCAATTTCCTCACTTGGAAGGAAATCTCCCCACAGCTACACCTCAAAAGGGCTGAATATTGCTTGCTTGACATGTGGTGCTAGGGTGGCCGGTTACATGCTTGCCAAATGTCTCCTCTTCACTTGCTCCACGTGCCTCCCTCATGCTTGGCTTAGTGGCAGCTCTCCAAGCAGCTCAAACCAAGCTGGTGAATATGCTTTCACATTAAGGAAACCCATTTAGGAAGGAAATCCTCCTTGCTAAGCAACCGGGTATATAGGTGCCAGTTTCTGCCTTGACTTGTGATGCATGGTTGACACCTAAAATGTTGAGTATTCTGGGATTTTTTTACATTTCGGGAAACCTCAAGAAGTCTATAATACCCTCCATTTGGAATTAGAGCATTTGGACGTCGTTTACCCCTTGAAAAAGATGAAATGCCCAAACCGTGCAGAACCGGGTTCAAAACAGCACATGACTGAAAATCAGCTTCGTTCCCTAACCAAATGAACTCCAAATCTGGTAATTCAAATTGGAAATGAAAGCTAAGATCTTAAGCTTTCCAGGGATGCAAAAATTGGACATTTAAACCTCATGGAAGATTAAGAAATATAATCACCAAAACCGGGTAAAATCTGGATGTAAACTGTCTTCAGGGCAGCTTGACTTAAACATAGGTTTTGGATGACCAAATGAAATCCAATGAGGCTGAAACTTGTTTTATTCGAAATCTAACATCCTAAGGTTTAAGATAACACCAAAATTAAGGATTTAAGTCATCTCAAAATTAGGTGACCATGACCAGATTTCACGGGTCAGTTGCAAACGTCCTAGGTAGCAAGGTGCGTTTAATTGTCTAGGCTTGTTTCTGATGCTTGGGAATAGCCTAAACATTCTGGAAGTGAGGGATGACCACCAGACCTCCATCACTGTAAAATTTCATTTGTAAAGCTTTCTGTCCCAAGTTAGACGGACAGGGGGAAAAGGACTTGGAGTATTGATTAGAATAATGTAAGGCTACACCGATTGGGTTGTCTTAAGTATATCTCACATTTGAGTTTGTCCATGGGTTTGTTTGAAGACTTGTAGTATTGGTTAGACAAACATCATTTAGGTTAAGGGCAAGTCACGTGGATTGAGTTGAATGTGGGGTATTTTTGGGCCTGATTAGGACCTCTTGTTGCCTACCACCGTCCTACCGCTTTATATGTCACGGTTACACCCATGGATTCGAAATGTACCCGTTTGCGACAAAACGGCCACATTGGAAATGCTTTTGAGTTCGCCGAATGTGTTTTTGCCGAGATATGGAACGCGATTTCTGAGTGATTTTCCCATGTGGTGACAAAAACGCAATCGCGATTGAAACCGCAATTTGAAACCTCGTTTACGCCCTCTCCTTGCTAGTTGCCTTCTTGCTAAGGGAGGACTGATCTTATCTCCGTCATTTAAGCTCCGCTCCTGCAATTGGGGGGGTTCGAATAACGGAAGAGATGTGCAACACTACAACCAATACGTGAAACGGTGACTCTAACTCCTAACAAATGACCACGTACAACTGGTGTTAGATAAAATTCTTTTTCGCGTAGTATTGCTTTGAGGATTTCGTGAAATATCGACGAGGCTTTGGAACGGGCCTTGCAAGCCTGCTCGATATTGGCCATTGCCATTGATATGAAGATCTTTAGGTCTCACAAAACTCACAATCTTTCATATCATCTCAAAAGATTGACGCACTGGCAATTTTGAGATTTAGCAGTTGGTTGGCTATTTAGAATGCAAAGAACTAGCGAAACTTCTAAGATAAAAGTGCCTATGTATTTGGTCGATAAACCCTTAGCTCAGCTCAATAAGATTAATGATGCTTGTGGCCCTGAAAGTTGCCGGGCACAATGATGCTTAGTCCGGTTTAGAATTTAAACATTGGATGTAGGCAAGGGCGGAGCCAGGATTTAAACCAAGGGGGGGCGAGATTAATAATATACATAATATAAAATTTAATAGTTCTAAAAATGAAATGCATAGCTACTACATTCAAGAAAGTTGTCCTCAACGAGATCTCATGTTTTGAAAGTATAGCATGATATCATCGTTCGAGAGACTTTTAAAAATATCAATCTCAAAATAAGTAACAACAGTATCATTTAAAAATTCATCTGATATTTTGTTCCGCAATTTGGTCTTGATGAACTTCATCGCAGAGAACACTCTTTCAACAGTTGCCGTGGAAACCGGTAAAATCAATGCAAGCTTCAAAAGTTGATGTAGTTGGGGAAAGCTCAAATGCTTCTTTGTTTGAACCAACTTCCTGCAAAGCTCAGGAAGTCCCGAAATGTTGGACAACCTCACATCATCAGCTGCATTAGCAATGAAAGTATCCAGTTCACAAGCAAGTGTCTCAACAGCCAAGTCATCAAAATCATCTGGATATAGCTGAGCCATTTTTAGTATCTTGTTCTTGTCAAAGTTAGAGAATGAGTCACTAGGATTCAAACAAGCCACCCCAAGAAGCAAATCAATGGTCGCCTCAGAAAAACGACTATAAAGTTCTTGCATTTGCATATCAACAATTGTGTAGAACACATCAATGCGATAGTAATGCTCATTTGTGATCTTGGAAACTCTACGCTTGGATTTTCCTCGAATAATATGAAAGTCATCCATGTTAGGAATCTCAACATCATGTTTCATACAAAATGAAGAAACTTTATCAAGCAAATCATCCCATCCTTGATCCCTTGTTATTTGTAGCTATCTCTTGGCAGTAGTAAGGAGAGATATAGCATTAACAATATCTTGGTCTCTTCTTTGTAAAGCCTGACTCAATGCATTTGTAATACCCAACACCAATTTCATCAAATGTAGTAAGAAAGCAAACTCAAACGTTTGTAAGGCATCTAAAGCACCTTGCGCCGTGACTATATCAAGTGAATGATTTCCATGAGTTGCTATAACATCAAGCACATCAATGATAGGAGCAAACATGATAATCATATTTGTAAATGTTTTATAATGAGAGCCCCAACGAGTGTCCCCAGGTCTTCCAAGTCCAAGTTCTTGGTTTAAACCTCGTCCAGTTTGTAGTTCACCTAAACGTAATGCTTCTTCAACTGCTTCTGTTTGTTTTTCACGAAACTCATCTCTACGTTTATAAGAACCACCAATCACATTCAATGTAAGACCAACCCACCCAAGGAACCATTCAATATCATCATGATGGTTTGCAACCGCAACAAGAGTTAATTGAAGCTGATGAGCAAAACAATGAATGTAATGTGCCGATGGACAATCTTGCATAATCAAAGTTCTAAGCCCATTGATATGCCCACGCATATTACTAGCCCCATCGTACCCTTGTCCTCTTATGCGAGATGGACTCAAGGAATATTGAGATAACAAAGAATAAATATTTTCCTTTAGTGACAAAGAGGAAGTATCGGTGACATGAACAAGACCAAGTAGCCGCTCCATAACAAATCCCTTTCTATCAACATATCGCAAGACAATAGCCATTTGTTGTTTACAAGACACATCACGGGATTCATCAACTAATATAGCAAAATATCTATCTCCAAGTTCTTCAAGAATCTTTCCAATGGTTTCTTTTGCACAAGAATGAGCAATGTCCTTTTGGATATCAGGAGAAGTCAATTTATGATTTAATGGAACCTTCTGAAAAATACTTCCAAAATTTTCATTACTTTGGGCATGCCATTCTAACAAATCCAAAAAATGACATCTCCTTATTGAAGATTCACTTTCATCATGACCTCGAAAAGACAATGCTCCACTCAAAAGTTGCCTCGCCACTTCAACTGAAGCATTTAAGCGGACTCGATATTCAGATTTAACCTCATCAGATTGTTTGTCTAAGGTAGTTTGTATGGATTGCTTTTGCATCATAAGATCTTCACACATTTTAACACATTGATTATGCACACTATTCACTTCACCAACATGTGCATCAAATGATTTCCTTTTCTTCCAATTTCTAAAGCCTTTACTTGTAAATGCATCCCCTCCACCATGACCCAACTTGTCATTCTTGAACAAATAACAACACAAACAAAATGCTGCGTCTTCTTTTATGCTATACTCTAATCAATTAGGATATGCCGCAAACCATGATTCATTAAAACGCTGCATATAATTGGACATTTTAGTTTGAGGGAATGCATGATTTCGGGGTTGGTAAGGACCTTTTTGTAAATATGCTCTTCTTACCTCATCACGATCATTTGGATGATAGCTTGAAATCGGTTTTCTATCGGCTGGATCCGATTGAAGAGCATTAATATCGATTGGTGTTCTCCTGGAAAAAGATGGATTAGTACTTGTTGGTTGTTCATTGCTAGACGGTAGTTGAGTACTTTGTTTGGCACTTTCTTGGATCAGTGGTGAGTTTTCTGACGCAGAGCTTGAACCAACAGATCGTCTAGCTATCTTGTTGAGAAACTTCTCCATATCAAACTGAAAAATACAATGAAATTCTTACTTAGGTTCATGATTTTTAGTAAACCATAAACATAATTATTTACAAAATAATTTATATAATTACTTACAAAATTAGGTTTTGCCTTTCTTGATTAAGAATTTAGAAATTAGAATTGAGGTAATTTGTGTTTATCATAAACAAACACAAATTTGTCTAAAGTCAATAAATTTAACACAAATAAACAAACAACAACCAACAAATTACCTCAATTCTAATTTCTAAAATTCTCAATCAAGAAAAGCAAAACCTAATTTTTTAATTGATGAATAAATCTCTAAATTAACCACTTGTTCAACACAAATTCAATAAAAATTAGCAAACTAACCATAAACAATGAAGTAATTACAAATAAAATTAGCCTAATTTTAAATCTTCAAATGAGAAGACAATTGAATTAAAATCTTCATTTTTCATTTTTCAATCCATGAATCATGAATAATTCACTAAGTTAATCAATTATTTAACCTAAATCTAAGTAAAATCAGTAAAATAAACATAATTACTTACAAAATAACAAAATTAAAAATAAAAAATGAGTATTTTTGATAATTACCTCAAATTAGGAGTTGAGATTTAGGAGTTAGGAGGAGAGATGAGGAGGAGTGGAGGAGGGCCTGGCGGCCGGCGGGTGACGGGCTGACGGCGGCGGCCGGTCAGTGAACAGTGGGCCGGCGGCTAGCGGGCGGCGGCTGAGTCAGAATGAGAGAAAGAGTGGGCAGGGGTAAGGGTTGCGTCGCTGGGCCTGTGAGCAAGTTCTGGGGCGGGCGTGCCGTGTCTGGGAAGTGGGAAATGAAATTACAAAACTCAAAAAAAAAAAAAATAGAACATAGAGCAAGCAAATACCCAGAGTCGAACTCGTGACCTGATGAAACAAAGACGCGGCAACCAACCACACGGGCCAGCACAAATTTGCGAAATGTTACTAACTGAATTGGTATATATATTTTTTTTCAGCCACAAAAATAACCCAGATTTATTTATTTTTTTTCCAAAAAGCTGGGGGGTCAATTGACCCCCCTTGCCCCAATGTAGCTCCGCCCTTGGATGTAGGGTGTAGTGTTATATTATATATAGTCCAATATTTGGTGGGTTTAGACACTGTTAAAGACAGAAAGAATGCATATGCTACTAATGGTGGGTTTTGACACTGGCCTAACTTATGCTAAGGGAAAACGCCAACAACTCACAAGATAGAATGCTAAATGGAGAAAAAAGAATAAGGAGATTTTCTCAAACGATTGCCCTCAAGTTGGCGCATGTGGGTTGATCATGCCCAACTTGTTACGTAAATAAAGAAACTGTTTGGTGCCAAGTGCTTTATTGAATATATCGGCTAACTGTTCATTAGATGGAAGATCTAAAAGAATCAAGTCATCACTAACCAGTCTTTCACGCACAAAATGGCAAGCAATCTCAATGTGTTTCGTTCGCTCATGACACACCGGATTTAAGCCATACCAATTCTCTTGTTGTTGCAGCCATAGACCGGTATTCTACTTCTGCCGAGGACCGAGACACTACAGTTTGTTTCTTGGTTTTCCACGAAACCGGTGACCCACCAAGAGTCGCAAAATACCCAGTCAAAGATCGTTGTGTGAGTGGACATGCACTCCAATCAGAGTCACAATAAGCATATACTTGTAAATTGATGTCGGCATGAAGAAAAAGACCAAGACCTGGATTGCCTTTAAGATACTGAAGCACATGTGTCACAACATTAAAATGCTCGGTTTGCGAAGCTTGCATGAACTGTGACAAAACATGAATAGCATAGCTGAGCTCTGGTAGAGTGAATGTCAGATAGATAAGCCCTCCAATTGACCACCTGTATTGGGTAGGATTATCAAATAATTCTCTTGATGACAATGCCAACGTATGGCTTTCTTCAATGTGAGAGTCAATAGGCTTGCCACCAAGAAGTCCACACTCATCAACAATTTCCAAGGCATATTTGTGCTAGCCTTTGGCCCTCGGGGCCACTTCAATACCAAGGAAATATTTCAATGGACCAAGATCTTTAATCCGAAAACAAGTGTTAAGATAATCTTTGAATTCTTGATAGGCAAGATGATCATTCCTAGCAAGGATAATATCATCAACATGAACAAGCAGCCCCAGAAAAATAGTTTCCTTTTTATAAGTGAAAAGGGAACAATCGGCATAAGATCGCACAAAACCATAAGCTTCAAGCTTACTAGACAACTTGATAAACCATTGCCGAGGCACCTACCGTAATCCATAAAGAGATTTTCTTAAATGGTATACCTTGCCAGGCGTGCTTGATGTAAATCCCGGGGGCAATTTCATGTAGACTTCCTCCTCCAGATCACCGTAGAGAAAGGCATTGTTGATGTCCAACTGATGTAGCTACCAACCTTTTGGAATTGCAACACAGATAAAAACCCGAACACTAGTCATCTTAGCTATTGGAGCAAAAGTTTCATTGAAATCAAAACCTTCGATCTGATGATCTCCTTGAATGACCAATCGAGCTTCGTATGTTTCAATAAAGCCATTTGACTTGTACTTGACGCAATAAATCCACTTATAGGTAATGGGTTTCTTGCTTGTAGGTAGTTCTTCGAGAGTCCATGTCTGATTTTCTTCAAGGGCCTCTATCTCTTCTACCATAGCATTTTGCCACAAAGGATCTTGAGTTGCTTCATGATAAAATTTGGGCTCCACAATTTTTGTAATAGCAGCTAGGAAGATTTGATGAGCAGGAGAAAAATTAGTACATGTGACAAAATTGATAATAGGATACGGAGTATGTGAGCAACCGTGCTGAAAGGAATTAGTAGTAGGAGGGTCTCTTGACTGAGCATTATAACACATAATCTGTAGGATAACTCGGTGCTTGACGGGCTTGTCCACTACGCCTTGTGGACTGCATCTCCTCTTACTGGGTTGTACTCCCCCTTTTAATGGACTCGCCGCCTGCTAGGACAAGTCCAAGCCCAAGCCCCACGGTTTCCGCTTCATGGGTTGAACTCCCTCTCTCGTTGGGCTCGCTGCTTGTAGCTAAAGGTCCAAGTTCCACGGTTTCACTATTTCCATGGTCTTGAACCGCTGCCTTTGTCCTCCCAGCTTGGTCCATTAGAGTTAATCTAGGCCCACTATCCTCAACAGGCCTTGTTTTACCAAAATCAGTTGAACCAAAACACAATCCTCACTTTGCATTCCTTTACCAAGAACTAATTGGGTTCCAAGGATCCCCCTTTCCACTTTGTTCTTTTCATGTAAAAAAGGAAAAATTTCTTCAAAAAACTCGACATCTCGACTTATGGGGATTTCCTTGTTTTCCAAATCATAGAGCTTCCAACCCTTTTTCCCAAATGGGTATCTCACAGAAATACATTTGCTACTACGGGATTCAAACTTGTCCTTTGTTTGGTCTCAAATTCTTGCATAACACAAACATCCAATAACATGAATATTGTCATAAGACGGTGAAGTCCCAAACAAACACTCACATGGGGTTTTTGTTGCTTAACAATTTAGTGGGAGTATGATTTATTAAGTAAGCCGCAGTCAAGGCACATTCACCCATAATTCAATAGGTAACCCAACATGAAAGCGAAGAGCCCTACCCACATTTAAAATATGCCTATGCTTGCTTTCAACCCTCCATTCTGATGTGGAGTGTCCGCACAACTAGTTTGATGCATTATTCCTTTTTCACAATAAAATTTTTCCATAGGTCGGGAAGTAAACTCTTTTCCATTGTCACTATGTATAATCTTCACTTCTTTCCCAAATTGCTTTTTAACAAACGCTAGAAAATTTTGTAAGAGCATACTAGCTTCACTCTTGTCATGCATCAAATAGACCCATACACCTCTACTTGCATTATCTAGAATACTCAAAAAAATAGTGTGCACCTCAAGTAGATGGGATGTGATAAGCTCCCCAAATGTCACAATGTATGAGTTCAAAAATATCAGCAACATTACTTTCACTTTGAGAAAAGGAACAACGAGTTTATTCAACACAAAAGCATACATCACATGGCTCATTCACTTTATTACCTAATTCAAAATTCAAATCCTTAGCAAGTAAAGAAAGCATTGTCTAGAGGGGTGACCAAGTCGTCCATGCCACAAATCATAAGTTATGATTGCATTAGCTTGAAACTTCAAGTTAGGAACCTCCTTATGAAGAAGGACCCCTCCATTCATGCTACCCACACCAATAAGGTTTCTCAAGGTACGGTCATGTATCACACAAAAACTATTAGTAAATGTCACCATTGAATTTGACTCCTTATCTAATTGATAAATAGATATTAAGTTGCAAGTCAATTTGGGAACAAAGAGAACATCTCTTAGTATAAGTTTTGGCCCAGGCTTGAATACCCCAACTTTGCTTGCCAACGCTTGATTCGAGGGGTGAGCAAGAAAAACCAAAACTGAAAAATCGAAAAATCGAAAAATCGAACTGAAAAACAGGTTAACCAGTTTGATTTTTCTAAAAATTTCAATTTGGTTAGCTGAACCGAAAAAATTTTACGGTTTCAGTTTTGGTTTCGGCCATTTGAGATTCGGTTAACCGCACGGTTAACCACACGGTTAATCAAAACCAAAACTTACACTTTTATTAACAAAAAAAACTAAATTTGATATTGGTCAAGCGTAAATTTTATAACTATTAAAGATAAGACTAAATATACAATAATGTATAAATTAATATTTGGTGTCTTAAATAGTTAAATTAATTAACAAAAGGAGTGAAAATTGAAAATTAGCAATTTAAATTAACGGTTAACCGGTAACTAAACCGAAAATCGGGTTGACCACATTTTTCGATTTGGTTAGGGTTCACATTTTTGCCGAACCGAAAAATTCGGTTAACTGATTTTTGGTTCGGTTTTCGGTTTACAATTTTTGCGAACTGACTTCCTGGTTAGCTGATTTTTGGTTAATCGAATTTCCGGTTAACTGGTTTTGATCACCCCTACTTGATTCCCATCTGGTAGTCCAACTACAGTAGGATCTAGTCCTTTCACACTGTCAAGGACTTCGTATATTCCTTTCATGTGACACGATGCACCAGTATCGAATAGCCATTTTACATTACCTGACAATTTTTGTTAACCTTCTTTGGGAGTTTCAATCAAGCTAAGAATGCGCTGGACTTGTTCGGCGGTAAAACTAGGCACTGGGCCTTGAGCTTCTGCCATGGTCGAGGATGATCCTGTTTTTGCCGCAACAGCATGCTCTGTTTCTCCTCTAGCTCCGCTAACCGAAGATCTCCCTCCACGAGTTTCATGACCTTCTCGACCTCTTCCTCTGCCTCTAGTTACCAGTCTAGTTGGGTATCTAATAATTTCGTAAAATTCAACTACTCATGTCCAGGCGTGCCGCAATGTGTACACGACACCCCTTCTCGCGGAAGTTGAGCACCAGGGGCGTGAGTACTGTTTCTGCTGCGGTGAGTGACAACAAACGCGGCAACATTATCATCTCTGCTCTCTCGGTTTCGCATCATCCGCTTGTGATTTTCTTCCTGTTGAGCCATGTTGAAGATTTTGTCTAGCAGTGGCACAAGATGAAGCGCTAAAATCTGACCTCTTATATTTGATAAAGGCCACCAGCCAAACCCATGAGGAATTGGTGAGTTTTATCGTCCTCCATCATCCTAATGATGGTGCCATGAGTGTCACAACTACATTTTCCGCACGTACATTCACACTTAGTGCTCGGAATTTTGACAAAGTTTGCTAACTCACTCCAAAGTCCTATGAGTTTTGAATAAAACTCAACCACTTCCATACTTCCTTGATTACAGGAAGCTATCTCGGCTTTAAGTTGATGACTACGGGGAACATTCATAATCAAGTATCTCTTCTGGATGTTTACCCACATCTTGTGGGTGGCATCTTCATATGTCACACTAGTATAAAGCGGGGGGTCAATGACATTTAGAATCATGAGGTGATCATTGAGTTCACCATATTCCATGCATTCTTCTTCGCCAGAGATGCCGTGGGTTCCGGTTTAGATATGCTACCGTCAATAAATCGAAGTGTGTTCTTGGCCATTAGAGCCGTTGCAATGGCCCTATTTCAAAGTTCATAATTTTTTCCATCAAACTTGATGGAAGCTATGATGGCCCCGGGTCCGTTTGAGGGATGAAGATAAAACGGTGATTGGGAATCAATCACAAAGCTATCATCTTAGTCATGATTTCAAAACTCTAATTTCGTTTTATGTTAGGAAGAATAGCCTAGCTCTGATACTATGAACGACTAAGCAAATAAATTTGAGAGAATAATCACAATTACTTTAATGCCTTGCCTCTGGTTTTCTCTGCCTTATACACGCCTCTTAGAGGCCGTTTTATAATGTTACAAGGAGCCCTAGCTTGTTGAGCAAAATATCACTTCAAACAGGAAAATAAATATTTGGAAAATAATTGCAAGGATTACAATATGGTCTGCAATATTACCTTCCATCTTTCAAATATTATCGCTTCAATACTTACCTCAGCTTGAGCTTATATGTTTATACAAGCATTGTTCTAATAACTTTCTCACCAACAACCAAGCATAGCAATCTCGCAATAGAAAGAAATATCTAGAGAAGTATCTAGAAGTCCAAGCTAATTATGTAAGGTATAGGTAGAGTGTCCAACCAAAAAAAAAACACTAACTAAATTTTAGCCAAGAAAAAAGAGATGGAAATGTAAAGAAGAATTTTTTATTTTTTTTTTAAAGAACCAAAGGGAAAAGTAGGATAGTGGGTTTTGAACCCACAACCTTAAAATCAGATTCCATCATCCTCGCCGCTCCACGAAGTTCAATTGCAACGATGGGCTCACCTCAAACATCATCGTATAGGAGCGTACCATGCTGTATACACCTTTGTAAGATACAGGTCCTGTTCGATAAAATTAGCTGTTTAGATAGCAGACCACTGTTTAAGTAGTTGATAGCGTTTCTAATTTAATTATTAGCAGATAGGTATTTAGATAAATGGTTGAAATAAATGTATTCGTTAAATTTAGTTGTTGGCTTATCTGACTAATGTAAATTGCCGTGAAAAGATATAGATAATTTCCAAATATAAACTTTCCAAAAGATTTTAAATGAAACGTTACTTCTGAACGTTAAAAGCCAATACTGTTAGCTTTTCAAAAACGCTACTTAAAACACCAAACGCTACTTAAAATGCTTGTCAAAACACTAGGTTACCAAACACTAAAAATTAACTGATTAGCGTATTAATTTGATCAAAAACATTAAACACTACTCAAAATACTATTACAAAACACAGCCATAATTTCCAATATTTCGTTAATTAATTAGAGTACTCTTTGTCAAGAAGCAGTTGCTACAGCACAGTAGCAAGGGCTTTGTAGGTTCGTCCTTTCCAACTGGACGTGAAGATTGAGAGGTTAATTAGGGGAATTTAACATGTCTCAACAAACTCTTTAATGTTGGATCAATTACTCCTCTGTGCTCCCTTCAGCTAACTGGACAAGCACTACTGTGGGAGCCCCAGGGTTTTTTTAAAAAAAAAAGAAAATACTTTTTGTTTGGGTTTAAATTTTTAGGTTCATGCAATATCTAAACTCTAGGTTTTTAGGCCTAAAATGTCCTTTTTTGTTTAAGTTTTCCTAGAAAATCAGAGGCTAAATGTCCCCGTTATATTATATAAAAGTACAGTATCATACTCTTGGGAGTATAATGTAAGTACTGACTTTCAGGAGCTGTGAAAAAATAATTGAAGCTTTAAATTACCTCACAATCATTGCAGCATGGTGCTCAGCTCTAAATTGTATGCAAATCCAAATGAAAGTTATTTTAGCCACTGCCAGTATGAATGCTCATACAAATCACTCCACAGGGGAAATATTTACTTTTTTGGTTTGGTCCCATGCAGGCTGGATTGCTTCCTTTTTCTTTTCGGTGGCAGTAATTTCACTGGGAGACCTTCTGTTCTCTGCCCTTGTCAAGAGGTACACGGGAAGCAGCACTCTTCTTTGCCTTTAATAAGAGTTACAACAATTTTGTTTCCATCAATGAATACTGACTTAAGTACGTGATTCCATACTTATTTTTTTTAACGTCTCAAATTTATATTGTGTGAATAAAGAAAATATATAATAGAAGTCTTGTTAATGTAGAGAATATGTAGTAGAAGACTTCTAACTTTTATGGAATAGTTGGTGATAGTTACTTAACTTCAATTAAATAGAGAATCAAAGATTTTGGGGGGGGGGGGGGGCGTAATCATACCATCTTGTATGAATTAATAAACCTCATTTCCTCTCCTACTTTCTCTTAAAACCCGCTTTTTCGTTATTCTTATCGCTTGATTTTTAGATTATTAGTACTAATAGCCTATTACTAGCCTCATAAAAAGTGAGCTGATAAGTCCCTTTCTTTTTTTTCGATTTCTTTTTTTTTTCCGATTATTAATAAGGCAAGAGGTTAAAAATAACATACAATAAATTCAAAAATTTAAAAAACAAACACATTTTCACCTTAAAAAAAATAAAGTCATCAAATAAGACTAAACTCCCTATACACCTCTTAGTTCCTTATCAAAACCCTCCACAAATAATTAGATCACAAAAAGCCAGCTAGCTTATGTCCTCGCATACTAAGGAAGAAGACAAGCAAAAACTGTAGGATGCATGGGAGCAAAACACCAAGAAGGGCATCTCCCTTTCTATTTTGTTTTGAGTCAATTACGTTTTTTATTTACACAATTTTGTTCTTATGGATAAATTATTGTGAATGTAATGTAATATTTTGTTTGAGTCAAGAATGTCATGTAATATTTGATTGGATATAATCAACCTTGCAATGTAAACAAATTTACAATTGTGTTTTCATTACTTTGTTTGGTTGTATAAGAGTATTACAATAAAATAACTATATTATAATTATGATTACCATACTCTAAGTAATCATGATTATATTATAAAATTGATTGCATTACATTGAACCAAATATTACATAAATATGTATCGATATAAATTTATAGTGTGATAATGATATCAACACTTATTTACTCATATGACTTTAACAGAATGAAAAATAACTAGGAAAGCAGTACCAACTCAGTCCACATCTAATTAATTCTCAATATATATGGACCTATACTGCTCAGAGAATTTAATTTTTCAAAAGATGATATAATATGCATATCAAGAATTTTTTGGTAACATTTCAATGCAGAAAAATTGTAATTTTTTTTAAAGAAAAAGGAACACTAGCAAAGAGTGGTCTCGAATGGTCGAGAAACAATTGCAATGTTCTCTTACTACGGCATTATTAGGAATAGGATAGTAGGTCTGAAAGTGGATGTCATGGCTAACATATATAAGTGAACATCGATATATTAGTGGGTGCGCCTGTGTTACCATCCATTAGTTATTCTATCTATTATCAACTATATGTTGTAGCAGTGTTCGGTGATTGGTTACACAACTAGTTGCTTATTTGTATTTGACAAAAAATGATTATGCGATAGACTCCTTGTTTTCAACAGGCAAGAAATTACCATTAAACCAATCAACATTTACATCATTCACACTAGCGGCATATCTTTAAAAATCCAATACCTATATTATACCACGAGTATGTACTTCTATAAGTCAAATAGACAGACACATATTTAAACTTGTCTATATGACAAATACACATGGGTAAGATATGACATGTAGTTTATGAGCGGATATACACTCAAGAGTATAATATAGACAACCCGAAAAATACGAGCAAAATTGTTATAAATATAATGTACGTATCTACCTGGCTGTTAATTGCTTTCTTTCTATTTACAAAGTGCATTTGAGCAACAATAATATATAATAGTGTAGGGATATTATTGTATTTTTAGAAGTAGTATATAACTTTAAGGGCATGTTCTTTTCGTGGATAAATTGGGGTGGGTAAAAGAGTGAAGGGGGTTGAAGTAGGTTGACGTAGGTTGAGGTAGGTTGAATTTTTTTTGTGTGATAAATTGAACTTGGTTGAAATAGTGGAAGTGGGTTGAAGTGGGTTGAAGTAGGTTGAAGTAAGTTGAAATAGGTTGAAGTGGATTGAGGTTAGTATTTTAGAATTGGCTCATAAAAAGAACAGACCCTAAATACAAGTCTAGGCTCTTAAGTTGAGGTAATAGGTTCATATTATTTCACATGGTATCAAAGCTAAAACGCTCCTCACACTAAACCTAGCTGATCCCGTCTTCCTCTCTCTTTTTTTTTCCTTGCTTAATTCCCAAGTCTTTTCCTTTTTCCTTTTTTTTTTTTCTCTCAAACCCTAGTCTAATCCGCTATGGCTGATCACCGCCCACCCATTGGCTCCGCCGCCCCTACCATCGGAATGATCAGTGCCCTTCTCTCATCTTCTCTCCGTCCGGCAGGTGCCACAATGTCTCCGTCGAATCTCCGTGAGGTTCCGGTGCGTTTTTAGCAAGAAGCGTCCGTTTTTCGCCTCCCTTGACGTCACCGCCGACAATCACTACCACGCCGCTGTTGCCACCATTGTTGGTCTCTGGTCTGTCGCACGACACTCCACGTGCCGCTGTTTCCAACTCCACACAGCTCTACTCCACCGCGTCTTTCTCCTTTGCCTACAACACCATTGGGCTTCAGCCGTGTTTCTCATCCCAGGCCATGTCGCAGACGCTGCCGGGATCCTCCTCTGTCCACGCCGCTTGGCCACATGCTCAGCCCACTATTCTGTCGCTGCCTCCTATCACGACTCCATGGGCTGCCCACAACTCCACTTTGCTTACAAACACGCCTTTTCTAGTGTTGCCGACGGGTCGTGGCCTTCGCCGTCCCTTCAACCGAATCCTGGGAGTGGCCTTCCTCTCCTGCCTCCGTTGTTATGGACGGTTAATATCACGACCTATGTCACAATGGTTCTTGCCTCCGTTAATGATTACTTGTCGTGGGAGACGCAGTTCATATCTTTCGCTATCATGCACCAGATTCATGGTATGATCGATGGTATCATCCCTCAACTGCTATCTACTATCATGCATGGTTGCTCCTGGAGTTTCTCAACCTAATCCTGCGAATTCCTACTGGATTTGGGTTGATCAATTGATTCGTCCTTGGATATTCGCCACAATATCCAAGGAGACATTATGTGAGGTTCGTAACATTCCATATGCTCTTCCAATTTGGCAGCATCTCGCTTCTCGATTCAATACTGCTAGTTTGGCTCGAGCACTAGATTTAAAATGTATGCTCACTAATGTTCAAAAGGGTCTTATCAAACCATGGAAGACTATTTGCATCATATTAAAACTTTTACTGACTCTCTCACTGCTATTCAGAGTCTTGTGTCTGATCTGGAGTTGATTCAGTTCACTACTTCTGGCTTGCCCCCTGATTATCACACGTTCGTTACTACCTATTCTATGCTTCCTGGTAATCATACATTTGATGATTTGTGGTCAAAATCAATTTTTTATGAGCAACACCTGAAGTTTCTATAGAATCGCGATGTTCATGTGCATTAGGCTCTCAATTAGTTCTAGTAATAACAATTCAGGGGGTGGTTCTCGCAATCAGGCTCACAATAGTAAAGGCGAAAACAATGGTGGGCGCCGAAACTAGAACAACAAAGGTCGTAACAACAAAGGTGGCAACAAACCCTCCAACAATAACAACTCTCGGTAGAGTGATTCGTCCACTGCGAGTATGTCTACTGTTATTGTATATGGTAGCTATGATGTTTCCTTGTCATCTACTTTTTGCCCTCATACTTTGCATACTTATCACTTGTTTGTAGGCACTAACCAGTTAGAAGGGATACTAGGCTCCCACCCTAATGTTTTTGCCAGATCTGTCATGCTCCCGGTCACTCTGCTGATCGTTGTCATACGTAGACGATATCAACATCGCCAGCAACCAGTGCTTCTTGCATATGCTACCTTCAATTCAGTCGATGTTGGTGAACAACTTTGGTACCCTAACTCCGCTGCTGCCTCCCACATGACTCCTGACGATGACAAGTTACTCTCTAAAACTGTTTACTCAAGCTCCAGTCTTGTTAAGGTTGGGAATGGAACCTTGTAGACAATTAAACATATTGGTCAGAGTTCTATTTCTACTCTTGTTAAGCCATTGTGTCTTATCCGGGTTCTTTATGTACCTTAACTGAACCATAACCTTTTATCCGTTAGGCAACTTTGTCATGACAACAACTGCTGTGTGATTTTCGACTTTGATTCTGTTTGTTTTAAAGGTAAAACCATGGGGGATGTCCTTTTGCAGGCACCTAGTGTCAGTAATGTCTAAACCATCTGTCTTCGTACTGAAAACTCTTTGGTTCCTGCCAAGCTAGCGTTCAGTTCTTCAAGAGAACACTGGCATCGCCGCTTAGGTTATTGTGGAGCTGAAATCATTGCTATGTTAAAGAAAAACAATGTTTTGAATATTTCTACTGTTTTTAATGATAGTTGTATGACTTGCCGCTTGGCAAAGTCCCATAAACTTCCTTTCAATTTAGTAGAACATCATACTTGTTCCCCTCTTGAATTGATTCATTCTAGTGTATGACAATCCCCTACTTTATCTCATCAGGGTTTCAGAGATTATGTTTCGTTTATTGATGGCTTTTCTCATTTCACATAGATTTATCCAATGAAATGGAAATCGGAAGTTTATTCCATTTTTGGAATTTTCAAAATGTTAATTGAAAATCTCTTTAATTGCAAAATTAAGATGTTTCATAGTGATGGGGGAAAAGAATTTGATCAAACTTCTATGCATGACTTCTTTCTAAAACACGACATTTATTTTTGAAAATCTTGTCCTAACACACAACAACAAAATGCGGTGGGTAAAAGGAAACATAGACATCTCTTAGAAATGACTCATTCATTTCTAATTGATTCATCTATTCCTGCCTCTTTCTGGTTAGATGCGCTTTCTGCTGCTGTCTACACCATCAATATGCTTCTCACTCCTATGCTTCATGATAAATCGCCTTATGAGTTCTTATTTGCAAAAGTTCCTGACTGCAAGTCCTTAAAACCTTTTGGATGTGCCTATTTTCTCCACTTACCGTTTGCAACTAAGTTATCTCCTCAATCCATTGTCTGTGTGTTCCTGGGATATGCTTATCACTATCGAGGCTATAGCTATTTGGATCCTATTAAAAACCGTGTTTATGTCAGTCGTCATGTTCTTTTTCATGAAAATGATTTCCCCTACACTACTCTTGTTTCTCAGGCTCCATCCTCTCACTCTGCTCCCTCTTTTCGACTCAGTGACATTTTGAGTCTTACTCACACTGCGTCTGTTGTCACATCCCCCTCGCCCTCGTTGCCTAGTCCGAACCCACGGCCAAACCCACCCTGCCCTCTCCCTTGGACTCCCCGCTGGCCATACCCTCGTCGGCCGCTCCTCCCCTCCCCAACTAGTCAGCCTTCCTCCACCTCCCTTCCCAATGTTCATAGCATACAAACTAGATCTAAGTCTGGCATCTCGAAAACCAAGCGGCTTATTTCCATGTCTGCATCCCTGATTGAGGCTAAATCTACTTCCTTCACCCAAGCCTCTAAATATTCTTATTGGCAAGAAGTAATGGCTGAGGAGTATAATGCGTTATTCCCCAATAATACATGGGTCTTGCTTCCCCTCACCCTTCTCAAAATGTAGTCGGGAGTAAATGGGTTTATAGAGTGAAATATCGCTCTGATGGGTCTTTGGAGAGGTATAAGGCGCGTCTAGTTGCCCAAGGGTTCATCAGCAGGCTGAAATTGACTACCATGAGACATTTTGTCCTGTTGTCAAACCTGCAACTATTCGCCTCATTCTTTCCTTAGCAGTTTCATATAAATGGACTATGCGGCAGTTAGATGTTAAGAATGCCTTCTTGCATGGACATCTCATTGAGAAAGTCCATATGAAACAACCATGTGGATTTATTCATCCTGATTATCCTAATCATGTTTGCAAGCTCCAAAAGGCTTTATATGGTTTGAAACAGGCTCCCCGAGCCTGGCTCCACCGTTTTAGCAATTTTCTCCTGTCTCATAGGTTTGTGTGTAGCAATGCTGATCCCTCCATGTTTATTCTTCGCACTGGTTCTCACATTCTTGTTCTCCTTCTTTATGTGGATGATATTATTTTGACCGGCCGCTCCTCTAATCTTCTACATTCCTTTATCTCCACATTATCTAACCAGTTTGCTGTGAAGGATTTGGGGGACCTTCACTACTTTCTTGGTAAACAAGTTAAACGTGACTGCACGGGTATTTTTCTTTCTCAAACTAAATATGTTGATACTCTTCTTCATAAGTTTCACCTACATACCATTAAACTTGTTACCACTCCTTCTGTTGCCCCCACCCTTTTATCCCTGACTGATAGTGAACTGCTTGCAAATCCCACATAGTACCGAAGTATGGTAGGTGCATTACAGTATTTGACCATGACTCGTCCAGACTTTGCCTATGCAGTCCATGTAGTTTTCTAGTTTATGCATGCTCCCTGTCCTACTCACCTTTATGCTGTCAAGCATATTTTTCGATACTTGCAGGGCACTCTTGATCATGGGCTACTGATGCGTCCTTCTGCTTCACCTTCCACCATCATTGCTTACTCGGATGCTGATTGGGCTGGTTGTAAGGATTTCTGTCGCTCAACTACTAGCTATGAAGTCTACCTTGGTCTCAACCTCATCACCTGGCGCTTCAAGAAGCAACCCACGGTCTCAAAATCCTCTACCGAAGCGGAATACCGTGCTCTAAGCTATACTATTGCAGAGATTATCTGGATTCGGAAGCTTCTTTTTGATCTTGGGATTGTTCTATCTAATCCTGTTTGTTTATATTATGACAACATCAGTGCCACATACATGTCTGCTAATCCTATCCATCATGATCGAAGCAAACATATTGTCGTCGACTATCACTTTGTTTGTGAGTGGGTAGCTACTAGTGATCTTTTAGTACGATATATTCCCTCTAGTCTACAGATTGCTGATATTTTTACAAAGGGGTTGTCTTCGAAATAGTTCTCGTTCTTAAAGTCCAATTTATCCGTACGACCCCCCGATCAGATTGGGGGGCATAATAGTGTAGGGATATTATTGTATTTTGACAAGTTGTACATAACTATAAATACAAGTCTAGGCTCCCAGGTTGAGGTGAGCGGTTCATATTATTTCACATTATATTTTCAGCTACTGTTGTTCTGTGCCCAAAATTTTTGCATTTTTCTCCCTGCAGCCATGATCATAGTTACTAGGACGCTTCCTGGATCACTTAGTCTGTAACATGGATCGCTACTTATTCAACAAATTTAGTTTAATTTAGGCTGTAGATCACCTGTGCTCGGAACGGGAATCGTCAGGATATAGCGTGGTCCATTCCTGGTAACTATGGCCATGATAACCCACGGTTGGATTAAGGTAAACACAACAATTTGTTTAGCCCTTGGTGGCTTCCCATGATTAAGGCATTCATTCCAAGCTTGTCTTCCCATAATATAGTCACTCCATTGAGGATCTGCTGTGAAAAGCCACATTCGAAAAATAGATGGTCCATATTTTCTTGATCTCAACAGAATACACATTGCACATCAATATCAGATAACCATCTTTGAATTCTGTCTTTGGTTAGCAATCTTCTTTTCATAATAACCCGTGAGCAAAACATATGCTTAGGTATGCACATGTTGTACCAAGCCATTTCCCACCGAGCCACTTTGGTCTTAATTTGCTTCTGAAATGCTTTGTAAGTGGCGGTAAAAGAGAAGTTAAGAATACGTCTATCATCATTGTTATTCAAGATTTTGAGGTACAAATTCTATTTGAATTGATAATCAATGTCTACTGTGCAACCCCCCCCCCCCCCAAATCTCATGATAGGATTTAAAAATCATGTTATTATATTAGTTATTTAATTTATCGTCAACTTTGTTGATTGCACCAATATACTGCACGACTACCATTTTATAGGGAGAAAAAAAACACTTCCAATCAAGCAAAGAAAGAACGAATAGACAAAAAAAAAAAAAAAGTAAAGCTGAAGCATAAAGTAATACTAAATATTTTCGTGCTTGCTTTGTTTTAAGTGTAAAGTAGTTAAAAAAAGTCAACATATGTATTGGGATTTTAATTCAGATTTCTAATACGAATATTAAGAAGCTTAAGAGTAGATTTCATCTAACACTTGGTGGTCAGATTTCTGACACTTTTTACTCAAGTTCGATCCTAGCGGAAACACATGTAAAGGATTTGTGTTAGTTATGCATATAATAGGCCTAGGTAATTAGGTTTTGACATTCCCAACGCACTATAACCTATTGGTGACCCCTAATATAAGGGTCCGATAAATTATTTTTTATTTACTCATGTAAATAAATGAAGGGATTACAAATCAAATCCATTAGTGTACGATGTATCGCAAGCTGACACAAGGGCGTGGGATCCAACCCTCATGCAAAAGTGTCGCGTGTTTCCTCAGTCTTTCTGCTTTCTTTTGGTCGGTTGTTCCCATTCATATTTACAGTCAAACTGATGAGATGTTTCGGATCCACACTGGTGCCCTAGAACTTTTTGTTTCACTCACTTCTTTATGTATATCTTTTGCCCTTTCTTTGAAGTTATTAGTTACCCTATGTTTATCATCCAAAGATTGCAGAGGGATTTGTAATCTTCCTGGGCATCTATAACTATAAAATGTTTACTAAAGTGGGTTGATTTAAGTAGTTTGATATTTATTTTCCTTAAATAAGGTCTCAGTTCGAGTCTTATTAACCGATAAAATTTGTGATAGGAAAGCTCTACCGTCTTATTGGCCCAACAATAATTGCATTCCAGTGAAACGAATGATCCAAAACCCTCCTAACAAAATTACATATAAAATGTTTAAAGGGGACAAAAAAGTAGCACAACAGTAAGGTAGTTGCATTATAAAGAGGAGTGACATCAAAATTAGCCAAAAGAAAAATTCCTAAGATAACATCTAATTTTCTATCAAATTCTTTTAGACGTATTATTCTCATAAACTGCTTAAAAGTACATATACTGAAGAAGAAAAAAAATTGTATAACAAATACATCTTGATAAACATTATCTTGTACCTTTTGAAAACTCGTATTCTAAAAAATGTAATAGTTAGAAATATTTTCTAAAATAAAATTCTGATCAAAATAAAATGGAGCCCGTGACTTGCCTAGGCACACACAAGCATGGATCATCTAGAGGTCTCTCTAGCCACTATACTAATTAAGAACAATACCTTATACGACACTACCATATAAACCAAAGTCCCTTTGAGATATACTAAAAGAAAAGCCGACGGGCCCCTCTTTTCCCCCTTGAAACGCACCTCAACACCCATATACATCCCTCGTCCACACCAAAAGAAAAAAGGGAAAAAAAAAAGGAAAAGAGGAAGAGAGAGGGGGGGGGGGGGGGGGGGGCATAGTACAGACCAATGGAGTGTCTGACTCAAATTCTTTGCATCACAGTTCACCATATACAGGCAATTAAGTCTTTGCATCTGAGTTCATCATACATTAGTAACAATTACTGATAACTTTCATCTTCGTGAAATACTAAGTATATAAATTACGTACCAGATCAAGTGAGCAACATCTAGAAAATTGCTTAATCAATTAAACACATTAGAACAGTACAATCAAGCAAACTTATATAAAAAAAAAAAAAAGGGTCAAAGTTTATACTTACACCAAAAATACTAGTAAATGAAGGCAATAGCCAGCTAGCATACCATAAGCAGAGAGGGAAGAAAGCATACAAAGGGCTTGAGATTGTTTGGTTGGGTGAGCAAAAGAGTAGCTTTTGTGATCTCCACAAGCATTAATCTCAGTCCCCAGCCCATATGCTTCTTTAGGGTCCAAACACAGCCCTGGATTCCCACTCAGATCCAAGTTCCTCCCAAGCCTTCTCAGAAAGCTTGCACTAAAAGGAACAACCCCTTCAAGAAAATTCCTGCTGAGATTCAGATGGTATATGTGAGAAAGTGAGCTAAACTCTGTTGGGATTTTGCCCGTTAATCGGTTGTTTTCCAACGATAATGTGGTTAAGTTGAGAAGCTGTGAAATGCTAGAGGGTATTGATCCTGAATAGCCAGAATTTGCAAGCCTAAGCTCTTGTAGTTTCACCAACATGCCAAAATCTGAAGGCAATGGCATGAACATCGGGTTATCATCCATAATGAAGTATTGCAGATTGACCAATTTGGTTAACCCTTCAGGAAAGCTACCCTTTAGCCTGTTATTGCTCAAAGCAATAAAATTCAGAGAATTGAGCCTCTCAATGCTGTTGGGTATTCTACCCACAAGCAAATTTGAGCTCAGATCAAGTTTTTGAAGCAAACCCAGTTGGCCAATTGAGTTTGGGATGACTCCAGAAAGTGAATTGTAGCTAAGATCAAGTCCTAACAAGTTTTTGACATTGCCCACTTGAGAAGGAATAGCCCCTGACAAGGTGTTGTAGCTCAAATCAAGATGGACTAATTTGATCAACCCAAAAACCCCAGGTGGGATTTGCCCACTGAGCCTGTTTTGTGAGAGTGTGAGGACTTGAAGGGATTTTAGGGATGACAGTTGGGCAGGGATTGGGCCGGTCAAGGCCGGGTTAGCACGGAGGCTGAGCTGCTCGACGGGGGAGACTGGGGATGCCGGTATGGAGAGGCTTGTTGGGGAGTGAGTGAAGCAATTGTAGAAGAAAACAGATTGAAGGTAAGGTAAAGTGAATATTTCAGAAGGAAATGTGGATGTGGGTTTGCAAGTTGGGTTAGGAGGAGTGCCAAAATCAAGCCTTGTGACATGAAAATGGTTGTCTTTGCCGAATTTGCATTCAATCCCAGGCCAAGATGAGCCAGAATTGCAAGGGTTTGGGTGAGAAATTCTCCAGGGTTTATCATCTGAAATGGTTCCCATGATTTTGAAGAGGGTTTCAAGCTCCGAAGGAAGCATAGTGGTTGAGTTTTGGGGTTGTTGTTTGGCATGAGGAGGGGAAGATTGATAGGAAATGGCAAGAAATGAGGAGAGAAACAGGGGAAGCAAGAACAGGGGAGAAGCAGAGCTCATGGTGCCTTTGTCTCTCTAGGGTTTTAGGGGGTAGGGTAATTGTAAGTGCAAGGCTAAAACAGCTTGTAGTGAACATTTGTAGACCTATGGAGAGGGAACATTTACACGGACAACATACCAGATTCAATGGCTGGTTCACCTGGTAAAAGCGGTCATATGGGGCAAGTTTTACCCTCAATTAGGGATGGGCGTGGGACAAATAACGAGTGGAATTATTCCCGCATTTATACTTATTTTCAGAAGTTATTTCTATAGCCATACTCATATCTATTGAGTTTTAAAAATCTATCCCTATATTCATACCCATCAGGTATTTCAGGTATTTCAGGTATTTCGGATATATACTGATATTAAAATATAATATCCATTGGATATGATAATTTCTGCCATCTAAAGAAATTCATAAAACTAAATTCAATTGGACAGAATGTTCTAAAGAAATACAATACTCATTGGATTAAGTGCAAGAATTCATGCTTAACTCATAAACAAAAACTACATTGTAAAATGACTGAAATGAGAGATTGAGGGACACAACAAATGAGCTATGATTTTAGGTTTGTGAGTCGTGAGTCACGTGGTTTCATATATTGGCATAGTAAATAAGCGACACAGATGAATCCATTCCATAGCTGGAGATGGGTTGGGGTATGGGGCCTTTTTTAAACGAATTACCAATATTCAAAACTCAAAACTTTACTCAACAATTTATTTTACGCCCAAAAAAAATTCAGGTATGGGTCGAGTATGGGTATGGAGCAGGTGATGCCTATACCAGAACTCACACCCATACCCATACCGGTTTTCAGTGTACCCACCCTATACTCATTTTTTTCCAATTTTATGTATCCATAGTGGCCATAAATGGGCAGATTCAGGGTGAATTTTTCGAGTTCGGATGCAACTCTCATCCCTACTCTCAATCATACTTCCAAACTAGCCGGTAGGAATGAATGTGTGTAGACAAGTTTTGCTATCTCTTATTTCCTAGTGGTTAGTAAAACATTTTGGTTGAGGTAGACCGTATTTATTGAGATTAAGCATTTTAGTACAGGGAATTTATTTTTAGTTGGTTTAAGTTTGATCCAGATTTTATATATATTAAGATTCAGTATATAGTTCACTAATCTCAAATATTATCTATATGAATACATCTAGTAGTACGATATAAATTTCTGATAAATATACAACGTAGCAATTTGAGTTGGACTTTAGCCTTTGGAATTAACTACTAGGTGTTTACCTGTTAGATTAGTTTTGCAATGACCATCTTTCCAATTGCTCAAAGAGTATTTTGATTAGGTAGATCACAACAACCAGGATCGTAGATTGCTAAATGGGGTATTTTGTCGCACTAACTTTTGTCTAATTTAAGTACATGGGTCATTACAAAGCAAAAACGGAGTCTCGTGTTTCGGTTATGTATGATATAACAAAGGGTAGTGATATATGTTTTGTTGCAAGACATTCTTAAATATCTTGTCTTATCATAAATTAATATGTTTTATGATTTAAAACCACAAATTTTTCAATAATTACACTTAATTATGAATTGCTAACATTAAATATTCGTCGGTTATGCCGACAAAGTATTAAATGATACCCTAATCGCACTAACCCTATTCGTGAGTACATATAATACGCGTATTTTAGAAATGTAACAAATTATGAATAAAAATATGATGTTAAATAATTTATAAGTTGTAATATGCTTCCACGATTCATTCCTATCATTTTTTTAATTTAAAAACATAATAGTATGATTTTTTAATCAAACAAGACACTTATAAAGTGTCTTGCAGCAAGACACTTATCATTTTGCTATAACAAATAAGTTATATCTTTGACTTTGGGGGTTAGCTTCATTGGACTTTGTTTTTAATCGTAGCTTAGTGTATCTTTTTAGCGTAAACATCTCATTTTCTAAATCTTGTTCAGGAGAGTTCTTGCTAAAAAACGATCACTAAACTTTTCAAAATATTTAAATATGTCACTTGACTTTTTTTAAGTAAAAATTGCCATTGAACTTGATTGAAAAGATAAAAAAAATACCACTTAGCTTTTCAGAATGACTCAAAAATGCCCATATCGTAATAACATTTTTGAACACATTGCAAGTTTAATGATATTTTTAACTAAAAAAAAGTTGAATGGCATTCATGAATATGAAAAGTTTAGTGACATTTTTTAACAAGAACTCTTGTCCAAGATGAATTTCGTGGCTATTTAAAGAGGAATGTGCACAAGCCAAACTATGCCTAATGGAGGCGTAATTCATAGCTAATCAAGCCTACTGAAAGAGTTCATTAGCTTTATACAAATTTTTTGCCGAACATTAAATAATATCTAGATACTATTGTACTAAAAGTACTAATGAAATTAGGACTGTAACAAAACCGAGCTAGCTCGGTGATCTTACTGAGCTGAGCCTGAGCCTAGCATGGCCAGCTCAGCTTTGCTCATATTGGATAGTTGGGTTTCTTTTTATATATTTTCTTTCACACGAAATTTCCATTTTTGCTCTCTCGGGGCTTTTATTTTTATAATTTTTTAGTATAATTAAAGAAAATTTATTTGTATACTATAGTTCCATGGTTAAATTTTAAATTTTGAAATTGTGTTAGTGAATTTTTATATACACCCTTTCTCTTTGAGCTTCTTTTGTTTCTTGAATCCATTGTTAAATTTAGAATTTTCACAATATTTGGTTCAACGTTGGGTTCAAAATTTTTTCCGAGTTCAAAATTTTTTCCAAAAGGTGACAACCTAGCCAAGCTTCAAACCGAACAATATGAAATCCACTTAAACTCAACTAGACTCCTTTACATCTCAACTGAGACTAAGGCCCCGTTTTTTTCGTTGGTAAATTGGGGTGGTTAAAAGGGTGAAGTGGGTTGAATTTTTTTTGTGTGATGAATTGAACTTTGTTAAAATAATGAAAGTGGGTTGAAGTAGATTAAAGTGGGTTGAAGTAGGTTGAAGTAAGTTAAAGTGTATTGAAGTTAGTATTTTGGAATTGATCCATAAAAAGAACAGTCCTAAGAGGAATCTCTTGAACAGGAGTGGTAATTTCTATCTAATAGTCATGCCTGTGAGTTAGTCCCATCAAATTGCCCAGTTCCTATACAAAATCTATAAGAAAATAGAAAGAAAAGAGAAAAATAAGAGACGGGGAAGAAGGAGGTGACGGATGAGGGGTGGGGTCAATGATAAAAGGTGGACTGGTGGAGTTGGATCCCAGTTTTGAGATGTTAGGAAAAAGGGGGGCCTGGCAATGAGACCACATGCTTCATTTTCTGAGTTCTGTTTGCAAGTTCACATTTGTGGAGCCATAGTACCCACAGAATTGGCGCTTATATTGTCAATGTGATAAGCATGTTAGTCACCTAGGGGTTAAACTTAAGATACAAACACATAAATGAACAAAAGAAAAGTCAATTTTCATATATAATCAAAATTTTTACAAAATTTTATGCAAGAGAGTCTCATAGGTATCTTCTCATGAAGTCCGTCTCTCTCTCAATTTGAGTTGCACAACCCAACATCATAAGTCCATCTTATACAAATTACTAGGGGTGTGCAAAAAAATCCGAAATTGAAAACCGAACTAAAAAACTAAAAAAAATGGGAACAAAAAACCAGGTAACCAAACAATTTTTCAAAAAAATCTGAAAAAAATTTCGGTTTTCAGTTTGGTTATGGTTCGGACAATTTGAAAATTCGGTTAACCGGCGGTAAACCGAGCAAAAAATAATTTTTTTTTAATTATACATAAAAATAAAAAATTTAGATAAGAAAGTGCACTTTTATTATTTATAAATGGTGACCAAAGTTTAATTTTTATAAAAATATTAAACATAAAAAAATGAAAAATTTAGGTTAAAAAAGTATACTTTTTTTAATTATTTGTGAACGGTTAACCGGTAACCGAACCGAAAAATCGGTTAACCAACTTTTTCGGTTCGGTTACGGTTCGGGTTCTGGAGGAACCGAAATTTTCGGCTAACCGAACGGTTAGCCGAAAATTTCGGTTCGGTTACGGTTCCAAATTTTTTTGAACCAAAAATAGTTAACCGATTTTTGGTTGACCGAAACTCTAGTTAATCGGTTTTGCACACCCTTACAAATTATAATATACTCCTGGATGTATAGATCCATGGTTATAGTGTTTCTCTCCTTCCTTTGTTTCTTACTGTATTAAATTACATCTAAGCCCTACTTATTTACTCGGGTTCAAAGACGCGATTACATTTTTGACTGTCATCCATCTGAAACATCTTGTCGTTAAATTGGATGAGATAGTCTCACTCAAAATAGAGAATTATAACAACAAATCTACATATTTGTGCTTCATTGAAAATAGGGTGGTGAATGCGTCATCACTCATCACACAAGAAGTGCATCAAATATTTGTGTGGAACAGTATGCAAAAACTTCATCAAATGCATTAAAAGCTCATGTAACTAAAGAACAAGCTAATTAATCTGTGTCCAGAAGCTCTTGGAATTGTATCCCAAATAAAGTAAAGAGGAAATCTCCGTGCCTTTTGCATTTCATTGCCTAAATTTCAGTCAAATTTTCTTTTTCAAATAACGGAAACAGGCAAAGCCTAAAAACTCCATTGAAGCAAGTACATGCAGAAATTGTTGTATGGGAATAGAAAATGCACTGTCGCAAGCTAGACATTTCAATGAAGAAAGCAGAAGGAGAGAGAACGTAAAGGGGGTGTTTTCTTTTTCGAGTCTTCGAGTTAATAGTCCTGGGCTGCTCTGTTCTGTACAGGCAAATAATGCAGTCAGGCATGTAGATGGGTATGTATGTATTTATTAGCCCTCGTGCAATTTATCATGGATTTGGATTTAAATGGCATTCTTCTTGTCACAAACTATTATCAAGTAAGTTCTATCTTTTTCAGTTGTTCTATTTTTCTCCTTTTCTTTTCTTTTCTTTTTTTCGGTTTTTACGTCTTATTTAAGTTGCATTTTACTGTGAAATAGTTAGGTAAATTGTGTTGATTTCATCTGATTTACTTGCATTTATTCAAAAAATTGAAGAGCTCTACAATTCTTGTAAAAATTCTTACATTTTATAGATGAAATTCTAACAAAAAGAAAAAAAAAATTGGAATTAGTAAATGATTTTTAAGACGGAGAAAATTTTTTGTTGACTCAAAAGTATCATAAACGGTATACTTGAAAATTATTACTTGAATTTAACAAAATTTGCAAATAGATTTTTTAAGCTAAGAGCTAGTTATTATAATTTTCCCTACGCAAATTCTTAGGTGCAACTGTCTCATATAACAGTTATGGTGAGACAGACTCCTTCAGAGTTGGCTTTTTTGAAATTTGTAGTGAACTACTAATGTATTTTAGAGTGAGTTTTTAATTTGGGAGTGACTAATAGTTCGTCCGACAACGAATTTTAATTTATTACAATCATCCCTAAATACACGATTAATCATTACAATTATTTTGAAAAATCACTATAAAAACATCCGCCTCATAATATATCTTATATATGACGGTTTTATGTAAAACTTACTATTCTTCCTGTTAGTCTTCCCTCCCCTCCCCCCAAAAAAACACAAATAAGAAGAACATTTTTCCTATCGAAAGTAAAGCTGCTTAGGGCATGTTCTATTTCACATTTTAGATAGATAGATAGATGTAAGGAGACGTAAGGAGCTGTCAAGAGCTGTAAGGAGATATAAGGAGCTGTAAGGATATATGTAAGGAGTTGTTGAATTGTTGAATGAACATTTTGGATGAAAAATAATAATATTAAAATAATATACTTATTGAAAATAAACAATTAATTAAGTTAATTACACAACAATAAAATATATTAATCCCCATAAATTTGGTGAATAAAATTTCGTCCACTTGAGGTGATTTTTTATATGAACATTAGTTTGATCAAATAAGCAAAGTATAACAAAAAAAAACAAATTTTTTTGACAAAATTGAATGCAACTCTTCAAATAAATTCCTATTTTAAGTAAATAATTTTAAATATAAATAAATTGATGGTCATCTATAATATTATATATTTCTTGTTGAAACTCAAATATAGTTTACGTCGTTATATTATGTTTTTATGTTTATGTAAATGTTGTGTTCATGAGATATTTATAGATTTTGTATTCTGGTAGTATTATTAAAAAAATATACATATTTCTGTAACTAAAATAAATGAATGTTATAGAAAATCTATGAGATGTAAGAAGATGTACGAAGATGTAAGGAAATGTAAGGAGATGTAAGAAGATGTAAGGAAATGTAAGAAGATATAAGAGCATTCGCAGTGTGGGGTGGAAAATGGGAACGCGGGCCCCACGCTGCCACATGTCACATTTTGATTGGAGTGAGAAAAATGTTACATGCGGGGAGACACGCCAGTGCGTGCTCCCTCGCGTGTAACTTTTATCTTTTAAAAATATTTTTTTTTGGTTTTTTCTTTTTTTTGAAAGAAGTATATAATTTTTATATAATTTAAAAAATAGGTTGTGTGTTATAATGTGGGTCCTGACAACTATTTTTATTGGATGATTAAAATTGGAGTTCCATTGGGTGGAGAAGTGATGGAATGCGAGTTCCAAAATTGTGGAACTTTTACTGATGTGGCAGGTCAGAGTTCCAAAAACTGGAACTCTGACTGAAAATGCTCTAAGAATTATGTTAAGAATGTAAGGAGCTGTAAGAAGATGTAAGCTCTTAACTACTAAAAAATGCAAAATAAAACAGGGCCTTAGTGGCACTACTACATACTCACATGATTTTTTGGGGGGTGGGGGGCGGGGGGGAGGGGAATCAAACTAGTTGAAAAGCTTCTTGCAGTTGTAGTAGCACTTTTGGCGCCTACACCAACTATTATTATGTCCTTGGAAAATATACTCGTGGTGCCACGTCCAACAAGTATGTTATGTATCATGAATTTGTATATTATGTTTATTTGTTTTGCTAGTGCCAGAACTTGTACGCTTTGTATTATGAAGATGTGTATTCAGTGTCAAGAACAGTTGAACATACATGTATAAAATTGCACAAATGTCCCCGTTCTTTTCGTAGGTTCTTTTGAATTTATCAACCTCAATCCGCTTCAAGCTACTTCAACCTATTTCAACCAACTTCAACCCACTTGAAAAAAAAATTAAAAAAATATCAATTTCAACCCACTTCAACCTGTCTCAACCCACTTCAACCAACTTCAACCCACCCCTTCATAATTACATTCTCATTATTTTAACTCACTTCAACTCACCACAAAAAAAATATACCAACTTCAACCAACTTTAACCTAGTTCAACCTAGTTCAACCCACTTCAACCTACCTCAACCCACCTCAAAAAAAAAATATTAACTTCAATCCATCTCAACCAACCTCAACCTACTTCACCCTTTTACCCACCTCAATTTACCAACGAAAAGAACAGGCCCTAATGTTCATGTCATGAGCATGGATTGTACGGTGCTATTCTTCATTGCTTGTTGATCTTGACCAACCAAACCAACTCCATTGAATTGTTCATTTGTTTGTCTTCTGTTTTTCAAAAATGTAAAATAATAGCAATTTACTACCAAAAAGACAATAACCAAAAGATAGGGAAGTCCAAACTCCAGGTTTGAAGTTGCACCTACTTTTCCCGTTTGGTAGTTTCCTGACGTAGGGTCTTGATTGTTCCCAAATAGTGATAAGATGACTTAGAAGGGAAGACTGGGAGAGAGGAAACTTAACTCTCTTAATGCCCCCCATGAATCATTGTGAATTTTAAATGCCATATTCTCCATTTTAGTAAATGTATTTCAACTCTTTGCCCCAGTAACACTAGTTTATTCAGACTCGAACAAGGAATCATTTGAGGTTTTTTGAACTATTAGTGCCCTACGCACATCTTTATTGTGATAATTACGTTATTTTTTACATGGCCAATGGTCCTTTTTTTTTAATGAGCATGTCAAACATATTGAGGTTAATTGTTATTTTCTCCGTGAACACATTGGCCCTGTTTGGTAAACAGTTATTAGTTGTTAGCTGTTAGCTGTTAGCTGTTAGCTGTTAACTGTTTGTATTAGCTGTTAGCTGTTAGCTGTTTGAATTAGCTGTTTTTAGAAAAAGTGTTTTGTAAAAATTAGTTGTTTCTAAAAAATATGTTGGTAAAATTTCATTTATGCCTTTATTTATGAATTAGTTTTTAATGAGATGTGTGTAATTTTTTCAAACTTATAGATAATTATGTCATTTCTACAAAAAGCTCTTCTCAAAAAGCTAATGGGAATAGCTTTTTCAAAAAGAGCTTTTTGGAGCCAAACAACTATTGTAAACAGTTCTTTACCAAACACCCTTTAACTGTTTAACTTGGTCAAAACAGCAAAAATCATCTCAAACAGCTATTTTTTCTCAAAAAGTTGTTGCTACCAAACACCCCCATTATTACTGGAGACATTTAGCCTCATCGTACTCCCACAACTGAACAATTAGTAGATATTTTCACCAAGGCTTTGGGTCAGCGTCAGTCCCACTATTTACTTGGCAAGTTGAGCATTTTTTATCCACACGTGGCAGTTTGACGGGCAGTATCATGAAAGTGAAGTTCCTAGTATTATTTGTTCTAACGTGACCTTTCAATATCTTCTGCCTTGCCCTTTTGTTATTGATTATGTATACTTCTGATTTTCTTTTTTTTTTTGTTGGTAAGTATGGGCCGGGTCCCATCTCAAGGGAAGCCCTAATGGGCCGAGGCCCAATGTTGATCCCTCCACTTCCCAAGTAAATTGGCAACACAAATTCTTATATGAGACAGTATCACAATGATTTTTAATAAGACTACCTATGTGACAACATATTTTCCTTTTAAATTTAGCAGACAGTTAATGCGTGTGTGAGATGTCTCACAGTATACGTTATCAGGAGATACTCTCATACAAGACTTACTGGACAGTCTCTCAACATTTCTTTTTTCGTATTTGCGTATACACTACTTGTGTACATTCTGACATTTAAAGGCAATGATGATATCAAACGGTTGGGGTGAGTACTGAGTAGCCAACAGAGATCATTTTCACCTAAACCTAAATTTTTCAATGTTGCCCTGTCATTACGCTATCATTCATTTCCACGTGAACCATATACCCTTCAAAAGAGGCTTCAATTCCCACGTACAAGCGAGGAGGTGCGTGTTTGAAACAGCATCCATGTTACAAGTGAGGCCACCGTTCGAAGTCAGCTATGGTTATGTAGACCTATAGTACCATCTTTAATTTTGTTTTTTATAACTATAAATGGACTCTTTACCAAGACCTGCTGCCTCTGCCAAGGCATAGGTTGATGCCTTGATGGTGAGAGGATGGAGTGATACCAACACCAAATATCCCTTAAGGTACTTCTAAAATCCTATTCTATCATTGTGAGTAACAGTGACAATCTTAGAGCATAACCAATTGTGAGCCAATTTTTTGGCTCATCAATGGAATTCAGCCTTCGGTCCGATCCGGTCCGGGACCATTTAATGAACACCCCTACCCCAAGTAGTCCATCACTACTCACCTTCCCAGTGTTGCTCGACCAGTTGTTGGCCGATTGCTACTCACCTTCCCAGTGTAGCCTGCCCAGTGGTTCAGTCATGGTTATGGCGGGCGGTGGCCCTTCCGAGATTAGAAGGTGGGATTAATTTCTCTTTCAATTACTTTTACCTTGGTCACGGAATCAGATTGACAAAATTGCGTCCCTGATTTTCAATGTGAGCGACTCAGCCTCAGATGAGAAAGTAATTTCTTCTTAGTTTTCTTTCTTTTTTTTTATTTTGGTTGGTGGAACTGAGATTTGTTGAATTGACTTAGCCTGAACCCGCATCCACCTGAACTTGAAGATTTTGAGGCTCGGAGCATTCAGTACAAAATTACTTCTCGGGGGCTACTGAGCGCCTATTTAGACACCAATTCCGAGCCCATGCTGGCTGCTGCTACCGCACATTACTCATTTCGAGCTAACCTGGTCCCATCCCAGTCCAATTATTTCAGTCTACACCTGTCCTCAGTCAAGTCCTCCGTCTGTAATTTTCCTGCTCTTCGGTCTAACAACCCCCCTAATTGCTAGTGAGGGTTCACCAACACGAACTGGTAGTGAATATATAAGCAATAACAATGGGGGGAAAAAACAGATGGTGCAAGTTACAATTCAGTTATCAACAGTTTTAGCACAGATTCAAGAACTCCGACATACAATCAAAGACAAGCAATATAATAAAGGGGAAAAAAACACCTCTCCTGTGATTATTCTTCGTTAGCTTTGAATGCTGCGGAACAGCTAAACAATATTGGACGACAACCCAAAAAAAAAAAGAAATGAAAAGAAAAGAAGAAAAACACTTTGAAAAAGGGCAAATCAGAAAAAGGACCATATAATTTTACATGGCAGTCTTTTCTGTATCAGAATAGACTTCTTGTTCCCAGCAACCAACATTGAGCAAACCTTGAGCCAGAAGTTGGAAGAAACAAGTGATACCTCAGAAAAAAGGTTAATAGTTCCAGCTTTTTCCCATCCTAGTAGCACAAAAATTATAACTGAACACACCAAGGTTATCGAATCACGAGAACATTCTGAGGAAGTTGTTGGCATATGCCATCGGTTTGACATCAGGGTGCGGCTGCAATATCATCAACCAAAAACATAAACATATTTGGCCATAAAAGTGCAGATACAGAGCAAAGCATCAAAGGTGTGTTCTCTTCAGCTTAATTTATCCTGATTCCAGAATCATGCAAGTTGAAGGATCCTCCATATTTTCAAATTCCATCATCCAAATTTATCAAGATTTCAGATTCCATTATGAGAAACGACTGAGAAGAGTATATTACTCAAGACTATTTAGAGGAAAGGCCACTGACCACAGCAGAGAATGTGACAATATTAGGCTTCAATACAGGGGCTTCAAAACGGATGAATGCACCCTTGTTACCCATCTGCCAGAATGCAAACCAAAGTTACATACAAGTCCACCAAAGATTTCAAAGTTGTAACCAAAATAACCAAAACTCAATCAAATGCGGGGGGGGGGGGGGGGGGGACAAACAGTCCCCACAGATGAAAATCAGAGGCAGCCTGTAGTTACTTGATACACTTATAAGGCATTTTAAGGAAACTACTACTGTGAATTCTTCAAGAATTCTCAGACAATGTTCTGCTTGGGGTTCTTTTTTTTTTTTGTGGAGAGGTGGGGGGGCGGGGGGGACATGCTTTACCAAGAACCAGTTAATGTTTCCTTCATTTTTTTGACCATATCCAAGGTGATGTGTGGGGTGCATAGATGAAACTTCAAACAAACCACAATCTAATCATTCATTGACCTTACTAGACTATAAAGAGTTTTCACTTATTTGGTAATAACATTGACTGAATGACATGAAGACTGAAGAGTGACATGAGTCAGTACCTGATCACAATAATTTGGTGCGGAAAATACAGTTATAAGTTTTCCCTCATGCTCAATTTCATATCCTTCATCTTTCACTTCATGAGACCGTACAAGCAGCTCTGCAAAAGAATATGTTAGCCTCAATACGACAATAAAAACTAATGACATATAATTACAATTTGGATAAAAGATACCTAAATTATTATCCTGAAGAAACCTCTTCGTTACATCAGGACCAAACGAAAGACCAACACCGCGCTTGCTCGGGCCCCTCCCTGGGAAGGGCTGTGGATCACTCCATAATATTTCGCACATCAATCCTATCAATAACCAAAAGGAAATATCTTAACTCACATGAAACCACCAAAAGAAAAACTTCTTTTGACACAAACCAGAAAAAGCAATGGCAAAAAAATCCCTTTAACTTACATAATAAATAAAACTACACAGAATGGAGCAAAAGAAAAGCAGAGGATCACACCATTACGAGAAAGCATATTGAACTGATCTCTACAATAATAGGAGCAATGAAAAGGACATGAAATAATGGTATTTACAGACATGAACCACAACTTCTCTGTCAGAAAGACAAGTACTCACTGATAACATCTAAATCCGAATTGGACAAATCCAAATGGGTACACTGAAAATCACAAAAGAAAACTTAAAATAATTAGCCACAGGCTCAGTTACCTTCTTCAGGGGGTTCACAAAACCGATCGATTGCTCTAATATCAGAAAGCTTTACTCCATCCACACTGAAAAGCCCACCGTGAACTACAAAGACTTTCTGATTTATGACATGAGCCAAAGGTAGAGAACAGAACACTTCTGCAAAGAGTTCAACAAATGTTTCGCTCAACTTCGACCTTACTTCCCCCTCAAATCCATATATCTTGTTCATGCTCCTGCTTTCATGATTCCCTCTGGCCAGATATATAGCTAGCAATTCCAAGAACAAGAATGTCAAATGCACGAAAACGCAAGTATCAGACACTTTCACAGTTCTCTCAACTATTAACATGTTGAAAAGTACGCCTCTAATCTATATTTCAGGTCACGACCATAGAAACCCCCACCCCCCTTTCGTCTCACATGCAAAGCAGGAGCATAGACATCAAGATACCATCAGAAGAGACTAAGATATAGAAAATGAACTAGATTACTCATCAAGACACCAAAAAAAAAAAAAGGTGTTGAAGGGACAAACTAAGAAACCAAAGTAATTTAATAATTTACCAGATGGGCACATGCACTTAAATGCAAACAGTGTTAGGATGACCTCCAGGGAAAAGGAACCTCTATCCACAAAGTCGCCATTAAACAGATATGGATTGTCCTCTGAGGGAAGTCCATTGAGCTCAAATATGTTCAGAAGATCATAAAACTGTAACAAAAACACGGAAGCGATTTCAATCTCTCAAATATGAAAACAAAAGCGATGAAGCACAAAATTCATAATAAATTTCACGAGTTTAACACACTTATTCAGATTTGCCGCAAATCTTGACGCCATCTACTTTTTTTATTTTTCCCTTCTTTTTGTCAGGAGAAGGAAGCAGGCAAGACTGAAGCACATAGCAATATACCTTTTCTAATGTTTAACTTTCACACTCAGCTGGGCTCATGAATAAGAAAAATGATTTGCCTAAAACATTCAAATGTGGTGCAGAAACTCCGAAATCTAGGCAACATTTTTCTCAGAGAACCCCAGGCATCTTTGACCCGGCCTACCTCAAACATGCACGCAAAGAACAGCAAATCCTCACAGTCAAACATCCATCTTTAAAGGGAGTTACGCTAATTCAGGAACAGAACTGCTGTTTGTTACTTATGTAGCTCTCTATATCAGGATTGCACAAGGTAGATTGCCTGGATTTGGAAGGCGCATTGTGGACAACACCATCAGATGTCGTGGCAACTGTAATGTTATCAGATTTCAGCTCCCCATTATGCCATAAAGAATGAGTAGATTAGGCCTTAGATTCATGCTACATGGTATTCTAAAGAATGCCCTAACTGTTGTTAGATGAGTGGTTTCTAAAACTAACAACCATAATTGCAGGGCATGTGCGACACGTGTTGATTCTATCTCTTGCAGTGAATAGAAGTTCCCTCATTCTCCATCCACCTCCCGCTCAAATCCAAAATAAAAGGAGAGTTTTCAAGCAATAAAAGGTGTCATAATCCCCAACAAGGATGGAAACAAAAGGAGCTGTGAACGTAAGTTTAAACCCATTTCAAATTATAATGATGGAAATAAGCTAGTGTTCCCAAGCAAAATTAGAAATGAACAGAATGCGAATTTTCAGAAAATATCCTTCTGCCCCTTAAAATATTTAAGTCTGATGAAATATATGCCCCACTCATTCCTTGGAAAAAATTCACACTAGAATTGATCAAGTTACCTGGCCATGTACATCACCACACACGGTAAAATGCTTTCCATCAGGTATGGTTATATCAACAAGTGATGGCAAGGAACACAACAACTCTCTTGTCTGCAAGACAATCTGGAATGCGTATCTAAAGCACAGAAAATAGACAGCAGAAAGAAATCAAATTTCCACATTACTCCAGAGGCCAGAAAATGTAAGCTGCTATCCTACTTCTATTTAGTAATATACCCTGATTCACTGAATATGCTAGCACCACAGGATACCTTTTATGCAAACACTTCTGGTTTTTGAAGTCCTCCATCATTCTCTTTACAAAATCCAATGTTACCGTATCTCCCTCTATCCTTGCCCCAGAATATTGCGGTTCAACCTCTACAAAAAACAAGAATGAAGCATTTATATTGTCGCCCCCAACTCCAGTTTGAACTGACAATTGACAGCAATGCAGAGAAAGGATCATCAACACATAGAGAAGCTAATTATCGCACAGGCACAAAAATAAATCAAACTAAATGCTAAAGCTTCAATTACTGTTGCACATAGAACTGCTGCTCCAGCTGGAAATTCAGAACTATTAATGGGAAAAAGAATCAAGGACTCCCAACTGTGATCTTCCATGCATTCCAGCCCCTATGACATTGAAAAATAGGAGGCAGGGAGTTGAAAAGCCCAACAAATGCTGTTCAAGATTCAAAAGCAGCAATACAGAACCACATAAGAATTACTCAAAACAATAAAAACAGGAGAAGCGTCACTAATTTGAGAGGGAGGAAGGAGCATAACTAATAGCAGAGATATGTTTTTGGGATATGAGAAATATTTGAGAGAATCACCATATAACAAATGGGATCCCTACAGATAAAGTAACAAAGATTTTGATTGCATAACCAAACAAAAGCGAAAGGTCACTTCTCATCAAATTAGGGAAGACAATCTCGGGTAAAAACTAGACCCAAAGCTAGAAGATGCTTTGTCTAGGGAGGGCACATAGATTCTTCAACAAAATAGCAGGTAAGAGTTAAACAAGTTGAAATCAGCATCTATTTGTGTACAGCACAGCAGTTTGATATAAATGGCAACCAGAAACTCTGAGAAACGAAACACACTTAAGCAGGCAATATAGAAGCCTGTAAAAGGTTTGTCAAAGCAAAAAGTATTTCCCAAGATTTGACACCATCAAATGCTTACATACCATGCACCTACCAATGTATTCATTATCATCATTCAAAGAGGGGGAAATTGAGATTAAGCAAAGGAGATTCCAAAGATGTCAAAGAATCATTCTCTCTTCAAAGTAACACGAACAAACATAAGCAGTTTGTTCTAAAGCAGAATCATGACACCAGATCCCCACCAAGAAAGACATCTATTGTCCCCCAAATCATTGCCACCGACTGTAGGAAAACAGAGATCAGATGACACATAGAGAACCCTAACTCATTTTATCCCGTCCTCAATTCATTGTTACTCAGTCCTTATGAGAATAAGCACAGAAGAAGAAAGGACTTGAAGGAAAGGCAATTACAGCCCCACTGACCACATTCCCAAAAATTATAATCCTAGCATTAAAGTGGGTATCTAAGCCAAGTAAGATACATTTCAAGTCCAAAAGTGAATTGGAAGAAGTTCCCCCACACATACAAAAAAGAACGAATTAGGTGGTCAATAAGTTCCAGAAGAATAGGTCAGAGCTCACTTGTATGGATTCTATGCAGTAGTTACCTAACAGGGAAAAAAGATCCACGTCGACGAACTCAGCTAGTGGATTAAAGAATTTAGGAAAGGAAAAGAAACCAGAAAGCTAAAATGGATTGGCTGCAGCTAGAACTTCAAATTTCATCTGGCATGTGCCTAGCCCAATTAATCCTTATTTTCTCAACTCCAAAGCAGCCTCCTACAGGTATCCCAAGAAGTACTATGAAAAAGCTTGCGTGAAAAACTTCAATAGCACTATCAAATGAACAAAAAAGAAAAGAAGAATAAAAGAACTGCCAGGAGTATCTGTCCAAATAGGAGATCGTACGTGCCACAGGGAAAACAATGACCATGATAGATGCTCCCAAAGCCATAATTGCCAACAGAGCTTCCACTGACAGTAACTTTGCAGCCATCAGTGCAGCTGCCAGGACCAATGCCGCAGTCACACCCATCAAAATTGGACTGGAGGTCATTCTTCTCACTGCCACAATGATACCACCATATCTTGAGATTCACTTCAATGGACCACTTATTCCATTTAAACATAATCATTTCACCCATTAGATGTTAAATACGCCACCACCTTAAGACTACTAAAAGAAAGTTTGTAGCCTTCCGTATTTACCACATATGGTTACCACTTGCCAATAGTGGGCAACTCTATGATACTCTAAGTCTTCACTTGACCTCAAGTCAAGTACACAACACTCGAACATGGTGAAGGGCACTCAGCCCTCCATTTCAGACTACCAGCAAGCAAGACTTCAGAAAAAACAGCAGCCACATATCGCGACATAGACCCATGAAAGACACTTGTAACCAATTTGAACTCAGATATCCCAAAATGATGTGATTTCCCATTTGTGATTATGCATAGCCTAAATAAGATAATTCACCAAGTGCACAGATAAGGTTCCATTCTTCTCCCCATATGAGGAGAAACTGAAACACACCTCAACCAAAACACAACATAAAATTCACAAGCCTTTCTCCCTAAAGCTTTACAAGACAGAACCGAAATGCAGTACTCCCCCCTTTTCACTCTTTTTTGAATCAAAAACTGAGGAAAAGCAATTTCAAGGCCACCTGGCAGCAAGCCTCGGTTTTCAGTCAATGTGAAACAATTCAACAGAGAGACAAAAGAAAAAAGTCATATTGTAGAGTACGAAATCTACCCAAAGAATATTTGAATTGCTAAAATGGAGTCCAGAATATACCCTACAAACTGCACTCTATTCTCGAGTCAAAATATTGGCAAATGATGTGAAATCTTGTCCGACTTTAACAGTTGACTTTCATACGACAAATCAGAAACCCAGGATAATGGCTGCTTAGAGACAGTCTACATCTCCAATTCGTCGTAAGTCACAAAACATGAGCCCATAGAAAACTTTACATTCCAAAATTAACTTGGGCCAGGTGCCATAGAGTTTGTTCAAAACAAATTTTATCAATACAGTCCAACATTATATCCAGATATTTTAAAGTGACAAATCATTTGGGATAAGGCAACTTCCAAACACCAAAGAGAAGTACCACAGAAACAATTGTCTCCCAAAAATCAAAAACTATGGACTGAAACAATAAACAGTGAAGGCCAACAATACATCACGTTCCCAGAATCTATACTTGCCAACATTTCAAAAGTTCTATTGGACAACCAAATCCAAGCACAAACCCATTATGTGACAGAGACTAGCCTTGCACAGAAGGCGCACCCCCCCCCCCCCGGGGGGAAAAAAACCCAAAAACATAGAAAGGGGGAGAGAGGGAGATCGAGAGAGGAACAAGAAAAGGACAGAATTCTGGCATACAACAAAGAATGATAGACAGACAAGCACAAAGTCATTCTGAACAGCACAAAGTGCATGTTCCTAAGATACACAAATCTATCAACAGATCCCGGGGGGGTCTATTCAAATTTGAAGACATAGCAAAATGTTGTAAACAAATTTGAGCCAGATGCAAAAATACATGTTGAGTTTGCCACTTTGCCTACCCACAAGTCAACAGCATCAAAGGGGGAAGGAGGAAAACAATAGCAGTAAACATCAGAAGTCTAGCGCCCTTTTTTTGTCAGTTTATATTATGATAAGCAAACATCCCCAGCCAATAGCAAAAGTAACCCTACATCTCCAAGATTACATTGGCCTACTTTTCCCATCATATGTCATCAATGACAATTAACAAGAAGACAACTTAATATGGATCCAGCAGCAGGTATGGTCCAAAAGAGGTCATGATATCCTACTATAGGTTACTTTGTCACAAAATATGCAAGAGATGTTAGCCCCTAACAAGAAGCACTAAGATTTACATGAACACCATGAACATCACAATAACAATAAATTATAAACGACACACGGTATAGTTTTTGATGTACCATGCATATTTCTTAAAGCATGAGATGGCATTTACACACTAGAAAACAGAGCATCGAGAATTACCGATAGAATGATAGTCAATGGAATCAACAATGGATCGCCTCTCAGACTCGGGTGCGGCAATAGCCTCCTCAAACTTTAGTTTCATTACAGCCTTTTCACATTCTTTCAACTTTTTGGCAGCATCTGGGTCATTTGGGCACAACCTTTTCACCTAAATCAAAGTATACAGTAAGTCATGTCCAAGAATCCACTAGTCATTGACTCTGTGAACTACTCAGTTCCAGAGTTATTCAACAGCTCTTCCATGACTGTTGGTCTGTTGCTGTCCGGCCAAATATACATATGACTTTTCTATAAGGAAAATAGAATAGTATATAGTATAAGCAAAATGTTGGATGCAAACCTAGCACTCTACGTCTCTACCAAAGGACTATATACAATTCAATATGGAAACTATCCACAAAATCTACAACATCAAAAGAACAATGGCAAAAGTCAGGCCAAATATAACTAGGAATTGGAGGAACTAATTGCTTAAATAGAACTTAAAATAGCAAATATCAAAAAGAAGGGCAAGCCAAATACATGCTTACGAGGTAGAAAAACCAGTAGACTGTTTAACAAAGAATGGCATTAAATGAGCGCTAAATCAAGTGTAGCATCCTAAACAAGGATGATGATTCATTAAGAAAATGAAATATTTGAGCCATATTGACCAAACCTTGCCGTAACTTTCATAGAATAAGATATGAAAAGGACCAAAATATGAATGAGACATAGAAGTTAAGTGATGACGATAAATTTCATCTAAAGAATGCAACAGAGCTCAAAACAACATCACAGGAGATTCTGATGGGGAAGAGTAACCTTTAAAGCCAACATACCTGCTGAAAATCCTTCAATGCATCTTTAAATTTTCCCATGGCAAGATATGCTGTCCCTCTCCTGTAGTAGCCCTACAGAGAACAAAACAACTCAGTACACGTTTCAATAGATATGCTACCACGATCCCCTGTAGAAACTACCAACATTAGTGTCACTATCGATGAACATGCACACTAATACTAAAGTGAAAACATCAATATGCCTTCAGAATTATCAGTAGAAGTGCAAAACATACCTTCGAATACTTAGGATCAATTTCAATAGCCTTTGTTGAATCCTGTATGGCACTACCATATTCTTCCAATTTGATATGCGCAAATGCACAATTTGCCCAGTATACAGCATTCTGACCATTCAATTCAATCGCTTGAGTGTACAAATCAATAGCTTGAGAATATTTGTGAGCTGCAAAAGGTAAATGGTATCATAAGACAGCTGAATATGAAAGAAAACACAAATGGGAGACAGCATATAATATCCTTCAGAGGTTTCCACAAATTGTATAATAGGTTCAAGGTCAAAGGAGAAATATTTAGTTGAATTGATCCACATGAATTAATAACACTTCGAAATTTGGGAACCAGCAGACTAAAACTGTAGCATATCAAAAGAGGAAAAATGCTTTTATTTGCACAACACAATAACAGGAAAACAATAAGTAACCAAGTTATAAGTCAAATATCTGTACTCTGCATCCCCTAGTAAAACAATTGCAAAATTATTCATATCAATTGACCCGGATCTACAGGAGTCAGGTACACATGTAGCACGAGCACCTTTAAAAGCTTCATTTGCTAAATTCTTGAATTCTTCGGCTCGTGATGCATTCGAACTTTCTGACTCCATAATGGGCATAAAAGCTAGGTATAGGCTACAGTCAACTCCAATTGTTCAGAGGGTGAATTCCATGCGTATGCCCCTCCTACTATATCTGCCAAAGAATAAACTAATCAGAACCCAAGGCATTAATACTTGATAGTTGATCCTATCATGTAATGCATCATTACTAACATTCAACTAAAACAGCAATACAGCACAAATAAAATAGAAAATAAGTTAAATAGAGGAAGGAAGGATGAAGAATTAGCAGCAAGACACAAAAAACGAAGTTGCATCGGGCATAGTATGCAATACATCCCTGCAAGGCAATCCACCTTGTTACCACATTGTGATTAGAACGCCCTATAGTCCACTAGACAGAGTATTCTTCAAGGACAATAATTTATGTAACTTGCAAAAATAGGCACACTTGATATACTCTTAAACAAGCTAGATTAACCTCGTCTTAAAAGGCTACAAAGCTTATAACTAAAAAGTGAAACTCCTCTTAAACCACATGCTGAAATGCCTGATTTCTAGCATGGTTTATGATAATATGAACAGCAACCTAATTCTTTAAAATGATTCAGGGGGGAACTATCCATCATTCAAAGACAGCTTAAAGGATAAAACTTTTAGCAAACAGTGATGGCAAGACTCCACTGGGGTTTTGACCCCCCCAAAAAAAAGCCAAAAAATCAGTATGATGTTCTTCCATACCCCTTCCTTACTGTATACATGTCTATGTATCAACATATTTCTGATTGGTAGAAGTAATTATAGTGATTCAAAACTAGTCTGCAAATTTTAAACTGATTTTAAAAGCTCTAGAGCTCCAATAGAAATTCTGAGCTCTATTACAAACACCAAGGCTTCTGTACAAAATTTGAACACATTAAAGATCACACAAAATGAACAGAGCATTCACGATAATGATCAGTCACTAAGTTTGACATCAAGTTTGTGTCATAGTTGACAGATAATCAAGATTATTTCATGAGTGATTTTATCCCTTTGATCAGAGGCCTTCCCCTTTTTCACTTAAATGGTCCTTTCTAAACCCCATTTGGAGTTTTGTGATCACAAACAATTATGCAGCAATCTCCACATGCCATCAAATTGGCAATTGATGTACAGTTACCTCTGCAGTCTATGGACCTCTTTCAGACCTATTATCCTGTCCTGTGACACCCTTGCTCCAAGAGAGTAATCATGTGGCGATCGCATAGTACACTTATGCTTCTTGAAAATCCCATTACCTACACCATGTGTTATCCCAGACTTTAACAGAAGTGTCCAACATGGGTAAGTATGTAAGTGTCAGACTTGGCCATTTCCCAAAAATTGTGTGTTTTCATCAAGAATGAAGGTTTGTACTACTGAAGTCTCAATAAGCACCCATTGCCTTATTATCAATTCAAGTATGATTCTTTTCGCTTCCACAAAGATATTTGTTCTCACTTGACCAACCACAAATAATCCATGGTAAGATGCAACTACAGTGACCGATGAGCTGCAGTTAGAAGCACACAAGCTTCCGGATCAGCCCATCAGCATTTCAGTAGGAACAGAGCAAGTGTTTTCCTAGAACATGCGGTGGAAAAACTGAAAAAACAAAGATACGAATGAAATAACAACTACATTAACCTCTTCAATTTAAATAGGTAACAAACGCACCGTTCCACTCTCCCAACCCTCCTCTCCCCCCCCCCCCCCAAAAAAAACCCCAGAAAAAAAGAAAAGAAAACTTAGAAAAACTAAGAGAAGATTCTAGACGCAAGCAATGGCTGCAACTGTAGATACAAAACTAAAACCGACACTTTTCAACATCACAAACATAACCAACAAATTCAGCATCAGCAAGCTCTACACAAATCAATACACAAAACCCACAAAAACCCATCAACATAAAACCCTAATATTGAAAACCCAACTGCCCAAACACTTCCTCCGCTCACTGAACATTCCAGCAAAATAATCCCCAACAAAACACACAAAGGATTGAAATAACATTCTCATGGGCGGAAGTTTCTGACGTACCTGTGATTGTACCCAGCAATGCTGCAGGGAAGGAAAGAGGGTAAGATAACTATAAATGGAAGGAAAAGGGGAGAAGAGAAGAGAAGAACCCTAACCTAGACTAGAGGAGTTTAGTTTTGAAGACGGTGGCGCAGTTGACGAGTACGGAGTTAGCATTTAATTAGAGTTCTAATTTTTTTTTGCAGCGGTTGGACCCCTCCTTTTTTGTTAGGAGGGGGGTGGGGGTTGCCAGACCCAGACTGGTTAGATGCGCGAGGTGGTAGACTGGTAGTGGGTTGGGTTGCCAGGGTTCACATAACTACGACAAAAGGCAAATTATTATATACACCCAAGAGCACATGCTTCTATATTTATTTTATATATATTTTTTAGAATATATTTGTCATATATTTTATAATTTAATATATAATTATTTAGGTGTCGTATGGGAGTACATACATTCGAGTGTATGATATAAGTTTTGACGGAAGAATCCAGACGCCGCGAATTTTCCAACGAAGAAGATTAGAGATTGTGGGAGATTACCTTTGCCACGTGAGCACAAGCCTTCTTTTTTTAATGCAACTATGCAAGACTTACTACTTTCTCATTAAATAAAATAATATTTATGGACTTCACATCTAACCATATTTAATTAGTTTTGTTTTTATGTTTTGCTTTATTATTTTTATGAAAAATAATTTGTCCATAATAATTTAATATCACAGCTAATTTAAGATTCATAATTTTTTTTAGAAAAAACAACACAAGAGTTTGAATTAAAAGAAAAATTCAAACATGCTTGAATATAAAGATTACAACAGCTTGATAATAAATAAAAAAAAGAAACATTGATTAACATTTGAATAAAAAAATTACAATAGTTCAACAATTAAAGGCTAATTTAAAAAAAAACAGCACAAGAGTTTGAATTAAAAAAAGAGTTTGAATTAAAAAAAATCACACTAACTTGGACATAAAAATTACAATAGTTTGATAATATATAAAAAAAAAAAGATAGATTGATTAAAAAAATTACAATAGTTCAACAATTAAAAAAAATTATAATATGACGATCATTCAACTATCACCTATACCACTGCCCTGAATTTCGCTTCCATATTTCATCAATTAAGTCCGCTTGGAGAGCTCCATTTGTATCGGGATCACGAACTTTTATTGACTTTAAAAGTACGTCTCATAGTATCGATGGTGGTCATGGTTAACAATCGACTTCGCGGCAGTTCTCTCGACAATGTTATAGTCAAATGCAAGCTCATAGTTATCCTGCTCGTCCTCGACAATCATGTTATGGAGTATCACATATGCTCTCATTATAACACCGATTTCTTTTTTATCCATAAGACAAGCGGGGCCACATACAATAGCAAATTGAGCTTGTAACAACCGAAGACTCGCTCAACATCTTTTCTAACCGACTCTTGACGTTCTGCAAATAGTTTTTTTTCGGCCCTTGGGGAAGTGGGATAGTTTTAACAAATGTCGTCCGTTTCAGATAAATTTCATTCGAAAAATAATATCCTATCTTGTACTCATGGTCGTTGACAACATGCTCACATTTAGGAGTCCGATCTTCATACAACTCTTGAAAAACCGGTGAGCATCAAAGGACGTTTATGTCATTGAGACTTCCACGCAAACTGAAGAACGCATGACTTGTCCAAATGTCGTATGATGTAATGGCTTCAAGGATTATAGTAGGCACCTTATAAAGTTGCTTTTGAAATTATGTCTTCCAAGCCACTGGACAATTCTTCCACTCCCAATGCATGCAATCAATGCTTCCCAACATATCGGGAAAATCATAGGCTTCAGCATCTTGCAGTAAGCGATCAGCATCAGCTTGATTTGTTTTTCTCAAGTATTCCTCCCTGAATACCTCAACGATGCCTAAGGCGAACTTTTTCATGCATTCTAGTACGGTGCTGGCACTAATCCTTAGGTACTCATCAACGCAATCGACCGCTATACCATAGGCAAGTATTCGCATGGCTGCGATACACTTGGTTAATGGCATCAACCCACGCTTTCCGGCCGCATCGTACCTTACCTAAAAGTACTCCGAATGATTGCCAAATGCTTTCAAAATGCAGAGAAACAAGTGTCTCCGCATTCTAAATCTACGATGAAAATAATGTTCGTTGTACATTGAATCTTCCGCAAAATAGTCTTTGTATAAGCAATCATGGGTAGCTTTTCTATCTCTGTTAATACATCTCTTCTTTACACGAGGCTTAGATGCCGATAGTGTCAGCTCTTTTGCTACTTCCCTAAGTTATAGAAGGAACATTATTTGTTTTTGCACTTCTTGTTGATATTCGACGAAAGCCCCCATAACTAGTATCATGATATCATCATCCGATGAAGATGAGGAGGATGATTCTTCCTCGACAGGCAGCTTTTCAACAATGAAATTATCCATAACATAATAAAAATTAAACATCAATATATAGAAGAGTAATCATTTGATTAAACAACAATAGGCATGCCCGTTTTCATAAATTCATGTCAAAACATGATTACACCAATTCATGTCTAAGACAACACATGGTAAATAAAAGCTACATAGTAAGATCTTACAACCGAAAATGAGCTACGTAGTTCTTATAATCTATATAATGAGGGGGAGGGGAGACATATAACTGAGTTGATGATGAATGTCTTAATCTTCTTTGCATGATTTCTGCTCTCCTTTACTCATAATAAGCGGCTTGTTCAAGATTCATCGTTGAGGTGTCCATCATCATTATTCTATCCTCATAAACCCGTAGCTTTTGTTCACTCTGCATCATCTTATGACTCTTTTCTTCTTTTGCTGTTCTGACAAAATTTTTGAATATTTGACTCATATCACTACTGCTATTGTTCAACTCCTTCAACTGAGTAGTGACTAAATCAAAAATGGTGTTCTTTGAGCCTTCTCTTCGCAGCTTTCCTCCCCTCGAGTCTTTCACTTCCACTGACACCTTCATCTCCTAGCTCTTTAGTGTCAAGATTGGACTTTTTTGACGATCCTGATTTTGACTTAGGTGGGTCACTTATTGCCCTCCATTTCAGTTGGTCCTTGAGCATCTCATGTCAATGCTCCAACTCAAACCTCATCAGTGCAAATTTTCACCAATTTTGGATTCTCTTTCAATTATTTGGCACATTTTTGGCCTGAATGTTCTGTACTAATATTTTTGGTGGATTCGTCATGATTTTTAGAGTCTATGTGAATTTTTGTGGAATTTTTAGAACTGTCTAGAATTTTCTATGATTTTTGGAATTAATTTTTTATTTTGATTTTTCTGCACTGTTTACGGACAGAAAAAATTGGAAAAAAATATATTTATGTTCCTTGTGATTGTGTGGAATTGTTTGTATATAGAGTTCTGATTTTAGGAGTTTTGTTTCTGATATTTTATTTTTTTTGCTTTTATTTTATTTTAGGTTTTTGATTTAAGAAAATGGTGTACAAGCTTTGTGTATGTGCTCCCCTTTGGCATTTTGTGTTAGGTCAATTCTTCTTGATTGAGTCTTTGAGTGTTTTTTTTCTTTTTATAATTTAGTTTTATTTTTTTTAGTTTATTTTCTTTTGTTAACTTAATTATTTAAGTGTCTTGTTTTTTTGTTTAGTCCTTAGTTTATAACTAGTGTGTTAGAGTCATTTTTTTCCTCTTTAAAAAAAAAATTTTTAAACGTGAATCCTAAAAAATTGAAAAATTCTTAAAATTGGAAAAAAGAGGTTCAAGAATGCCAGTTCTTAATTTCCTACAATTTGAACATAAACCTTTTTGGAGTTATTTTTCGAGACTTAATGATTACCGTGCTCAATTGAGCCACACTTTCGAAAAATGAAAATTTTGTGACGTCATTATTATGGGTCTAAATGTTGAATCTAGAGGGCATGTTGAGTCTTTTTGTCCTGGAGGTTCACTAGGATTATTGTCTATAACTCAAGATGAGGTATGAGATTTCTTTGAAAAACTAGCTTGGGACACTTATGCATTTGAACAAGCTACAGGGACCTTAGAAAATCCTAATCATGATGAGTCTACTTTTTATGTTAATCCTTACCAGCACGATCACTTTATAGATTCATATGATTCATCTTACTATTATGTGCCTCATGTTTTGTGTGATTATTGTGAGTTTTCTTATCATGATGTTCATACTTGTCCATATCGTACTTATGTGGATGCCACATGTGCGAGTGTTGAAAAGAAGATCAATGAATTGACTGGAAAAATATTTGAGACTATGAAAGTGAGAATTGTTGAATATTCTCATCGAGTTAATCAGAGTAGGGAGAATTATAATGAGCCTACTGTAGTTTAGGATCATCTAAACTTGAAGTTAGTCTTTATGATGACTTTGAACCCTCTTATCAATCTAGGTCTAATTCACTTGATGTCATGCCTTTGCATAGCGTAGAACAAGAGAGTGACATCCCTTTGTCTCTATCTCCTAACCTTGCACTTGAATTTAGCTCACCTAAGGTTGCCACTAAGGATTTCCTGGTTTCTGCCGTCCCACCCACCACTTTGAATGATTTTTGTGAGTTTCTGCAGGACGGTGAAGACCTTGAGAATCTTAGTGAGTTAGATATGAGCATCACATCTGAAGTTAAGCATCATGATGAGTTAGAAGCTATTTGTTTCCAGGAATCTTATGAGGAGAAAGTTTAGCCCACTAATTTAGAATTAGATGACGCTATTCTTTATGTGAAATATGAATCTTTTACATGTGAGTTTGATATCAACGAAAGTCTTGATAAGGGTTTTTATGTTGAATATGAATCCTGTTCTTTTGACCCCATTGTTACTGATCTCCTCTTTGAACCTCACAAGTCTGAATTTGTTGAGTCTGAGGCCATTGTCACTAAGAATTTTAATTTCGACCAGACTCGTGCACATTTTGATACTAAGAGACTTGCAGACTTAGGGCCCACTGATTTGCCTAGAGAGTTTGTTTATGACGATCACATTTCTAGGGGAATGACCCACCTGCTGGCTAATTTTAAATACACCTGCCTGTTTGATATTTGGGCCCAACAGTTTGGCAAGTTAAAGCAGGCCCTTACCTGTGCTGCATTGATATGGTGGATGTACTCTTTTTGGTTCAAACTCTTTAATTTTTATGGTAATAATTTTATTGAGTGTTGTTCTTGCTTGTTTGATAAGCTACTACATGCGCTAATGGGTTTTGATTTGAGTTGCAATTTTCAATGTGAAATGGAGTGGTTGATACTCCATCGACCTCTATTCAACACCTGACCTGATGTAAACGTTTCTCTTTGTCTCCTCTTTTAATTTTGTTTTATTTTATATATATTTGTTGCTTTACTTTATTTTTTATTGTTTTCTATTTGAATTTTAGAGTCATCTCCTTTTTGTTTTTTTGAGTCTTGTTTTTATATTTGTTCTCTTTTTAGTTTTTATTTTGTATTTAATGTTTCTTTCCACTCCCAATGAAGACATTATGAGATTTAGGTGTGCGGGTGGGGAAACTTTGTTTCAAATTGAAAGAAAAATACAAAAAAAGAGCAAAAAGCAAAAATTAAAAATTTTAAAATCCAAAAAAGATTTTTATTTTGTTTTTGGGGAATACATGTGCTATTTCTAATTTACTATGTTCTTTTGTACCTTAGTGTTAGGTTGTATATAGATGTGATGTGTATTGATAGAACTTAGTCCTAAAGTATGATGTTTGTATACGATCCTAACCCCCAACATTATTTCTAAGCAAACTTGACTGTGGTAGATGAACCCATGAGATTTTGAGCCTTATAGGCTAATTCATCAATTTGGTCTCATATTTTTCTTTCATGTGTGTCTCTTCCATGATTACATCTCTAGAACTTGCTTTGATTCTCTTTAAAATCACATTTAGCATATGCATTATGATAATATGATAGAGGCATACGTTTGTGTTTGTGAGCCACATAGCCAAATTGTCACCCTGATTTGAATGCTTTACCCTTGTTAACCCGTTTGAGCCTTGACTGTTTTATTGCGAATCCTTCATTTTATCCCTTGGCCTAAACACATTTCCCCACCTCTAAGCCAAGGCTAGTGGGGCCGCACTTCATTATTTGGTGGGAAACTTTGGGCTAATTTATGTACATGGTGGGGATGTATCATGGTGATCATTTGGAAATTGAGTTGTATTGCTCTTGTACATGCCATTCATTCGTTTTCTTTCATGAAAAAACAGAGGAAAAAAAAGGAAAGAAGCATGAAAAAAATGAAAAAAAAAGGTTGAAAATCTCAAAAATTTCAAAGAAAAAGAGTTGTGAATAAGAGTGTTTGGCATAAATGTATCATTGTATACTAAATTCCAATGGTCCATTATTGTGGGGTGTGTTTTTATTTTGTGCTTTAAGAGAGTGTGCACTTATTATAATAGGTGTAAGTGTTGGTTGTTAATTAGTTTTGGCTTTTAGCTTCTCATTTTCCCAAATCATTTGTCCCTTTCTTACCCTTTACCATTAGCCCCATTACAACCCTTGAAAAATCCTCTTGATTATTATTTTGCATTTTGCATTCTAGTGGTGGAGAATTGAAAATCTCAGCAAGCCTACGGTGGTTCATTTGATTGGAAGAGAGTTGAGTGAACCTTGCAATATTTTAAACATATGAGTAGGAGGGTTCCACATTTTCCTCAAGTGAGGTCTACCAGTTACGCTTGTATGTAATTTCTAAGTGGGGTGAACGATTGTGCATGGATGTCATTAGTAAGGATTAAGGGTTTTTGATGTGTACATTGTCTTTATGTGCGATCTAGTGCTCTGGTTGCTTGAGTGATGTGGTTCATTAGAATGTGTATATATTTTTCCCCAGTGTTGTATATATGCTTTGAAAGAAAAAATCAAAAAGATTTTCGATTTTCTGTTTTTGTTTTCTTTTAGAGATTTTGTGGATACATCTTCTGCAAACCCCCACGAGACCTTCCTCATCCACTAGGGGTAACATAGGGATTTAAAGGGCTTGTTGCACATGCTAAGTGCAACCGTGATTCCTACGAAAGTGAGTTAGAATTTTATTTTCTTTTTCTAAGATTTTTAGTTTTATTTTACTCAAGGACGAGCAAAACTTAGGTGTGGGGTTATTTGTTCAACCCAACATTATCACATATTATGCCCTTTTATTATCTAATATTTGCTCAAAATAAATTATTAAATTAGAATTTAATTACGTTTTTGTTTGTTTTGTAGGAATTATGAAAATTTGAGTAAAAATGAATAAATTGTGTGGCAAAAGAGTTGGACCAAGTGGAACTAAGAGAAGCAGAATGGCCCATTTTTGCAGCCTGACGACCCAACCTTCTCTTTCTTTCTCTCTTTACAGTGCTTCACAAGCCCAACTGGATGCTCCCAGGCGCAACCCAATGCTTTGCCCTCCATTCTCACCGCAACTCTCTCCCTCTCCTTTTGGGCATGTGCTTCCATACGAGTCCAGCCCAGCACCGCAACCCAATCACGCGAGGCCTATTCGCCAAGCCTTATTTCACTCCCAAGCGTCCTTCTTCTTCTGCGTTCTCCCTATCAAAGCCCAAACTGCTTTTTCTCCCGTTTTCCACCATTAACCCACACTACCCCCATCCATCTACTTTACTTTCTCTCACTTCCTTTTCATCTCACCCCACCATAGTTAGCTTCATTAATCTAGCAGTTTCATCACCATAACCGTCAACTATCCCTTTGATTGGACATTCATGCACTTTTCGGGAGTTACCGGTGTAAGTGGGATTTAATTTAAGACTAATTGAAGCAATGAAGAGCTTGGGGGTTCAGTTTTGCTGTAAGAAGAGGGCTCAAGATTGATTCAAGGGATAACATAGAATAGAGTTTTTTTTAGCTCTAGTTCTTCGGTTCTTCTTCTTGTTTTTCTTTCTTTTTCCAATTTTCAGACTCTCCACTTCATGTAACTAGTTCTAGTTTTCCTTAACTCAAGTGAAATTTTGATGATTTGGATGATTGATAGTTCAAGTGTTTGATCAACTCTGAGTATTATTCTCCTTCCCTCTTTCGAGTTATGCCAGTTGAATGAAGAAATTTGCAGTTAAATCTTGTTCATTTCCCTTGACTTAGTCATGTTAATCTGTTTCATTTTCTCGTGATTCAATTAGATTCGAGTTTATAAAAATAGTAATGTCAAGATAGATTAGTTATTTGCGACCTAATTTCATACTCCATCTATGTGGATCAACTCTCAAGTATTACAACGATAAACCGTATACTTGCGAAAATTATAACAGTAAGATGCCTGCCTAAACTCTCCAAAGCAATATTCCCAGTCTTTTCACTCATTTTGGTCATCCAAATCTTCTTCCAAGTTATGTCAACTGTTTTAGCGCACTTGTCCTATTTAGATGTCATATAAGTTGATTTAACAGTAAACTTTCCTTTTGGCACCCTTAACCACATCATCTTGTTAGCCATTAGGGAACTCCTCTTTGGAATACATAGAATATGATCCATGCTATAGCTTTGGAACATCTTACATGCTCGACTATTAATGATCAACTCACTAACTTTCAAAGGAATCTCCTTCATTCACTCTGTAGGCTTTGGTCTTGTAAGAACCAAATATGGTCATAATGTCTAGCTTAAAAGGATTTAAATAACTACTTATATCACCAAAGCCATACCTTTTTTTTAAGAGCTTACTCTTAAGAATTTCACATTTATATGTGCTTGTTATGGAGAAGTCTTAGGATGAGTATTATCTTGGGAAGTTTTCTACACGATGGAAAAACTAATGGGACCCATCGTCAATCCTTGAAGCTATTTCTAGTAACTTTCTCTATGCTAACTGTTGGGGCATTACGAGTTTGAAGCTATGCAGCCACAACACCCAAGGATCTCATCAAGCGTCAATAGAAAGACCACTCCATATCCAGTAGCACACCTCTTTTCATAGGATATCCATGCATTTGATAGTGCCCTTCACATAAGAAATCTAATAATTATAAATACCACATTGGAGCTAATTACCCCTACAATCATATTTGTTCCACAAAATAAAGGCTTAGGGTCTCCACAAATTAGTCAAAACTTACCATCTAAGTTTAGCAACCAATGCCTTATCATTAATATCATAAACCTTTCTAAAGCCAAGACCACCCAAAGACATGGGTTTACATTGGTATTCTTATGCAGATAGAGTTAGGATAAAACAACTCACACCAAAACTTACAAGTCATGAACTCAAATTTATCATATGCCTTGATAGTTGCTAACTTCGGACTCATTTTGTAGAGTGAGACTGATTGTAGCACATATTTAACAAAGTTTGCAATCTAGCCTAAGATATCGCCTTAGAGTGCCACCCCCAAACCGTTGAAACCACATTCTAAACAACTTGCTCAAAATTCTCAAAATGCCATCACCTTCAATATAACTTGTGCCCTAATATTCCACAATATTAGTGGTCCAAACCAAAGTTATAAATATCGTACTGACCTCTATACCAGTTTTTCACTCGAACGGTACACTTCGCATCCATTTCGATTTTTCCACGCCGACAATTGAAAGGAATTTTTGAAAAAAAAAATATAACGTCAATGTCACCATTATACTTTGTGAAACAAATCAAAATAGAGTTTTAGTTAAATCTTTCAAATCGTGCATTTCCTTTTTTTTAATTTCTTAATATTTGCAATTTGGATGGTGGAATCCATGCCAAATACAACATTTTCTACCGTGGGGTTGTGAGTTATATGAGGCAGTAGATTTCCCAGTTTGATGCGATATACATTCGTTCTCTTCAATTTAATTAACAGAACATCACAAGTCTCACCTTCTTTATTCTCTCAACTCCTCCTAACTCTTCTCCTCTCTTTACTGTCGAAGATACTAGGCATCAGAAGGTCAAGCTACTTATCATTTGGAGCCTTTATCTTCCACAACAAGTATAGAGCTAGGAGGTGGGAGTTGTGTCTAAAGATGACCAAGTCCGAATTGTTTTGAAGGCTAAATGCCCCCAACTGTTGAAACCTTAGAAAAAGGTGGGCAAAAGCCTATTAGCTAGCAGTATTGAACCAAAGAAGCAAACAATTTCGATCGATAACTCGTTAGCGACCTCATATTTTCGAGACTGTTCGGTAATGGCCAAAATCTCAGTGGTACAAAACAAATCCCTTATAATTCTGCCGAAGAAACCCCCAAAATTGCACTAGGCTCATTCAACCTTTCATTAGATGTATTCTTCAAACCAAACAATGAAGAATTGTCTCTATTCACTTTTGGGCCCAGTAAAGCTTAGTAGGTGTTCGGACAAACCTTAAACTTTTTTACTTTGCTAGGACCATCCCTGCAAAATAACATACGGAAATTAGTAAGCATCAAATGAGATACAACTTGGCACTTATGACCAACTAATGCCACGTGTAACTATTATTCCCCTTCCTTCCATGACAATACCCAATATATTACCTCCGTACACAAAATAAACAAGCATGGGGTTAGCAGATCACCTTAGCAAATTTTCCTTGTATGAGCAAATACCCAAATGGAGACCTTTTCCACCAAACCAAAAACCTCCCTATGGAGACACAACATTGCCCTAGGTGGCATCATTTGTTATAGAACCCAAAACATTCCATAACTTTTAGCAAGAAACCCCATTCCATAGAATCATAGGCTATCATCATACTAACCTAATTCTTGCAAAAACTCATTTTCCCTGTTTATTTTTCATGAAGTGCAATACCTCCTTGACTAAAGTTACGTCATGACAATCCATCAAGGAGGAACAAATACCTAATGGGGATATGATTCTATGCAACATGGGATATGATTCTATGCAACATCAGCGCCAAATTATTAGCCCTAATTTTGGTGATAACTTTGTGGAAAACAATGCAAAGATTAATCGGTCAAAAATGTTTTATTTATGAATGAACTCCTTAAAATTTGGGATTAGCCTAATGAAGTGTGATTTATTTCATTCAAGGAACCTGAATTTGAAAAAGGCTCCACTTAACTAGTCACATTTCCTCACAATAGTGTCTAGAGAAAACAGGCGAAAAGTTGTGGGGTCTAGGTGCTTTGTACAACTTCAAAGAAAAGGCAATCTTCTTTACGTCCTCTTCAGCAATAATTGAGCCCAAATCATTTTCCACTATGGTGATCATTGGATGAATCAAGCCATCTAAATATAGCAGGAAAAGTGGTTGCTTAACATAAAAATCTCCTCGTAGAAGGCACAAATTCTGGCACCTTTTTCGTCCCTTCCACGCACCCATTACCCACCTTCAAAAAGTCAATGTTATAATATCCTCTCTTGGTAACTGTGGACACATGGAACATTTAAGATTATGATTTTTATCAAGTGCAATTCTCTTGCTTTCTCAAATAGGTGGAAGTTACTTTTTGCTTAATAAATTTCAGTAGATATATGCTCCTTAGTTTGAATATTTTCAGTAGTTGAATGGGGTTTCTGGACTTGCTATCATACCTCTTTCAAGATTATGATGCTACATTGGACATTGCCAAAATGAGTCCTATGCCAGAACTGTAGTTCTCCATTAATAGCGTCACATTGCTCGTCATATTTTAGAATAAGTTGTAGATAGGTATGCAGCTATGGAGCAATAAAATTGCTATCGATACTTTTATCATGTCATTTGAATAGGATAGAGTTGTTATCTATATTCTTATCATGTAAGCTTATCTTGTATCATATTGTTATCATCTAAGCAATATAAATAAGAGGTAGAGAATATCATTGGGTGTTAAGACTCAACACTTGAAATCTTTCTCTTCCTTTTTATGGTATCAGAGCCAGGAGACTAATGTCTTTGGAAAAAAAAAATGGCAAGTATGAATGACACCAACACCCCACTAGGCTTACCGAAACTTTCCATACATCTAGACCATGAGAATTACCCACTATGGAGGAGTCTCACTTTGTCAACTTCAGAAGCCTTTGACTTAGAAATCATCACTTCTGATGAAATTCCAAAAGCCAATATTCTTATTCAAGTGGATGATAGATCATCAATTGAACAACAAAATCCAAAATACCTTACTTGGAAAAAGAAGGACAAACTTGTTCTTTTGTGGCTAAAAACAATTGTTGATGGACGTATCTTGCAACTCATTACAAATTGTAAGACTAAGCGGTGATGCATGGCTAACTCTTGAAAGAAATTTTCAATCTTAATCTCGAGCCTGTATTATACAAATGAGGTGGTACCTTCAAACCACCAAAAAAGGTTCCCTCTCTATCACTGACTACCTTGAGAAAAGGAGGATGATTGCTGATAATCTTCCAGCTATCTTAAACCTAATTCCCGAGCAAGATTTAGTAAACTGTATTTTGGAAGACCTTGGCATTCAGTTTAAGTCTTTCGTAACATCCATTTCTACTACGGGAGCCCCGATCTCTCTAGATGACTTGATTGGTATGCTGATTAGTCATGAGGATTGGATAAAGCAAGCTAAAATTCTACAGTTGTCATAGCAAATATTGCATCATGCAATACAAGCACAAACAAGCTTATCATGCCTACAACTCACATAGACACACTAAAACATCCTATCATAATACTGATAGTTTCAAGCTGAAGGTGGATATTCTCAAGATAAGGGTAAACCTAGTTACTTTTCTAATAAGCCCAAAGTGCAATGTCAAATCTACATCAAATTTGGTGATTCAGCTCTTAAATGTTACAATAGATTTAGTCATGCCCACACATTTGAAAAAGCCCAGAAGATTACAGCTATGCAAGTAACACAAAATGTTGTGAATGGTCCCACTTGGTATCTTAATTCAGGAGCATCCAATCATCTGACTAATGATATGAATACTTGTCTCTTCACTCTGAATACACTAGTGGTGATGGTGCAGCAGTTGGTAATGGTATGACTATTCCCATTTCTCATATTGGACATACCAAGTTGTCTAATTCTCTAGTTTTGTCTAATGTCTTCCATGTTTCTTCTATTACCAAAACGCTTTTAGTGTTTCTCAATTTATAGCTGATAATAATGTGATTCTTGATTTTCAACATGCGTATTGTTTTATAAAGGATCTACAAGGCAAAAATCTCATGAAGGGCACGCTTGAACATGATCTCTATAAACTCCCCACAACTCAAACTTTTTCCCAGCCCATGGCACTTGTAGAGGAATGCACTTCTGTTCAAGGATGGCACAATAGAATCGGTCATCGCAGTAACAAAATTACTAGAAATTTGGTTATGGATGTTCATCTACCTGTGAGCAATAATACTTTAGAGTTAGTATGTGGTCCTTGTCAAATAGACAATAGTCATCATCTCCCTGTAGTCAATTCTCATGTTCGGTCTTCTTCTCCCTTTGAACTTGTTTATTCAGATGTATGGGGTCCTACTCCTATTTGCTCATTCAATAATTATTGTTATTTGGTTCATTTCATCGATGACTATTCTAAATTAATTTGGATTTATTTTCTTAACAAAAATTAGAAGTGTTTGATGTGTTTCAGAAATTTAAATCTATGGTAGAAACCCAGTTTGACACTCGAGTAAAGTCCCTTTAAATTGATTAGGGTAGGGAGTATAAAAAAGTCTCTTCCTTTATTGAGAATTTGGGTATTATCCATCGGTTCTCTTGTCCCCATACACAAGCTCAAAATGGTACAACTGAACACCACCATGGAGATATTGTTGAAAAAGGGTTGTCTCTTCTTGCTCATGCCTCTCTTCCCTTGCATTTTTGCGAATTTGATTTTCATACCGTTGTCTATGTCAGAAATCAACTTGTCACGCCTACACCTGATCATAAATCACTGTTTCAAGCTTTGTGTGGTCGTATTCTTGATTATCATTTCTTATGATTTTTGGGTGCTTGTGCTCTCCATTTCTTGGGCCATATAATAAACGAGCATCATGTTTTTTTAGGGTATAGCCCCAAACACAATGGATATTTATGTTATTAATGGACCACTAGTACCATGTATATTTCTCGGCATCTTATATTTGATGAAACTCAAATTCCTGACAGTAATTTGCTGCAACGCCCCATTTCACCTCTACCTCTAGTAATTCTAACACATATCCTACTACAACCATGCCACTTGATTTTTTACATCATGCGTCCTCACTATCCCCCTCATCCACTATCTCACCTTGTTATCCTAATCCACTTCCAAGAACTAATTCCTTGATGCCACCTATCACTAATTTTGAGCTCTCCTATTCCTCACCCAAATTTAACTCTTCAACACCTCTACCCACTCCATGTCCAACACCTAGTGGAGATTCTTTGACCATAAATTGTTCTCCTAGTGAGACCACAAGATAGTGCACCTCTTCAATTCAAATAGGTATTGCATCCTTCCCTCATGCTTTTTCCATTGCTCCATTATCAACCCATTCTATGGTAGCATGGTCTAAGACTAATTTTCTTAAACCAAAAGCTTTTCTTGCTACTAAACATCCTTTACCTCCTATCCCAGTTGTTGATGAGTGTAATAGTCCGACCCTAGATTCTGATTATTAATTTTATTTCATTCACATCATTTCTTTTCATATTTCCATCTCTTTATTATTCTCATTTGGACATTTCTAACGGGGCCCTTACTTTGCAATTCAGCGATTTCTTCTCGTCAATTCTGGAAATTGAGTTAGGCCTTGATATTTAAGAATTTAATGTTGAAAATCCTTTTTCATGGCATCACAACCATTTATTTCAAATTTGTTTAAAAAAAAAATTAAAAAAAAAAATTCAGAAACGTGCTCGGTTTCCATTTTTCGCTAAACCCGGGCCCGTTTAAAGCCGATTTCGATGCAACAAGACTTGACCTTTATTTGATTAACTAATCCTCTTAATTAAGCCTTAACCAAGCATGACTTTATTGACTTTTCTACCCTTAATTTGCAGTCATGTATTTGGCCTTGTGTTAAGGGAGTATAAAAAAATTAAAACCAAGGCTTTTATCTTCATTTATCACCAAGTATTTTTCTCTCTCTTCCCACCTCTCTTCTCTCTCTACACGGCACCTCCCTCCAGCCACCATTCCACCACCTTCACACCACCAAAACCCCACAAATCAAGCCCCACTCACCAACCCCAAGCATCCTTTTCACTTCCATAAGCATCAAGGACCACACCTAGCTCTTTTGCAAGCTCAAAGTAAGTGTTCTTTCACCCCTATGCTGATTTTTGTTTTTGATCTTTGATTTTGTTGGGTTTTGTTCTTTATTTTGGTTGTTTTAATGGTGGATTAAGTTGTTTTTGTGGTGTTAAGAATCATCTTGTTAAGGGTTTATGGTGGGGTTGATTTTGGATGAAGTTAGGGTTAGGGTTTCATGTTGAGGTATGCAAGTTTCTTGTTCAAGTGATAATTATGGCTTGATTTCTCCATGTTTTTGCCTATCTCTTAATGTATTGAAGTTTAATATGACTTTTATGATGTGTTGGAATGTTGTGATGGGATTCAAGTTGACCCAAAGTTAGGGTTTTGTCCATAAATGCATGGTTTGGACCAAGGTTGTGTTAACCTTGGGGTATGTGCTTATGTGCTTGGAAAGTAAGCTTTGTTGGATATATATATGAATTGAAGTTGAGTGTGGTGATGTTGTATGTGATTGGGATGTACCAAAGTGTGTTATACACTCTTGAGAAAGAGTTTGAGTTGAGGTTTGGTGTTAAAAAGGGAATTATCAACTAAAAGAAGTGCTGCTGGAATTTTCAGTGAAACAGGACGAGCTTTGAAACAAAACTGGTAATGATTGGCCAGGCCAAAAAATTCTGATTTTTGGTGGGTAGATAGGTCTGGATGTTAGCTTTAAAATGACTCTTGAATCGCCTTAATCCGAGGTCTGTGGAGGAAATTATGGCTATTTTACTGGAACCTGTGCAGGGTGGACAGAATGGTTGTTTTTTTTTACCAAAACCTGACATGTTGCTGTTCTGACCCTATTTTATGAAACCTTTCATAGGAATCTGGTTATGTGCCCTTCAGGAAAGTTTTAGAGGACTTCCTAAGCTATTTATATTGGGGTCTTACGTCTCGGTTGGAGGTCGGAAGTATAAGTTGTGGATTATTCATTCCGTACCTTGTCATCAACCCTACCCTCTAAACTCGCCGCCGTGCTTTACCTTAGCATTTTCATACTTTATTTAACTTTACCAGTTTCATAAGCCTTTTCTTTTAACTGATTCACACAGGTAAAGTTTCATAAGCCTTTTCTTTTAACTGATTCACACAAATTCTTTATAAGTCTTTTTCCATTTAAGAGTATTCATTGTACTAATTTTATGCCTATAATGATTTTTTAACAGCATCAAGGCCTAAGCTCTCATCCTCTCCATTTTAGTCATCTATTTAATCTGTGTACTAACTTTTAAAGACCCCAGGTACGTTCATTGACTGTATCTTTAGAAATTAGCACGTATTTATCGAAATTATAATGTTTTGGTAAGTACATCAATGAATCAATTGAACCAGTGATTTATCACATAATTAGTGACCCCATCAGTTATCAGTTACAGGGCTTTGCCCTTAGTTACTGTTAAGTCAAAAATCATGCATGATTTTTATAATTATTTCGAGTATATTATATATTTTATTTCATTTAATTTGATTTGTTTTATATATTTTTCAGGATCAGTATTAAATTAATAAAAAGAAGGAGAAAGGATGTAGAAGCTCGATTTTATATCTGACCACAAGACGGTCCAAGAATAATTATGAAAATAATATTTTCTTCATAATTATTATTTTGGGCTAGGAGTCAAGAATTTTGGAAAAGCTAAAAGACTTGAAGAGGAAGAAAACTAGGGAAAAAGAGGAGGAAACCCTAAACCCTAACCCATATCACTTTTAAAAACCCACAATTCTTCTTCTCCAGGACAGCCCCACGCATAATCACAACAGCCCCACGCATAATCACAGCAGCCCCCTCCCCATATTCTCCATCTCATCTTCTTCTGGCACCCTCATCTCGCTTCCTCCACGGCACACAAACCCCACGCATCACCCTTCTTCCTTCCCACCAACACACCTTCATCATCACCTTGCATCAGCATTCCCTTCTTGTCCACGACACCCCCTCCATCTCATCCCTTCGCAGCACCAACCAGTCAGCAGCTTCCATCTTCTTCAGCTGTGTCCATCATCAGAGATCATCACCATCATCAACCGTCCTCACGCACCCGTCCTCTCAAAGTAGGATTAGTTTTCTTTGTTCTTCTTTTTTATTTATTATATTTATTTTCTTTTAATTTGTGTGATAAGTTTACTATTTAACATGAAATATTTGAGCTTTTATGGTAATTGTGATGTTATTTTTAATATGAGTGAGTAATTTTTTTATGCTTAGTATAATCTTCTTGAAGCCATGCTAAATTGATAATTTTGAAACAAGTTTTGTGCTTTAATGCCTAGTTGATTTATATTCATGATTCTTTAGCGGTTAGTGTTTATTGTTTATGAAATTTGTGTTAAATCGATTAGAATGCATGCTAGTTGATTAAATACGATTTCGATTGATAGTTTAGAAGATTATAATACATAAAAGTTATAATCTTTTAGGCCTATGTATCACCCTAATTAATCATGGATGGCTCAAACCCATCTCTTTTAATTAGGTAATCGCTTTAGATCTTTGTTAAATCGATTTGCTGGTAAATTGGTTACAAAGTGTTAAATGATGTTTTTCTAATACGTAATGCTCTAATTTGGTTAAATTTTTGCGCTGGTGTAAAGATTATCAAATTAGTAGGGTTTATATTAGGGCTGGACCTAAGTAAACTAAAATCTAAGGAAAAACGGGGAAGAACCGCTGGTGGACCTCTTCTACAGTTTAACTCATGAATAAAATTAACTTGTGTGTTAATGATAAATATTAATTTGCATGGTGGATTGAGATTATACTAAGTATCTGTCATAAATTTGATAAATTTTGATTATTATTTGTTGCTTAAAATTAATTTGATTAGTTTGTTGATTTTTGTCCTAGTTTTATTAACTTAAATATAATTTCAATCAACCCCCCCCCCAAAGTATAGTCTTTTAGGAGTGTCTAGGTAATTTTAGACAGCTTAGAGTTTGATTTTTGGAGTGGCTATAATTTTAGATTCAGTTTTAGTATTTAATTACCGGTTTGTTTGAATTTAGACTAAAAATAGTTATTTTCGTTATTTTTCGGTTTCAATAAATTCCTAGGGTTTATAAAGTGTCCAAGTCTGCTCATATTCGGTTTCGTGATTTTTGGAAATTATTTGATAATTTTTCAAAGTTATTTTTCAAAATTGATATGTGCAGGTTTTTTGTTTATTAATTCTGAATATTTCGATTTGTAATTTTAATTTACGATTATTAAGTATTTCTAGGTCCAGAAATTTGTGTCCTGGGATTAGGGTAATTTTCCTTATTATTTTCGTATTTTTATTTATGCAGAATATTTTATTTCCAATTTAAGATTTAATATTCTGTTTGATTATTCTGCAGTAATTGGCTGATTTAATTTTCCTGAATTAAATCTGAAGTTATTCTGAAGATATATGCTGATAAGGTTGCAGAATATTAGTTTAGGTCACTGTTTGATAATTTTAATATTTATTTTTCTGATTATTATTTGCTGTTTTGAGTTTTTATTAAAAATTCAGTTATTATTCTGATTTTATTTTTCTGGATTATTCAGAAAATATTTTTACTGTTTTCTTTCCAGAATAATGGTTCATAATATTTAGGAGCGTTATTAGGTTTTTTTCTAGATTTTTATACATTAGATTTTAATTGTTTTAGAATTATTAAAATTAGACTTAACTAGTTGATTAGTAAAATCACTTAGGATTAAGCTAGCGATTTACAACAATCTTTCCTCGTGGATCGATCCCTACTTCCCTACGCTATAAAAATTATATAATAACCGAAGTAGTGGTTAAATTTGTAGCCCTCGACAGGCTGTACAGTTACCCGCGCGGCTTCAGGTCAGGTCTTCCGGTCGGCTTGGCAGGTGTACACCTATACATAGATCGTAACAGTTACTACGGGGTGCACTAACAGATAATAATTGACAAGTTAGTTTTATATACATCTCATTCCCTGTTTTAAAATCAAAATGAATTACAAAGCGGGCCCTCATACTTTCTTTCCCCATTGAATCTTTATCAGTACATTGATGCACGTATTGAGCTTTGGCTCACAGTTCGAAATGCTTTTATGTTTTGTTTGAGGAAAATGCTCAGTAAACCGCTCACAGGCGGGCAGGGAGACGGAAGGTGATAATTAAATCAGGACTGTCCCTTTGATTGGCGGATAGAAGCGCCAAGACGTTTTCATGCCTTTTTGTGGTGTTTTTTGGAGCCCCAGCTGTACATCTGAACTGCAATATGTATTTTAATGTTATATTTGTAAGCTTAAGTTGTGCTATGTTTGATGTAACCCTGGGATTTTAGAATCGATCCCGTGTTGTTATTAAAGGTTTCAAACTGCTCGTGAATGACCTCTAAGGTTGTACTTTGATTCTATGGTTCAACTTTCATATTTTAGAGATGCCTTGTCCTTGCGGACGGCGGTAATGCCCATCCATGGAGTTCTTGATGTTCAGCTATGATTTATTTGTTATTGGGGGCGTTACAATGAGGAACGTCAATCATACACTGCCGCTTCCAAACATTCTCACTGGTGTAATGCCATGCACGCAGAATACAATGCTCTTATGAGCAAAGACATGAGATCTAATTTCTCCTTCTGCCAACGCCAACGTTCATGGGTGTAAACAGGTGTATAAAGACAAAAGTCGAGCCGATGGTTCTATTGAATGATATAAGGCCCAACTAGTGGTTCTTGGGTGTCATCAAAGGGAAGGCATTGATTTGTTTTGACACTTTTAGCCCGATGGTCAAGCCAACAACGATTCGAGTTATTCTAACTCTTGCTCTTTCGCAAAAATGGCCTCTTTGGCAACTTGATGTGAACAACGCCTTTCTTGATGTGACCACGCGATAAGAGATGGAAATCAAGATAATGCAAACCAAGCCAAGCTAAGTAGGCCCGTTCATGCAACTCGATCCAATTGGAAGAAGCAAAAAGATTCATTTGCTTGACCCAGCTCATTGGGCCTATTGACTTGCCTCCCGTGAACCAGCATGCGAAGCCCAGCTCCGGTCCAAGTCAGTGCCTAGTCCGTTCCTAAGCTAGCGACCCATATCCTCACCCAACTGTGAAAAATGTCTAATACAATTAGGAGAATAATTAGGTAATAGAGTATGATTAGGAGAATTGCAAATTGTACTCTAGTATAATTAGGAAAATCATTTGGGGGGGGGGGGTGGGCACTAGTATAAATAGGGGTCTTGGGGGCGCTTGTAAATCATCAATTTCTCTCTCTCTCTCTCTCTTATAGCATTGGTTTTACAGTTGAGAGATTAATTGTAGAAATTCTTTCAAGTTGAATTTAATTTCAAATTCTTTCTATTTTCAATTTTTCTAGTTCTAGTTTTAGTTTAATTTTTCTAGTTCTAGTTTCAGGTCAAAGTTTTCTACTTTTAATTTCAATTGAAGTTTATTAGTTTCAATGTTAGTCTTCCCAAAAATTCTTTTTCATTCAAAGTTTCAATCTTTATTACTCTTTCGAGTCAATGGTGGATATTGAAGTCTCGAGATGATCTCTCATTCAAGATTCGAATTTTCTGCATCTAGTAAGGCTAAGTAGTCAAGGTAATTTATTTCTTCTCTCTTATAGTTTTTATTTTAATTTAATGATTTAGATTATGGTTTTTGTGAGGCTACTTGCAATTATTGGAAATTAGTTTCGGTTAGATTATTTTAGATTAGTTCAGTAGTTTAATACTGGAGATTAAATTTAACCCATCGATGTAGACAACGGCAAAGTGCTACAACCACGACTGTACACTTGTGGCTTACTTTTATAGTTTCGGAGATACAACAAGTTTTTGACGTTGTTGCCAAGGATGGTGTTGAAATTGGTTACTAGTTTTAATTGTTGATTGCTTACTTTTTTTGCTTTAAGTAGTTTAGTTTATTTGCTCCAAGTAGTTTAATTGGCATTAGCATATTATTAGTGGGGTCAAAACTAGAATTGACAAAAAAAAAAATTCATTAGTGCAGTTTTTTTTAAAAATTTTTAGTTTCTGCTTGGATTTTTTCTGGGCTAATGTAGTGTTGATTTTGCTGTTCTGATATTTTAGTAGATTCTTAGGGATTTTTAGAGTCTAGATGATTGTTTTGTGAAATTTTTGGGCATTTATGGAATTTTTAGTAATTTCTGGACATAATTTTCTGTTCTAATTTTTTTGCACTGTTCTGGGACAAAAAAAATTAAGAAAAAACTTATTCATGTTCCATATGATTGTGCCGAATTTTTTGCGTATAGTGTTTTGATTTTGGAGTTTGAATTTCTGTTTTAATTGTAGCTTTTGCTTGTTTAGGTTTTAGTTTATTTTCTGTTTTATTTTAGTTTAGGTGGTGTTTTCTATTTTTGTCCTTGTTTAGCTTATTTTCTGTTTTTTATTTTGTGTGTCCAAAAACAAAAAAAATCGGGAAAAGAGAATGATGCTTGTGCTTCTTTTCAATTTTCTTGTGTTAGGTTACTTCTTGTTTTTTAAGTCCTTTTGGTCTTTCTTTTCTTTGGTAATATAGTTTTATTTTTGTTAGTTTATTTTGTTTTGTTGATTTGATTATTTAAGTGTCTTGTTTTTGTTTTAGGAATTAGTTTTGAATTAGTGTGCAATGCCTAGCTCTGGTTCAAGTCACCGCCCAGCCCGTTCCTAAGCTGGCAGGCCCGACCCTCACCCAACTGTCAAAAATGTCTAATACAATTAGGAGAATAATTAAGTAATAGAGTATGATTAGGAGAATTGGAAATTGTATTCTAGTATAATTATGAAAATTATTGGGGAGGAGGGGTTGGCACTAGTATAAATAGGGGTCTTGCGGGTGCTTGTAAATCATCAATTTCTCTCTCACTCTCTTATAGCATTAGTTTTAGAGTTGAGAGATTATTGCAATTGTAGGAATTCTTTCAAGTTAAATTTAATTTCAAATTCTTGTTCTAGTTTCAGTTTAATTTTTCTAGTTCTAGTTTCAATTCAAAGTTTTCTACTATTACTTTCAATTAAAGTTTATTAGTTTCAATTTTAGTCTTCCCAAAAATTCTTTTTCATTCAAACTTTCAATCTTTATTACTCTTTCGAGTCAATGGTGGATATTGAAGTCTCGAGGTGATCTCTCGTTCAAGATTCGAACTTTGTACATCTAGTAAGGCTAAGTAGTCAAGGTAATTTCTTTCTTCTCTCTTATAGTTTTTATTTTAATTTCATGATTTAGATTAGGGTTTTTGTGAGGCTACTTGCAATTATTGGAAATTAGTTTTAGTTATATTATTTTAGATTAGTTTAGTAGTTTAATAGTGATTAAATTCAACCCATCTACGTGGACAACCCGTGAAGTACTATAATTACGGTTGTACACTTGCGGCTTATTTTTACAGTTCCTATGATACAACGGAAACTCTCTAATATGTCACCATTACTCAACCTTATGTCTTGTATGTTGTGAATAAAGTATGCCAGTTCATGAATATGCCTACCAGCATCACTAACAGGCAGTCAAGCGAATCTTCAGGTATCTTAAAGGGGCTATCTTACATGAGTTGTATCTTAAATTCCCTTCTCAGTTGGATTTGGTGGCACATTCCGATGCTAGTTGGGTTGCTGCTCCTAATGATCGTCGCTTTCATCATGGCTATCTTGTTCTTTTTGGAGGTAATATTGTTAGTTGGTCTTCTCGTAAACAACATGTTGTTGCTAATTCGAGTACCGAAGAAGAATATAGAGCACTTGCCTTTGCCACAACTGAGCTCATTTGGCTACAACAACTACTCAAGGAATTATATGTTTGCTTACCAAAGTGTTCCATTTTGCATTGTTATAATTTAAGTGTTAAATATTTAGAGGCAAACCCCATTTTTCATGACAGGTCTAAACACATTGAAGTAGATTTTCATTTTGTTTAAGAGAAGGTTGAACATGGCAACTTAACAATTCAATACGTTCCTTTTGAGCTACAACTTGCTGACATTCTAACCAAGGCCTTGATCTCCAAACGGTTTTTCTTCTTGCGTGACAAGCTTGGCGTAGTATCTCGACACCCTAAGCTTGCTATGGGTAATAGAGTCAGATAGCTTGTCCTATTCTAGAATAAGTTGCAGATATATATGAAGTTATGAAAAAATAAAATTGTTATCTATTGCTTTACCATATCATTTGAATAGGATAGAGTTGCTATCTATATTCTTATCATGTAAGCTTATCTTGTATCATATTGTTATCATCTAAGCAATATAAATAGGAGGCAAAGAATATCATTGGGTGTTAAGCCTCAACACTCGAAATCCTTCTCTTCCCTTTTATCCATTTTGGAAGCTTCAACTTCCTCAACACTTTGAATGCAGCTAACCCCTTAATCGTCTTGCATCAATTGTCATTCATCATACCTCTATCAAATTCATTAGGCATCCACATGGATCCAAACCGAAAATGGTTTAGATAAAGAGTGAGCTTTACGTTCAAAAACATAATCTAAAATGGATAAAAATAAATAAGATAGCAAGACAAAAAAGAAAGGTTGAGAATTGTAGAGATGGGGGATTATCATTCAAGGCGTGCTAGCATATCCTAAAGGTTAGATTTCACCCTTGAAATAATATGTCTTGTCGCTAATAGATTCAAGGCAACCACCTTCCTAGGATTTAGCGTACGCTTCCTACAAGTAAGGACATATTGTGTGGGCTTATAGGAATGGTGACACTTTCTCACACTTGACCTAAGAGTATAAAGCACTTATTATGTGAAGTAGAAAAGTTTTGTGTTTTCATTTGTCCCTATATTTTGTACGAAGCAATGATTCAATATAAGTAGCAATAGTATAGTCATTAAACATTATAGTCAATTTTGAAAATTGTAAATGGTGTCCAAGATTTATGCTTTTGCCTTGATTTGAGCAATCAGTTAGACCATGCACCAAAAGGAATAAAATTTAAAAAAAGAAGTTTGTCTGATCTGCGATCCGCCAAAGGTCATAAGGATTTGACAAATGTAATAATGCTCTTAATTTTCATGAGATTGATTTTGCCTAGCAAAAATGAAATTACATTTCATTCACTTGGATAAAGTAAATCAAATAATTATCTCTAGAATTAAATAACATAACTAGCGTATAAAATCAATACTCAATGATTACATGTATGATTTTAGTTTTTAAGTAATAAATTATTCAAATCAATACGTAATTTACAGTTATGTTTTTCTTTTGACCCAAAATGTTGATAAAAAATGTTTTGACTTTAAAAAAGCTATCTTTATTTACAATAATCTCTTACTTATTCAAAAAGCCAAATAATAAAGAGATATCAATAAGTTTGTAATAAATTCTTGGTCTTTTATAAAGATGTAGTACATAGTTGATGGTGTCTTCTAGACTATGAACCATAACTTGGGCAAGTAAAGTGAGATTTAGAAGAACATAGTGAAATATATAAATTTCTATGAATATATATATGTGCATGCATATATATATATATATATATATATATATATATATATATATATATATAAACAAAACAACCCCTCTAGATTTTTGACACATGTCACTCTCACAAAATTCATAAGATAATTAATAGTTTTTATTTTTTTTTAAGTACAAGTTAGCTAATTATGCATGAAAGATTTTTTTCCCAAAAAAAGATTCTATAAAGGTAACTACAATTTGGAATATTTTCTTTCCAAGAAAAAAAGCTAATATTTAATTATGATAATTCATTAGATTATATTCTAAAAGCACTCCTGATATTATCAAAAATAGTGAATTATATGATAAGAAAATAATACACAATTATGAAAAATCTAATTATACGTGTTTGGTTTGCAATTTCCCCCTCTAAATTTTTGTGGCACATGTCATTACTAAAAAATTTCTAACATAATTAATAATTTTTTTAAATACAAGTTAATTCGTTACTTACAAAAGATTTTCTTTACCAAAAAGAAATTATAAAGTTAACTACAATTTGAAGCACTCCCAATCTATACCAAATATAATAGTAATCATTTAAAAATTGATGTATCCCGCACTGGCCTTAATTCATAGAGGTAGGAAAAATCTATACTGTTTACAAAATGCATAAACTCAATCTAACTTGTTCATTTTGCTACTGGAGAAAAAAAGAGAACAAAAATTAAATAACACACACTCTGCGTTATCGTGCCACGTCTTCCGTGACGGTTGTCCCTCCGACTCTTTGCATCTCCTTACTTCACCCTTATCTCCAAGTCATTTCTTTTCACTATCATCAACAAACCTCAACAGACATGGAGGCATCAAAAACCCAATTCTCCTTCAAACTCCATTTTCAAAGCCCAATACACTCCCCACGCTTTTGTGCTAGTATTCTTAAATAACGACCCCCTTATTTCATAACTTCAGATTCATAGGAAGAAGAAGCTGATGATGACAGGGAACCAACCCATTTCCCTCGACAATGTCCTCTGAGTCGCCGTCTCCTATACTGAAGAGAAAGAGGCATAAGAAAGTGTACCCTAGACAAAGTAACGACATCACTAAAAGAGGCCAGTTGTTTATTTTGTAAGTCATTCTGCATTTGTGTTTCTGATTTCAAGCATTTTAGTAATTTTGGATAGAATCTTGCTTTGGTTATCTAAAGAGGTGAGATTTGATTTTGTGAGTAATTGTTTATCTAGGTTTCTAATCATCAAGCATTTTATTCATTTTGGATAGAGTCTTGATTTGGTTTTATGATTTATTAGGCATGTTTGGAGAAAGGATAAAGATGGTGGAAGTTACAATACCAAAGCGATGGAGGCGCTGGTCGTGGTGACAATAGCCAATAAGAGGCAACCATAGCAGAAGCTTGAGGTATATGATAAGGTTCATGTATTTGCTTACCCTACATCCGATAAAGGGCATTTTACCCCATGCTTCCATGTATTTGCATTTTCTGGGTTTTTAATGCCTTCACCCCCTTAGCTTTCCCTACATCAGGTAAAAGGCATTTCTTCTACTCGACATTCCCTTTTTTCTTTTTTCTTTTTTCTTTTTTTTTGAAGGCAATTTTTTGGAGTTTTATCATTTGTTTGCTCAAAGTTCATTGATTACTTGGAGCTTGGAATTGGGGGATCATAAAAATTAAAGGATGCATTGCTATTTGCATGATTGAGCTTTCTGAGAATGGTTGTGCTTTGTTTCATTAAAAAGCTTTCGCTTAGAGCCTTAATTGGTTATGCGACAGAAAGAATGAAACTTGATAATTGTGAGCTATGAAATATGAGTTAGATTAGCTGGGGCATGAAAATTTCTTGATTTTGGTGTCTTTTATGTGTAATTTGAGAGAATTTTGGGATTATGGATGGCTCTTTTGGAGGGAATGCTGTTTTCCCCCCTTCTTGGGAAGAAAGTTTTTATTTTTAAGACCCCTGGTAATGTAACATTCTTTGTATCGATGCATATTTTAGTTGCATAATTTTATATCTAACAAGGATACCTCAATAATTTATAATTCGCTCTCAATTTTCTTTGTAGTCACTGGGCGATAGTATAATGACAGTGTTTGTGGTTATTAGATAAACAATTGGATAGAGATGGAGAGCGAATGAGTAATCCAAGTTGTAGAGGGTACTAGGCATATGAAGGTTTCAAGTCTTGTGAGAACAGATGACAAAAGAGAATTAGCCTGATCACGATATCTGAGATAGGTAGCAAATTGGGGAGACATTAGAAAAATTAGTAATGGAGCACTTTTAGGGGAAAGGGGGGAATTACATTTGTCTGGAGGAAGGTGAGTATGATGACTAAAATTTATTCTTTTACTTTTACCCCCTATTAATGAGAGCCATTAGTATTTTTTATTATTCTATAGTTGAAATTAGTACATGTTTTTTTTTTTTTTTTGGAGCAATGATTGAACCTGGTGTTGATGCATCTGTGAGTTTGCATGTGTTTGTGCAAGTTCAAATTTGCATATATTATGTGCTGCCTTTGTACATGGGCATATCAAGTACGTATTCTGTTTTTATGAGTTGTATTGTTATTATGATTAATGTGCAAATTCTGAGGCCAGGCATATCAAGTATATATTGCCTTCTATTATTGCTAGACTTTTCAAGGTCTTTCCCTGTGATTATTGTCTTGAACTTGCATAATGTCTTTAAGATATGGTGCATTTTTACATGTGTTCTCCTATTTGTAGTTGTTGTTGAGTTGCAATATATTCCCTTAGGTTTATTGCTTGATTTCTTCATTACGTTCTAACATTAGTCATGATTCTCATCTCTGTAAAAATGGTATGTGGTGATCCCTTGCTTGTAATATTTTCTTCGTGAGTAATTTAGTTGCATTCTATGGGAAACCTTAATGTTACTCTTCATCACGCAAATGTTAGTCTGACTTGAGGGAGAGATGAGTAAAATTTCAGATATTTTAATTAGGGTCTCAGTATTACATGAGAGACCTATGGGTAAAGATCTTTATTATTTTGTCATCCATGTATGTTTTTTGTAAAATTAATTATGGTGGTAAAATAATTAAATTCAATATTATTTCGTAAATTCATCTGACATCTTTAAGAAAATTGTTTAGCTTTGATATGATATTTTCCACACTCTATGGATTTTGTGTGTGTAAAAACTCATTTTGTTGAAAATTTAAATAACAGTAAATGTCAAGAGCTTTTTGAGCATAGAAATGTGTAAGCTAGAATTACAACTAAGAGGCAAAATTACAATTGTATCAACATGTAGTTTTCACAAGTGACAATACAATAACAAAATTTAAAATATGCTTTTAATGAGTTATTTTCATATGTAATTGTTTTAGTTCGAACAAAAATGATACAATTTTTTAAGATGCTCTGTGAAAAGCACGGGTCCACACTAGTATTATCAAAAATGGTGAATTATACGATAAGGAAATAATACACCAATTATGGAAAAGCTAATTGTACATGTTTGTTTTACAATTTCCCCCTCTAAATTTTGCTGGCACATGTCACTCCTAAAAAGTTTCTAGATAATTAATGATTTTTTTAAATATAAGTTAATTCATTGCATACAAAAGATTTTCTTTCCCCAAGAAAAATTATAAAGTTAACTACAATTTGAAAATTTTCTTTCAAAGAACTTATGGCCCCCTAAAAAGAGACTATGTTCAATTATGGCAATTCATTATATTATATTACTAGCATTACTCCCAATATTACCAAAATATTGCATTTAACTATAATAAGATAGATGCATGGATTACGGGTAATCTATTGTGCATGCTAGGTTTCCAATTTTTATCCGAAATTTTGTAACCAATATGGAATATCATAAAGACACATAGTCACACAAACACACACACACACACACACACACACACACACACACACACACACACACACACATATATATATATATATATATATATATATATTCTATATCTTATTTATTTCGAGATACAATTATTATCATCATCATCATCATCATCATCAAGAAGAAACAATAAACTACTATTGTTGCTACTACTACTACTACTACTACTACTACTATTACTACTGCTTTCATATCTCTTTGGTCATAAATATAAATATAAATATGAAATATTAGAGATAGTAGATATAATACAGTCATAGCTAAGATCTTTTATATACAAGATAATACTACCAATATATTACCACTAAAGGAGATTAAATTGCTTTCAATTTTCAGTGCATAAGAGTCCAAGCCAATATCAACAATTAATGGTGGTAAAATTATCTTATCTAAGCTTAGCATGTTACTTTAAAATTTTCATAGTACAATAATCCAAGTAGGTATTAACAATATTTGGTGTTAAGATATTTTCCCTTTGACATAATTAATTTTTCATATTTACGGTCACTTAAATACAGTTAGTTATTTAATTATATATCCAATTATTTTATAGCTATAATTACGTTATTTAATTAAAAATACAGTTATGGATGTCATAAAAAATGTCATCAATACTTTGATCTTCATTAATATTTTCTAATTAATTTTTCATCAAAAAAATTAAATCTATACTAAATGTAATAGTAATCATTTAAAAATTGATGTTTCCTGCACTGGCCTTAGTTCATGGAGGTAGGAAAAATCTATACTGTTTATAAAATCCATCAACTCAATCTGACCCATTCATTTTTCTAATATCGTGCCACGTCACCCTTCTCTCCAAGTCATTTCTTCTCACTATCATCAACTAACCTCAACAGACATGGAGGCATCAAAAACCCAATTCTTCTTCAAACTCCATTTTCAAAGCCCAATACGCTCCCCACACTTTTGTGCTAGTATTCTTGAACAACAACCCCCTTATTTCACAACTTTAGATTCATAGGAAGAAGAAGATGACGATGACAGAAAACCCGACCCATTTCCCTCAACAATATCTTCTAAGCCGCCTTCACCTATATTGAAGAGAAAGAGGCATCAGAAAATGTACCTTGGACAAAGTAACGACATCACTAAAAGAGGCCAGTTTTTTTATTTTGTAAGTCATTCTGCATCTGTGTTTCTTATTTCAAGCATTTTAGTCATTTTGGATAGAATCTTGCTTTGGTTATCTAAAGAGGTGAGATTTGATTTTGTGAGTAATTGTTTATCTAGGTTTCTAATCATCAAGCATTTTACACATTTTGGATAGTCTTGATTTGGGTTTCTAATTTATTAGGCATGTTTGGAGAGAGGATAAAGATGGTAGAAGTTACAAAACCAAAGCGATGGAGGCACTGGTCGTGGTGACAATGGCCAATAAGAGGCAACCACAGTAGAAGCTTGAGGTATATGATAAGGTTCATGTTTTTGCTTACCCTACATCGGGTAAAGGGCATTTCACCCGTGCTTCCATGTATTTGCACTTTCTGGGTTTTTAATGCCTTCACCACTTAGCTTCCCCTGCATCAAGCAAAGGGCATTTCTTCCACTCGATATTCCCTTTTTTCTTTTTTCTTTTTTCTTGAAGATAATTATTTGGAATTTTATCATCTGTTTGCTCAAAGTTCAATGATTATTTGGAACTTGGAATTGGGGAATCATAAAAATTAAAGGATGCATTGCTATTTGCATGATTGAGCTTTCTGAGAATAGTTGTGCTTTGTTTCATTAAAAAGCTTCGGCTTAGAGCCTTAATTGGTTCTGTGGCAAAAAAGGATGAAACTTGATAATTGTGAGCTATGAAAGATGAGTTCGATAATTAGATTAGCTGGGGCATGAAAATTTCTTGATTTTGGTGTCTTTTATGCGTAATTTGAGAGAATTTTGGGATTATGGATGGCTCTTTTGGAGGGAATGCTGTTTTTCCCCCCTTCTTGGGAAGAAAGTTTTTTTTCTTTTTTGAAGACCCCTGGTAATGTAACATTCTGTTCATCGATGCATATTTTAGTTGCATAATTTTATATCTAACAAGGATACCTTAATAATTTATAATTCGCTCTCAACTTTCTTTGTAGTCACTAGGCAGTAGTGTAATGACAGTGCCCTTGGTTATTAGATACACAATTGGATAGAGATGGAGAGAGAATGAGTGATCCAAGTTATAGAGGGTACTAGGGATATGAAGATTTCAAGTTTTGTGAGAACAGATGACAAAAGAGAATTAGCCTAATCATGATATCTGAGATAGGTAGCAAATTGGGGAGACATTTTTAAATTATTAATGGAGCACTTTGAGGGGAAAGAGGGGAATTACATTTGTCTTGAGGAAGGAGAGCATGATGAGTAAATTCATTCTTTTACTTTTACCCCCTATTAATGAGAGCCATTCGCATTTTTTACTATTCTATAATTGAAATTAGTCCACAGTTTTTTTTTGGAGGAATGATTGAACCTGGTGTTGATACATTTGTGAGTTTGCATGTGTTTGTGCAAGTTCAAATATGCATATATTCTGTGCTACCTTTGTACATGGGCATATCAAGTACGTATTCTTTTTTTATGAGTTGCATTGTTATTATGATTAATCTGCAAATTCTGAGGCCAGACATATCAAGCATATATTTCCTTCTATTATTGCCAGACTTTTCAAGGTCTTGCCCTATGATTATTGTCTTGAACTTGCATAATGTCTTTAAGATATGGTGCATTTTTACATATATTCTCCTATTTGCAGTTGTTGTTGAGTTGCAATATATTCCCTTAGGTTTATTACTTGATTTGTTCATTACGTTCTAACGTTAGTCATGATTCTCATCTATGTAAAAATGGTATGTGATGACCCCTTGCTTGTAATATTTTCTTCTTGAGTAACTTAGTTGCATTCTATGGGGAACCTTAATGTTACTCTTCATCAAGCAAATATTAGTCTGACACGAGGGAGTGATGAGTAAAATTTCAGATATTTTAATTAGGGTCTCAGTATTACATGCGAGACCTATAGGTTAAGATCTTTATTATTTTTTCATCCATGTATGTTTTTTATAAAATTAATTATGGTGGTAAAATAATTAAATTCAATATTATTTTGTAAATTCAGCTGATATCTTTGAGAAAATTGTTTAGCTTTGATATGATATTTTCCACATTCTATGGATTTTTTTTGTGTAAAAACACATTTTGTTGAAAATTTAAATAACAGTAAATGTCAAGATCATCTTGAGCGCAGAAATGTGTAAGCTAGAATTACAATTAAGAGGCAAAATTACAATTGTATCAACATGTAGTTTTCACCAGTGACAGTACAATAACAAAATCTAAAATATGCTTTTAATGAGTTATTTTCATATATGATTGTTTTAGTTCGAACAAAAATGATACAATTTTTTAAGATGCTCTGTGCAGAGCACAGGTCCACACTAGTATTATCAAACATAGTGAATTATATGATAAGGAAATAATATACCAATTATGGAAAAGCTAATTGTACATGTTTGTTTTACAATTTCCCCCTCTAAATTTTGCTGGGACATGTCACTCCTAAAAAGTTTCTAAGATAATTAATGATTTTTTCAAAATATAAGTTAATTCATTACATACAAAAGATTTTCTCCCCCCCCCCCAAAATATAAAGTTAACTACAATTTGAAAATTTTCTTTCAAAGAACTTATGCCCCCCTAAAAAAGAGACTATGTTCAATTATGGCAATTCATTATATTATATTACTAGCATTACTCCCAATATTACCAAAAATATTGCATTTAACTATAATAAAATAGATGCATGGATTTTGGGTAATCTATTGTGCATGCTAGGTTTCCAATTTTTATCCAAAATTTTGTAACCAGTATGGAATATCATAAAGACACATTATATATATAAATATATATATGTATGTATTCTATGTCCTATTTATTTTGAGATACAATTATTATTATTTCAAGATACAATTATTATTATTATTATTATTATTATTATTATTATTATTATTATTATTATTATTATTATTATTATTATTATTGTCAAGAAACAATAAACTACTATTGCTGCTGTTACTACTACTACTACTACTACTACTACTACTACTACTACTGCTGCTGCTGCTGCTACTGCTTTCCTATCTCTTTGGACATAAATATAAATATAAATATAAAATATTAGAGATAGTAGATATAGTACAGTGATAGTTAAGATCTTTTATATGCAAGATAATACTAACAATATATTACGACTAAAGGATATTAACTCGCTTTCAATTTTCAGTGCATAGGAGTTCAAGCCAATATCAACAATTAATGGTGGTAAAATTATCTTATCGATTACAATAATCCAAGTAGGTATTAACAATATTTGGTTTTAAGGTATTTTCCCTTTGACATAAGTAATTTTTCACATTTATGGTTATTTAAATATAGTTAGTTATTTAATTATATATCCAGTTATTTTATAACTATAACTATGTTATTTAATTTAAAATACATTTATGGATGTCATAAAAAATGTCATCAATATTTTTATCTTCATTAATATTTTCTAATTAATTTTTTATCAAACAAATTAAATATTACAAGTTAATTATGTTATTAAACTTTTTTATCAAAATTAAATAACTTTTTAGATTGTCATAGTTTTCAAATTATTACAAAGAAATTACAGTGTTATAATTGTTAAATAAATATTTGTTAAGTTAATTATAATATGTTTTAACACATTGGAAATTTTCTCTTGATAGTCTCTCATAAATTGCATTTCTTAATAATTACTTGAGCTTAAAAAAGCTGCTAATAATTTAGAAAAATCTTAACATTTTATGTATGATGTGATTTCTAAATAACTTTATTGTAATTTCTATAAGCATTTACTGTAATTAAAATCTTTTGAGATTTTCTGTGCATCGCACAGATATAAAAATACTAGTTCTTTATTATAAATCTCCATTAATACTACCCAAACACATCTTTTAAGTTTCATTATTCATCGCGATGAGTAGTATAATGCCATGCACTGGCTTGGGTATTCATGAGTCCTCTAGAAATTTAGCTCATTATTTCATATGATCAACCTCAATCCACACTCATATAGCTGGATCCATCAAGTGTGCATTGGAACGTTACACACCACCCACAAGGGCTATGGAGTCCATTAAGAGTTTCAATATGTGACCTTATATGTTGCAACTTGCATTATTTGCACAATAGGATGAGACATAACCCATGATAATGTAATTACCAATAGTGCACACTTAGTCTACAAGTAACTTGTTTTAGCCATATAAACCCATTTGATGGAACTACCAACCGCATAGGTGGGTTACTCTGAACATTTGCTTTTGGGCTTGAGTCCCATCCCCTTTGATGTAATTTCCACTAATTTTCTTCCTAATTATTTGTTAGAGGATCCACCAAGTTCATATCTGACTTGACGTAATCTAGGGATATAGTTCCACTTACGAGCAACTACTTTACAATATCATGTCTTAGGCATATATGCCTATTCTTTCTGTTATATGTTTTACTCTTTGCCTTAGCTGTTATAGTTTGGCTATCACAATGCATCGACACTAAAGCTGTTTATTTCTTCCACAATAGAATGCCTACCAAAAAATTTCTCAAATGCTCAGCTTATGCGTCGACTTCTTTTGGTATAGAAAATTTAGGATCCAAAGGGAACTAACAATAATAAGTTGCTTGCAAGACTTCCATGATACATTGCCCGCTACAGAAATGCACAATTTGTAGTACCTTTCAAATATGTCAATAATCTCACTAATGCATACCAATGATTGTGATTTGGGCTATGAGTATATGTACTTAATCTACACACAACATATCTAATATTAGGGCAAGTATAGTTTATTAAATAAATCAAAATCCTAATTAATTTGAGCATATTCTAATTGGGATACACTTTCACCTTTATTTTTGTTTAATTGAGAGCTAGCATCATGAGGTGTGATCACAGGTTTACTATCAAAATGTCCAAATTTCTTACAGACTTGTTCAACATAATGTTCTTATGATATCACTAAGAATTTTTCAATTCTTGTAATTTGCACACATAATATCACATTGGCTGCCCCTATGTTCCTCATATCAAACTTAGAGGACAAAAAACTATTGGCTTTCACAATAATGTCTAAATTTGTTCTAAGGATAAGCATATAATCATATAAGTATACAATCACACAATTGCTATCCTCTGCTTTGGTATACGCACATTTATCTACATTAATATATGTAAAGCCATAGGATAATAAAGCTTGATTGAATTTTTCATGCCATTACTTGGGTGCTTGTTTTAACCCTTAAACTAATTTAACAAGTTTGCACACTTTATTTTCTTAACTAGTTTTCTCATATCCTTTTGGTTGAATCACATAAATTTCTTTATGGAGTCATCATTTAGAAAGGTAGGTTTTACATCCATTTGATGTATTACTAAATCACAAAGTGAAGCTAGTGCAATTAGAATGCTAATGGGAAGATATTTTTGTTACTATAGCAAATGTTTCAAAATAATAATATTTTTCTTTTGGCCACAACCTTTTACAACTAATCTCACCTTGTATCTGTCTATTGACCCATATGATTTAGATTTCTTTTTGAAAATCCATCCATATCTTATAGGTTTGGCTCAAGATGATATATTCGTCCATTCCCAAGTATGACTCTATAATATTGATCTAATCTCACTATCAATAGTCTCTTCTATAATGGAGCATTTGACAAAGTTATAATTTCTTCGTATGACAATGAATCATTATCATTTAGTAAGATATAAAATTCATTTCCAAAGAAAGTTTCTTTCCTTTGCATTTTACTTCTCCTTAGTTCTACTTCATTGTCACTAGAATCTTTTTTACTTTCCTTATTAGTATTGGGAAGAGATGAGTGATTTCTTCTGTTTCTGATCACACGCACTGTACTACTCCACGCTCATTGTTTCACATCCATCAGCATCTCAATTCTTCAATTTTTGCTTCTGTATAGCAGGAGGAAGGTGGAGAATTTTGAGCAAAACTTTTAGTTTCTATTTTCTGTGAAAGGGGTGGGAAATTGCAATCTCTTGCCGAAACAGAGCAATTGTTGGGTATAAACTGAGAGAGAGTGAGGATAGAAGGCCAAGATCTACACCATCTCTTAACTACCGGCATTAGTCTCATCAAAATTCTAGTATTCTTCAGTCACAAAAGCTCAAATCAGTTGGGTTGAATCGTGTACATCAGTTGGGTGAAATTTGATCGATAGTGTTGGCTCTGCTCTCTCTCTGTATGCGCTGCACTGTTCTGCTTCTTCAAGCTGTGAATCTAGCACCTTCTGGCAACTCAGTCCGCGTAGGATACCTGACTGCCGGTGGTGTGACCTCGGTGGTATGAGGATCTGGGAGCTTGACCGTTGGGTGCTCTGCCTAAGAACTGGTTTGCAGTAAGGCAAGTTAGGAAGGAACTAGGTCGGCTATTTTTTTACTACCAAATTGGTTTGAGTCAAAGTGGCCTGTGTTTCCGTAGCTTTGATTTGCTTTGGCTGTACTTCTTTAATTTCTCCCTACTGTTCGCCTGATTGTTAGGTTTGCTTTTGGTCTTTTTTGCTGCTTTCTAACCTAGTGTTTGATTTGCGTCTTTTATTTTGTTATATTATAGTACTATTCTTTTTCATTAGGTTGGTAGTCTAATTATTATTATTATTATTATTATTATTATTATTATTATTATTATTATTATTATTATTATTATTA
>JACYFF010031957.1:21496895-21531354 GCA_017589665.1 Selenicereus undatus
TATTATTATTATTATTATTATTATTATTATTATTATTATTATTATTACTATTTAGATAGTTTATTACTATATTGCTAGTGTTATTTTTATTATCACTGTTATTGTTAGAATTATTGTTTTTATTATCACTTGCTTTTTGTGATAGCTCGTCCATCAGTGCAATCTTTGTTAGTAGCAACTCTGTTTTTTTATTACTGCATTGCTAGTGTTATCTTATCATCACCATTATTATTAGTATTATTATTATTGTTTTCACCTACACTTATATTAGTATTTTATTATTATAGTCGTCTCTAGTATTGTGTATTATCCTTGGTATTTATTAGTAGCAACTCTGTTTTTATTATTACCTTTAGGATTGTTTTGCTAAGTCTTTCTGTCTCAGTATGCTCTGTGCCAGTATCAGTGGCAGTGATTAGTGGTTTTGAAGGGTTAGCCGAGGTTGCAGGTGGAGGGCTGTGATTTTGGTGGCTTGCTTGTGTTTTAATTTTGCTCTAATTAGTTCTTTTTCTAAATAGTTCCTACTTTATTTCGAGTTTTCTGGAAGAGTTCCCCCTAGTACTTTAGCTCCTGCTTCATTAGTAGTTATTGCCCTTGCTGCTATTTTTTTGCCATCGTTATTTAGTATTTTTGGCTAGTCTCTTGGCAATTTTATTATTAGTATTTTTAGTGTTGTGGTTATTAGTTTTTTTCTACTGTTGTTAGCTAGTGGCGAGCAATGAAGTAGTTTTAGCCAATCCTCCGGGGGGATATGGGGGTAGGAGGGGTAGAGGGTCTCAGATTGTGCGCCTAGCGTCTTGGAATATTGGGTCGCTTACGTGTAAGTCTATAGAATTAGTTAAGTCGTTGCATAGGCGTAGGATTAATATAGCTTTTGTTCAAGAGACGAAGTGGGTGGGGGCTAAAGCTAGAGAAGTCGATGGGTGCAAATTATGATATTCGGGGTCTATCAAGGCGAGGAATGGAGTTGGTATTTTGGTTGAAAAGGAGCTGGTAGACTTGGTTGTTGAAGTGAGGCATAAAAGTGACCGAATTATGGCCATTAAGGTTTTGGTGGGTTCAGAATTCATAAATGTGGTAAGTGCTTATGCTCCCCAAATAGGTCTGCCAGACGATATTAAGAAGCTATTTGGGGATGATTTGGATATGGTCATCCAGGAGATACCTTGGAGCGAGAGACTTTTCATAGGAGGAGACTTTAATGGCCATATTGGTGTTGACTCAGTTGGGTATGATACGGCCCACAGGGGTTTCGGTTTTGGGGAGAGAAATAATGGAGGAGTTTCTGTGCTGGACTTGCAGTGGCCAATGAACTGTTAATGGTAAACTCCTTTTTTAAGAAGAAGGAGGACCACTTGGTGACCTTCAAGAGTGGCTCCTTGAAGACCCAGATTGATTACTTCCTGGCGAGGGCGGATAGTCGGAGGTTTTACAAGGACTGTAAGGTGATTCCTAGTGAGTATCTAGGAACTTAGCATAGGTTGCTAGTGTTGGATGTGGAGTTCAAATCTTCAAAGTGGAAGAAAAGAAGGGTCGGGGGCCCTAGAGTTAAGTGGTGGACCCCCACAAAGGAGAACACCATGTTATTATCAGAGAGGGTTACTGAAGAAGGAGCTTGGATGTAGGTAGAGGATGCAGATACAATGTGGAAGACAATGTCATATTGTATTCAAAGGTCAGCTAATGAAGTCCTAGGTACTTCTAGAAGGGGTGGTAACAAAATGAAGGGTGCCTGGTGGTGGAACGAGGAGGTAAAGGAGAAAGTCAGGGAGAAAAAAGAGGCATATGCTGATTTCATGAACAGTGGAGCGGATGGAGATAGAGATATTAGTAGAGCTAGATATAAGGCAGCTAAGAGGGTAGCCAAGAAAGTTGTTGCGGTAGCTAAGAGCATGGCTTATGAATTATGATAGGTTATATCAAAGACTGAAGACCAAGGAAGGGGAGAAGGAAGTCTTTAAGTTGGCGAGGGCTAAGGAAAGAAGAACAAGAGATTTAGGTGTTGTGAGGTGCATCAAGGATGAAAATGGTAAGGTGTTATTTGAAAATGCAGAAATCAAGGAGAGATGGCAAAGATATTTTTCCAATCTCCTCAATGGTGAAGGGATGGAAGATTCCCGAAGTAGGAACGAGAGTGTGGTGAGAGAAGAATTGATCTGCGTGAGTGTGGTTATATCAGCAAGGACGAGATTAAAGAGGCTTTGAGGAAGATGCCCAATGGGAAGGCAGAGGGTCCAGATCAAATACCGGTGGAAGTGTTTGGGAGATGAAGGATTAGAGTGGCTAACGGAGCTTTTCAATATTATTTTTAGGACCGCCAAGATGCCCGAAGAATGGAGCTCCAATACAGCAATCCTTTTGTACAAGAACAAAGGTGATATTCAGGATTGTAATAATTTTGGGGGTATAAAGTTGCTCAGTCACACTATGAAGTTATGGGAAAGGGTAATTGAGAGAAGGTTGGGAAGGATGTTTCGATTTCAGAGAACCAATTTGGTTTTATGCCAGGCAGGTTGACCATAGAGGCGATTTACCTCCTTAGAAAGCTTATGGGTTTGTATAGAGATAGGAAGGTGGATCTCCACATGGTGTTCATTGACTTGGAAAAAGCATATGATAGAGTTCCGCGTGAAGTGTTATGGAGATGCTTAGAGAAGAAAGGAGTGCTACCCTTGTATATTCGAGTTATTAAGGATATGTATGAGGGAGGTAGGACGAGTGTTAGGACACTAGGAGGGGTCACTAATGACTTCTTCATTGGTTTGGGCCTGCATCAGGGTTCCGCCTTGAACCCTTTTTTTTCCACTCTAGTTATGGATGAACTTACAAGAGGGATTCAAGATGAGTTACTTTAGTGTATGCTTTTTGCAGATGACATCGTTCTCATTGATGAGACCAGACAAGGAGTTAATGACAAGTTGAAGCTACAGAGGCATACTCTGGAATTTAGAGGTTTTAGAGTAAGTAGATTGAAGACGGAGTATCTTCATTGTTGTTTCAGTAGAAGGATAGATGTGGGGGGAGAAGTCACCTTGGATGGGAGGCCGATACCTAAGGTCGATAAGTTTAGGTATCTAGGCTCGATCATTTAGCAGAATGGGGATATTGACGAAGTTATTAACTAGCGAATAAAAGTAGGCTGGCAAAAATGGAAGTATACCTCAGGTGTGCTGTGTGATAAGAGGGTGCCCCTTGGATTAAAAGGCAAAGTCAATCGCATGGTAGTTAGACTGGCCGTTCTTTATGGATCGAAATGTTGGCCTCTAAAAAAGACGCAAGTTCAAAGGCTGACGGTAGCAGAGATGAGGATGATAAGGTGGATGTGTGGTTATACGAGGATAGACAAAATTAGAAATGGAGTTATCAGAGACTTAGTTAAAGTAGCTCCCATCGGAGATAAGATGAGAGAAACAACACTCCGATGGTTTGGTCATGTAAAAAGGAGGAGTGTGGACGCTCCAGTGAGGAGATGTGAGAGGATCAACATCCCCAAAGGCAAAAGAGGGAGGGGACGACCAAAGAAGAGCTTGGACGAGGTGATTAGAGAGGACTTGAAAGTTGTCGGTTTGACGGATGACCTGGCTCAGGATAGGAAGTTGTTGCGGGATAGGATTAAGATCTTAGATCGCTGACAGGTTTGTATGTATGCTATGTTTGTATGTAGGTTGTGCTGTCTTTTGAGAAGAGTTCTTATTTGCTTACCGCTGGTTGTTCAAGTATTTAACCTTCCTCTGATATATTGCCTTTTTATTTCATAGCTTCAACAACTGATCTTTTTAATATATCTCAGTCACCTCTTGCTCTAGAATCTTTCTTCTATAAAATGTTTTCCCTTTAAATGTTTTCACAAGATCTTTCTCATGTAAAATATTTTCACAAAACCCTTTTTGTGGGTCTCTTGGAATCATCCTCTCTATGGGTAGGAATACCGGTAGAGGTAAAGTTGCCTATAGCTGGATCTCCCCAGACCCCGCGAAAGTGGGATCTACACTGGGAGTTGTTGTTGTATTAGTATTGGGAAGAGATCTTTCTACATTTGATTTAAAAGGAAAAATATGTTAAAAAATTCATCCTTTTAGACTCCATAATTGTATTAGGCTCTAATACATCACTTTTAACTACCAAAAAATCTATAAATTAAGTGAACTATTATAATTGCATCTCCAACAAACACATAGTCAACAAATTTGGAGCCAAATTTCCTCTTCTTTAGAATAGGCAATAAGACTTTTGCCCCCACACTTTCAAGTATTTAACATTAGGCATATATCCCCTCCATAATTCATAAGGTGTATTCTAATCTTCTTGTATGGTATAATATTTTGAATATGACAAGCTGAAAACATATCTTCTCCCTATAAATTATTAGGAGCCTCGTAGCTAATATTGAGCATTGAATTCATCACTTCTTTTAAAGTCCTAATTTTTTTATCTGATCCACATCATTAGATTCAAGCATATAAGGTGGAGTCTTATCGCATGTTATACCGTGTTGTTGGTAAAATTCATATGATGGCTCATACTCTCCACCTTTGCCAGGTTTTAATCTTTGTGTTTTCTTATCTAGTTGATTTTCCCCTTCATTTGTGTATCTTATAAATATTTCACCAGCTTCATCTTTACTTCTTAAGAGATATACTTTACAAAACTTGGAATAGTCATTAATAAATGTTACATAATACCTTTTTCTCCTCGAATCATTATTTATTTAAGATATCCCAAACCACTAAGTATTAAACTTAATAATTCATTTTATCTCTCTAATATCGACTTTCAAGGTTTCTTAGTTAATTTTGATTCCACAAATATTTTACATTTTTTCATGTTACTAGAGTTCACATTAGAGATCAAACCAAGGTCTTTCATTTTCTTTAATATAAGAAACACTAACATGTCCTAATCTACCATGCCACACCAATCAAGTAGAGTCAAGAGACTAAGTAAAGCTAGAATAACATTAACAATAATATCAATTACATTCAAAATGAAGAGTTCCTGCCTATAATAGCGATTACCTACAAAAACTTTATTTTTGGTCATGACAATATTGTTTGACTCAAGTGAAACTTTCACCACAACCTTTTTCAACATGGGCACATAAATTAAATTAATCTAGATGTCCGACACATGGAGAACGTGACCAAGTTACAAGGTCTTTCCAAATGTGACGTTGAGGAGAACTTTGACTTTGCCTAAGATAAGCGCAACCCTAGAGCCACCCAAGTAGGGCCTGTTCTTTTGTGGGGAGAGAAAGGGCATAGAATGGAAAGGAGTGAGAAGGATAGGGAAGGAATGGGAAAGATGGGAAATGAATGGTATGGAATGGTATGAAATGTTATGGAATGGGAATGAATGGAATTTTTTTTTTAATAATGATTGAAAAAAATGAGAAAGAATGGAAATAAATGGTATGAAATGGTCAGGAATGAAATTTTTCTTGAAGGGTGGGAAGGAATGAGAAGGACTGGTAGAGAGTGCGAGGGGATGAAAACCCCTATTTACCCACGAAAAGAGCAAGATCGTAAACAATTTCTTCTTATTCCCCTACAGAGAGTATATACAGGAGGTAAAGGCACTTCTAGTGCTATATATATACCTGATAGTCCCAGAGTCTACTTCCACCAAATTCTTGGCACTAGTCACCATGTTAACTTGAGAAACAATCACAACAACAACGTCTGCATCCACCAAGTTTATACTTGACTTAGAGGGTTTCTCACTTGTCTTTGTCCTTGCATTATGCAGCATGATCGCACAATTTGCCACAAACAAAGCAAACCCCCTTTCTCTTAAAGGTTGGATTGTTAGTCCTGGGCTTATTGTCATGTCTTTGGGTTATTATTATGCCTTCTACAATGATGGTAATCTCCCTTTTTGTTGTCTCCTTCGGTTTGATAATCATCAAGAATGGCATTGGTTGTTTGCTTCTTTTCCTTTGACTCTTGGATTTGTTTTGAGTTTCTTCCTTCAATGACGATATAATAGATGACGTCGCCTGAGGCATTTTCTTGCTTTTGTGCTTCGATTGTTGATTGTAGTCATTCCATGATTTTGGTAATTTCTCAACAAGCGACCAGCAACAAATACTTTAGGCAGTTCAATCTTCTATCTCTTCAAGCCTTCCAATAGCTTTTCGTAATCATTGATTTGAGATTTGATGTACTTGTCATATGTCATATCAAAATGCCGAAAATCTACCGATAACAAACTTTTGAGATCCAACATTTCAACAGTATATTTATGTATGAAAGATTCACATATAGCTATAGCCTCTTTATAGGTGCCATAGATGCCAAAAATGTCATTAGATAAAGTGGTAAAGATAGTGTGTCTACACATCTTATTGATAAGCTCCCAAGACTTACGTAAGGCATCATAATTTTCAATTCCACTTGTAATTTTTTTGCAAGTACATAGCTTATCGCCGTAGTACTTGAGGTTGTCATCCTCAATGATGGGTTAAAAATTCAAGTCACTTAATTAGACTTAATCCAACATACTCACACAGATATATATCAGAAAGTAAACAACTATAATGACCAACGTATCCCCAATTACAAGTGTGACACATCGAGAGGAAAAAAAAAGAAAACAAAGTAAAGCAAAGCAAATCAGCTTAGTTTGCAAAGTCTTAGGAACAAAAGCATAGCAATATTTGTTCGAGTTCAAAGCACTCAAAATTTGATAAATACAACTATCACTTTCAGGAATGCTCTCAATTGATTCAGAATGATTAACTAAAAGTGGCAAACATAATTTAGATTAAACAGAGGTAACTTTCCAAATGATCAAAAGCAACAAAGGCTGAGTGAATACCCTATTTTAGCTTATAGCTACCCAGATCAGAAACATGAGCAAGAAAGAACCAAAATGAACCCAATGACCCCAAAAGTCAAATTCCAATTGAAGTCAAGATTCCAAGTGAACTCCAAAAAAGTAATACAAAGACTTGTAGCAAGTATAATTCCAAATAAAGCCACCAGATTACAACCTGAATTCAGTGACTTGGAACAAAATTTGTGAAATTATAAAACCTACAATAGTAAATCGAAAGAAAAAAACAAGATAGAAGAAATAAAACCAAAGCCTAATATGCCCCTCTAGTAGTCACTTCATATTTATAGCCCAAGTGTGAACAATTGGTCGTCTCTACTTTAATTAATCTGTAACTGAACCATTGATGAAAGATGCTAATGACTGACTTGATGATGGATGGTTATGGTGGTAAAGGATTAAAGATGCGATCATGGCATGGGCAGCTGCAGCGAAGGAAAGAAAAGAGATGGGTTTAACTCGGTGACGGAGGAGAGAGATTGTGGAAGGAATGGGGGGCTCTTGAGTTTAACTGGGAAGGAGGCTGGTCATGTGCTTTACGCATAGGAGGGAGGAAGACCGGGCTACGCTCCTGCAGAGCCGAGACGCGCGTCTGACCCAGAGTTAGGCCATGGGTGAAAAGAACAGGCTCGCGAGAGACAAAAAGGAGGGGAAGGCTAGGGTAGGTGCTAGCATGTGAGGAGGAAGGGGGGCAAGTTTAGGTTGTTGGGCCGCAAAATCAAGAAAAAACCTGCCTGAGGAGAGAAAACGAGAGCTGAGAAGAGGGGGAACGCTTGGGCCATGCTTATGCTTTTTCCCCCACTTGATCCATCGCCCTTCTCCCACTCTTTTGACCAACAATTTATCCTTTTTACTCAGTTTTTCACAATTCCTACCAACAATTTATCCTTTTTACTCAGTTTTTCACAATTCCTACAAAATAAACAAAAGCATATTAAAATTCTAATTTAATAATATATTTTGAGGAAATATTAAATGATAAAAGGGTACACAATGTATCATTTTTGGATTGAACAAATACCTCCACACTTAAACTTTGCTCGTCCTCTAGTAAAATGAAACCAAAAATCCAAAGAAAAAAAAAGCGTAATTCACTTTCGTAGGAATTATGATTGCCCTTAGCATGTGCAACAAGCCATTTAAACCACTAGGTGACCTTAGCGGACGAGTAAGATCTCGTGACGGTTTTCAGAAGATATACCCATAAAATCTTAAAGAAAAAGAAAACAAAAACAAAAATCTTTTAGGTTTTTTTTTATAAAAAAAATTCATGTATAAAACACAGGGAAAACATATACACATTCCATTCAACCACATCACTCAAGTAACTTAAGTGTTGGATCACATATAAACATAATGTACACATCAAGAAATTTTTAATCCCCACTGTTGACATCTATACACAACTTTTAACTTACTTATGAAATATGTGCAAGTCCAACTGGTAGAACCTCACATTAGGGAGAAGTGAAACACTCCCACTAATGTGTTTATCTTACAAGGTTACTCAATTCTCTTCCAATCATACAAACTATCATAGGCTTGTTAAGATTCTCAATTCTTCACCACTAAGATGCAAAATGCACCACGATAATCAAAAGGACTTAAAAGGGTTGTAATGGGGTTAAGGGTTAAAAGGAGTTAGGAGAGGGACAATCGGTTTCGGAAATGAGGAGCTAAAAGCCAATTAGCTAGTGAGCAACCAAACAATTCTTAAATGCAACCATTCCATCAACTATGCCATATAATCTGCCAAAACAATTCTCAAATATAGCCATTGGGAGTGAGTTGAAATAATGAAGATTAAGTATATACAAACTTTTTCATTTTTTCTTTGAGATTTTTCATTTTTTTTCCAAGTTTCTTTTTCTTAGAAACTTTTTCCTTTTTTTCACATTTTCTTTCTTGTTTTCCTCTTTTTTTCCCCCTTTTTTTTCTTTGAAAGAAGAATGAATGAATGAGATTGTAACACCCCGAAATTGCTAATTACTTGATTCATAGATAACTGCAACAGAAGATTTAATGATGGAAGAAGCTACCGCCATTCTGATAAGGACAAGGCTCACTGAAACCATTTAATCCTGCAACTCATGTTCACAATCACAATATCTATTAAACTGAAACACTCCAAGACCAAAATCCATAATAGTTCAACTTCAACACAATCGACTTAATCATACCATGTGCTAACTCGCACTCCACACTACACAAGTATATTGAATATAGATCCAACTTGACCTTGAGGCCGATCCCAACATTCATGCTATGCTGAATCTATTATGAGCATCTGATGACTTCTAAAAGGGCTTGCCAAATGGAGAAACATATGATACTTCATCACCGAAAATGAAAAACATGAAAACAATTCGAAAATATGAGCTAAAACTCAGTACATGCATTCCTGTATTGTAAAATGGGTGTAGAAACACTGTTGATGGGTACCTGCCTTTGTAATTCATTTAGTTCGCAATAACGATGAAAATGAAAGCAATATGAAACTGAATTGCCCATTATTATCTAGATATGAACCCCTTGCAATGATATGATCTATACATAGGTGTACACCTGCCAAACCGATCAAGAGTTGGCCTGAAGCAGCGCGGGTAAATGATGGGCTGATGCCCTATAAATGATAACTGACGGGGTCATAAGTTAAATGGTAAATCATTGTATAAACTAATTCATTGATAAACTCATTAACAATTGTAACTTGATAAACATGTTCTACTTTCTGAAGATAAAGGCAATGGACGTACCTTGAGTCTTTAAACAAATGTCATCTGACTTGATAAGTATGTTCCTACTTGATAACACTTATACATAACGGGAAATAATAACTAGGCCTCGACTCTGTTTTATGAATGTCATTGTAGGTGTGTGTAGTCAACAAATGATCCTTACTCATATAATTGAGTAAATAAAAGTATGTGTAATAGAAATTGAGTAATTAAATGGTCCACATAACTTGGGTATTTCAATATAACTTCAAAACTGAACTAATAAAAGTAATTAAATCCGATATAAAGTAAATGAAACTAAAATAGACCACAGTGAGATAAATGAGATTACAAAGGAAAAGGCCTTGATGGTGACAAATGAGGGAGTGGTTGTGGCCTTTTCTGAGATAGGTTGCTGATATGGGTTTAAGGCTCCCTGATGTATATCTTGGTTCAAGTTAACATCGAGTACACTAGATTGGCTTGATAAATACATTTGATACATTCTGAATTAAGTAATTAATAAAGGTTTGAGGTCAAGAGAGATATATCTTGGTTCAAAATAGCATAAACTGCAATAACTTGGTCTGATAAATATATTTTCTGAGTCAAAAATTCTCTCCACTTTTCATATTTCATTCATAAATCCATTATATATAGAATTCCACCCCAAATGAGTCAGTGAACTCAATAGAAGCTATTAAACTCACTAAACTTGGTATTTTCTTTGTAAAATCCATAATTGATTCAAAGCTCATAAACAAGCTCCCAAACTGTATACTTGTCTTCTTCTTTCTCATTAATCAAGCTAAAAACTCTATGAAAGTCCATGAATATTTATTTCCCCTTTAAATAACCTTTCTTGGCCCAAAATATACAACATGAGTGCATGATCAATCGCACTATATCTTTATTATTGCTCTTTACACAATTACTCAAAATACTTTCAAAAATTCCAAACTCAAAATACTCAAACAAAATTCATGAAATCTTATATAAAATTCAAAAATAATATGAAAAATCTACAGTAAAATTTTCAAAATTTTCCTCCAAGTATACGCTACACAGAAATTGCAATAATAGCCAAATTTACATCGAAACAGGTTACTTCATTTCAAAAATTGATAACTTTCACCCTTGACCTCAAATGGGGACCCAAAACCCTAATATGGAAAGATTAAGAAGTGTTGAAAAACTTTCATTTAGAACACCAGGCATGGTTCCCACCATAGGGTTCCCAAAATGGGGCTAAAACATAAGTATGCTGGTTTTGGTCTAACCTGCGCAGTCCTCGTAAAATGACCATAACTTTGTCCACAGAACTCGAATTAAGGCAATTCAAAAAGAATTTGAAAGATAACTCATTGATCTACCTACCCACTAAATGATAATTTTTAGTTGGTATGATCATTACCAGTTTATTGGAAAAGTTTTTCATGTTTTTTGTTAGTTCACAGCCACAATGTTTTTGCTTTCTCCTCTTTTTTTCACATAAATACTCACTTGAAATCATTCCAAATCACCAAAAACATCATCATAATCATCAATAAGACTAAAGATTATAAAATCATATACAAAACAATACAAATCCATCACTTCAAACTTAAGCTTGCATGATCATGAACAACCTCAACCCTTGCATGCGTTTAAGCTTAACTAACAATTAAAACATCAAAATAATTCTTATTTATATCAAGATAACGTGATCCATAATCAAATCCAACATAAAACCAAGAATTAAAACCAAAATCAACAAGATAGTGATAGAGTTACTCACTTTGAGCTTGAATATATGAAGAAGGAGGTGGTGTTTAATGGTGGTGGGAGTTGGGGTGGTAGTTGGTGGTGCACAGGGTGGTGGATGGCCTGTTGGTGGTGGCTGGGAGTGGCGGCAGCACTGGCTGGGCAAAAACTGGGGGGCCGGCCATGGGGTGGAGGAAGAGGAAGAAGATGTGAAGTTGGATTTTCGTTCTTTTTACTTGGTTGAAAAATGATCTCAAGCTAATTATATTCACTTGGCTGAAAATTAATCCTTCTCGAAATATCTTTTTGCTAATTAAAATTAGGCACAAATGACAGTAATTAACTTAATTTAATTGCACTAAAATTTTCAGGCCAAATTTTGAGCATAATGGAATTGGGCCATAATTTGGGCTCAATGAATTGGGTCAAAATAAATGAATTCATGCCCAAGTTTTTGCATAGTTAAAACTTAAAATTTTGTAACGTTATGGAAAATACTTTAACGCTCAATCATAATTATCGAGGCTTACTATCGATTCACCTGAAATTTAATCAATTAATGAAACTTGAATTAACAATCAATGAAACTTAAATTGTAAAATGGGATCCAAATAAAATATCCCCCAATTGGGATGATGAAATACGATAAATGAATGCTGAAAATTTAAATGGCATAAGGTAATTCGGTAAATATATAAATTGAGTGTAATTGAATTAATAAATATGATTTTGTCAAACAAGTAGCCATGATTGATTAAATCAATAAACATGATTAATTAAATAAATAAATATAATTTAAATAAATAAATAAATATGGGCTAGGGTTGGGTTACTACAGAGATGTAAGAAAATAACACAGCTCAATTTCCAAATGATCAGAATAGGACACCCCACACCACATCAAACCACTATAATCATCATCACCCAAAAAGCTACCTAACAAATACTGACGTGTTGATCCATTAGACTTAGCTTAGTATAGGAAATATGTTTAGGTCAAGGGCTAAAATGTAGGTTACACATCAAAATGAAAATGATCAAAAGCTCAAAGAATTAGCTAAGGGTAAAATACTTAAATTAGGGAGACAATTTAGCTTATGTCGCTCACAAAACAAAGAATGCCTCTATCATATTACCATAATGCACATGTAAATTTGATTTTGAAGAGAATTATAGCATGTTCTACTAGAGATGTAATCATAGAAGAGACACACATGAAAGAAAAATGTGAGGCTAAAGATGATGAATTAGTCTTTAAGGCACAAAATCTCATAGGTTCATTTACCAAAGTCAAGACAACTTGCCATCCAAAAGAGAAGACCCTAAAACTCAAATATACAAGCATATATACGAAAGAGAAGCAAAATAAAAAGCACCAAATATACAAAAAGAAAATAAAAGGAAAAAAAGAAAGGAAAGGATAGAAAGTTCAATCAAACCAGGTTGGATGTTGGATATACTCGAACTAACTTAGTAGGACATTACACATCAAAAATCAGCTAACGGAATATCAAACACTCCACATCTTCTGTGCGTGATAGCTCTAAAAACTACTAATCTCTGGTTGTTCACCTTAAACTTGGCACCACTCTCAGGATCCTATATCTCGAATGCACCATAGGGAAAAAAAATTGAGAAACAACAGAGAGATTCGTCCAATGAGGCCTAATTTCCTAGAAAAAGGTAGAGCTTAGAATCATATTAGAACACTTTCATACCTGGGCAAATTCTTTCCTAAGAATGTGTCTGTCATGAAACAACTTGGCCCTTTCCTTGGAAGATCGAGTACTCTCATATGCCTCAACTCTAATCTCTTCTAGCTCACTTAGTTGCAGTCTCCTTTCCTCACATGCCTTAGTCGAGCCATAGTTAAGAATCTTGATATCCCACCAAGCTCTATGCTCAATCTCAACGGGAATATAACAAGGCTTATCATAGACAAGCCTATAAGGTGACATACCTAAGGGAGTGTTGAAAGCTGTCCGATAAGCCCATAAAGCATCTACAAGTTTGTCAGCTCAATCCTGTCAAGTCCTGCTCACAGTCTTTTTAAGAATATGCCTAATCTACATACAGGACACTTTCACTGGCCACTAGTCTGTGGATGATATGGGGTGGCAAGTCTATAAATTATAGAGTACCTCCTCAACAAAGCATCAAAAGACCTATTAATAAAGTGGGTACCTTGATCACTAATAATAGCTTAGGCGTGCCAAATCTAGCAAAAATGATCTCCCTAGGGAATTTCACAACCACTTTAGCATCATTGGTCTTAGAAGGGATGACCTCTATCCACTTAGAAATATAGTCCAGACCTAACAAAATATACTCATTCCCAAAACAAGATGGAAATGGTCCCAACTTTAGCTATTGTCTTTCTCCCGCTGAAATGCCCTTCACATGCTTGGTCATGATAGAGTGAAAGGACATTCCCAACCTTGTGGTCAAAAATACGCCTTTTAAAGACTTGATCAAAGCAATACTTAAACAAGTAAGGATCAACCCAAACAAAGAATTTCATAAGGAGGAAGAATCGATCCCTATCATTGTTAGTCCAGAATCCTACTAGACACTAGGTAGTGAACGATATCAGCATACTAAGTTTCAGAGTGGACTACAAATAATTGCTCATTAGGAAAGCATTTAGAAATATGGGACTCAAGCTCTCCACCACAGCTAATCCAAGATAAGTGGTCAGCAACTAAGTTCTCATAACCTTTCTTATCCCTGATCTCACAGTCAAATTCTTACAAAAATAAGATCTATCTCACAAGTCTAAGCTTAGCACCCTTTTTAGAAAGAATATACTTAAGAGCAGAGTGGTCAGTATAGACAATGACATGAGACTCAATAAGATGGGATCTAAACTTTCCAAAACTAAATATCACAACTAAAAATTCTTTCTCCGTGATAGTGTAGTTTAGTTGCTCATTATTCAAAGTGTGACAAGTATTATAAATAACATGGAGCTTCTTAGCAACACGTTGTCCTAAAATAACCCCAACAGCGTAATCATATGGGTCACACATTAGCTCAAAGGGTTATTCCCATATGGGAGGATGAAGAATGGGAGCAAAGGTTAATGCTTATTTCACCTTAGTAAATGCCACATGCCACTCTGCAGAGAAGTTAAATGGCATATCCTTAACTGAAAGATTGGTCAAAGACTTAGCTATTTTACTAAATTATTTAATAAAATGATGATAGAAGTCAGCATGTCCAAGAAAAGGCTTGACCTCTTTCACACAAGTGGGAGAGAGAAGATTAACAATCAAGTCAGTCTTAAACTTATCAACTTCAATTCCATCTCTAGAAATAACATCGCCTAAGACTATCTCATTTTTCACCATAAACTGACGTTTCTCCCAATTCAAAATCAAAATTTTCTCCATACATCTTGGTAACACAATAGTCAAATTAGACAAATAATCATCAAAGAAAGACCCAAATATAGAGAAGTCCTCCATGAAAATTTTCACGCACCGTTCAACTAAATCAGAGAAAATAGAAATCATGCACATCTAAAAGGTAGAAGAGGTATTACTGAGCCCAAGAGGCATTCTTCTAAAGGCATACATACCAAAAGGACATGTGAAAATACTCTTATTTTAATCCTCAAGAGCTTAGAGATTTGCGTATAGCCAGAACATCTATCTAAAAAGCAATAAAATAAATGTCCAGCTGACCTCTCTAACATCTGGTCAAGGAAGGAAAGGAAAAAATGGTCTTTCCTAGTGACAACATTCAATTCCTATAATCAATGCACGCCACCCAGATAGGACTCAAGTGGGGACTAACTCGTTCTTCACATTCCTAATCACGGTAATATTGGCTTCTTAGAAACAATTTGAACATGACTAACCCATTCACTATCAGAAATGGGATAGATAGTCTCATGGTCTAACCACTTAAGCACTTCCTTCCTAATTACTTCCTGCAAGTTCAGGTTCAAATGCCTTTGATGGTCATGGTGGGGCTCAATATTGTCCTCTAAAAGGATTCTATGCTGCACAATTGAGGGACTAATACCCTTGATAGTAAACTAAAGTCCAACATGTGGCTTCCTTATTCTCTCTAAATAAGGCAATCAATTTTTCCTCTTGGGCCTGATCTATGTTAGAAGTGATAATTACAGGCAAAGATTCATCGGATCCTAAAAATGAATACTTAAAAGAATTAGGAATAGGTTTCAATTCAAGCAAAGTAGGAGGGCAATCAAATTCAGAAGCAGAAGCAATCAGATAATCAGGATCAAGAACAAGACATCAAATTCAAACACATCATATTCAGGCTCATCATTAAATAAAACAACTCATACTCAACAGTAAACATGTCCTCAAACTCATTATCAAACGCAGAGTCCTCTACCCAGTTAAGCGAAGTAATCACCAAATCCTAAAGGCTATCTATGCAAAGTAAACATGTTCAACTCTAAATTCGTGTGACCAAAAGATAGTCGCATCATAGAATTTCTACACTAATAAGAGTATTGACAGTAGCTACGAAAGGATGCCCTAGAATAACAGGGACCTGACTAACAGTATTAGCCAGTTTCTTAGTCTCAAGCATAACAAAGTCCACTAAGTAAATAAATTCACCCACCTTCATCAACATGTCTTCTACCACACCTCTAGGAAACCTATTCGATCTATCAGCTAGTTGGATGACTATTTTGGTAGGTTTCAACTCACCTAACCCTAGCCTCGCATACTCAGCAAACGGTAACAAATTGACACTGGCCCCTAAGTCAAGCAATACTCTATGAATAAGCTAATTATAGAACTAGTAGGGCAATCTAGGTCCTTGTCCTTGACTGGCATCTGATGAAAAATGATAGAACTAGCACTAGAAGCTAAGAAATCCTTCTTAGGAAGACTAGTGGCTCTCTTCGTAGTAGCTAGATCCTTAAAAAAATCTAGCATAAGGAGGAATCTGCAGAATAGCATCGAGTAAATGAATGTTGATTTTGACTTAAAAGAAGGTTTCTCGTATCTTATCAACATATACCTAGTCTTTCTTTTTCAGCCTATGAGAGAATGGAGGCACATGCTTATGAACTCACTCAATAGTAAAAGGAGAAAGATAAGTATCCTAAGGAAAAGAGGGATCCATAGTATCAACAAAGTCTTCTCTTTAGGCTCATGTCGATAAGAAGATGGGTTAGAAAGAAGATGGTCATTAGAAGAATCCCTAGGAACACTGTCAGTAGGATCACCTAACTTATTGGATGAACTAGTTTCTAGGGAAGAAGAAGAGGAAGAAGATGAATTTTTGGAAGAACATATGAGGGAATCTGCAGGTTTGTTTTGAATTTTCCACTTGATTATTAATCTCTTGACCTGATCTAACAGATATAACTACATTCACTTTTCTCATAATTTCACTAGAGTTTGTTCTAGAAGAAGAAGATGGGGCATGACCCTTAGAGTTCACCTCTTGCTGACTTAGAAAAGTTCCTACCTCCCTAGTAGATGATGCTAATTGAGAAAATTATTTAGTTATCATTCTCATCATCTTTTCTATATTAGCATTAATAATCCTCTAGACATTATGATTAATTCTCCTCTCAATCTTATCAATGTCAGTGTAATTAGGAGAAGATTGTATCTAAGCAACAGGAGGTGGAGGTCTAAGTGCACTAGGCACACGCCAAAAATTTAGTCTCTGGTAAGAATTAGAAGGACGGAAGACGAGTTAGGAGTTGTCTGTAGGAAATACTCCATGCTGAGAGTTAGCGACCGCAGCATTTAGTTCACTACTCCAAGAAAAGTTATGGTGATTTTTCCACCCTGGGTTATACTAAGGGGAGAATGGGTCATTCTTGGATCTTTGGTAGGCCATACTCACTTGCTCCTATCCAGTAGATAACTGGTAAGCAAAATAAGGACATGAACTCAGTGTGTGATCTAAGGTCTGATAGTGAGAATAAAACACCATAGAAGTTTGAGAAGTTTGGGGGGTCTTAGAAAGAAAGCTACCCTAACACATGGACTGATTCAGGTTTGTTGGTCAAGTCCTTCATAAATAATTTGGCAAAGATGCGATTGTTCTAAACCATGATGGTGACATTGAGCTAACAATTCCTTAAACCTGCTAAGTATTTTCAAATGACTCCCTTTCTAGTTGCACAAACTGATTGATTTCATTCCTTAGCTTTACAATCTTGGCATTAGGAAAATATTTTCTTAAGAACAACTTAACAAAGTCATCCCAAATAGAAACATGATTAGCAACCAAGCCATACATCCATCTTTTAGCAGTATCTTTTAAAGTAAAAGGAATTAATTTTATTCTCACAACATCAATAGATATAGTAGGGAAATATATCATGGAACATACTTCTTCAAATTCCCTTGAAAACAAATATGCATTGTTTAAACTAGTGATTTTCGGGAACATTAGAGTGTAATTAGGTCTCAATTCAAAGGTGCATTAGGCCCTCGGTCAAGCAAATTAAAGCATGATAGTAAAGTGGTCCTTGGAGGATAGAAAATATCACTTAAGGTCCTCTCTTGTGCCATTTCTTTCAAGTCGGGTTTAGGATTGGGTGGGTTTCGATTCAGGCTTGGGTTCAATCCTAACAAGTCTTCTTCTCTTAGGGTCTCTAAGCTAACCAATCATGCAATGCCCGCACCTACAAAAGTATTTTTGGTCTTTTCTTTTTCCTGATTTTTTTAACACACACAAACAGAAAATATAAAAGTCTAAAACAAAACAAAAGCTAAAAATAAAATTAAATAGAAAATCAAACTCTAAATTCAAAACAGTTTACACAAAAAATTAAGTGAAATCATAGAGAACATGGATGCATATTTTTTTCATTTTTTGATCCAAAATAATATGAAAAAAAAACAAAAACTATTTCCATAAATTACAAAAAAATTTTGGAAACTCCTAAAATTTCCACAAAAGTTCATCAAGACTCTAAAATTCCTAGGAACCTACTAAAAATATCAAAAAAGAAAAATAAGCACTAGATTAGCACAAAAAATTTAAAACAAATAATAGAAAAAACCTGCACTGCTTCTATTCTTTCTTCAATTTTTGTTCTATCCTACGCAAATATGTTGTGTCAGTTCTGAATTTTTGTTTTAAAAAAATCAACTACTAACTAATAAAAGCAAAGATTAACCAAATAAAATCAAAATATATACTCTAAACAAAAACAAAAATACAAGAACTCTAAACTAAAAACAATTAATACTAAATAAAGACTCACTAAAAATCAAAACTAAAAACACAATATTAAGACTCAATCGACCAACTCAAGACTCGACTTAATAAAAATCGCAATCTAATTTCACAAATTCCATCCTTGACAACGTCGTCAAAAACTTGTGATAATTCCACAAGCAAATGGTTTATCGTTGTAGTACTTGAGGTTGTCGTCCTAGGGGATGGGTTAAAAATTTAGGTCACTTAATTAGACTTAATCCAACACACTCACACATACATATATAAGAAATTAAGTAACTATATTGACCAAAGTAGCCCTAATTCTAAGTGTGACATATCGAGAGGAAAACAAAAAAGAAAACCAAGTAAAGCATAACAAATAAGCTTAGTTCACAAGGGCTTGTGAGCAAAGTAGAGCAATATTTGTTCTAGTTTGAAGCACTTCAAATTCGACAATCACAACGATCACTTTCAGGAAGGCTCTCACTTGAGTTACAACGATGAACTAAAAGCGACAAAAGAAGGCTAGCTTAAATAGAGGTAACTTCGCAAATGATCAAAACAACAAAATTTGAGTGAATACCCTATTTCAGTTGATAGGTACCCAGATCAGAAACATGAATAATAGAAAGAACCAAAATGAGCCCAATGACCACCAAAGTCGAATTCCAATTAAAGTCAAGATTGAAATGAACTCCCAAAAAGTTAAACCAAGACTTGTGGCAAGTATAATTCCAATTGAAGTCACCAGACTACAACCTGAACTCAACGACTTGGAACAAAATTTGTGAAATTGAAAAACTTAACATAGTAAATCGAAAGAAAAAAACAAGATAGAAGAAATAAAACCGAACTCCAATATGCCCCCTCTAGTTCACAAATTCGCTTCATATTTATAACCCAAGTTTGAACAATTGATCTTCTCTACTTTAATTGATTTCTGCAATTTATAATTGAACCATTGATGAAAGATGATGATGACTGACTTGATGATGGACAGTTATGGTAATGAAGGATTAAAGATGGCGATTATGGCCATGTGAGGAGTTAATTCATGAATAAGAGGAGAAATAAGGGGGAGGCATGGAGAAGAAAGACAAGAAGAAGGATCTCTATACTTGACGTGGGTAGAGCAATGAAGGAAAGAAAATAGGTGGGGAGGTATGAGGTTTAGATAGGTAACAATAAGAGAGATTGTGAAAGGAATGGGTAGCTCTCGAGTTTACTGGGAAAGAGGCTAGTCACATGCTTTATGAGTTTGGGGGGGGGGGGGGGAAGACTGGACCTCCCTCCTGCTAAGCAGAGGTGTATGTCCAGGCTTGGAGTTGGGCTTTAGGGGAAAAGAATAGTCCCGCGATAGAGAAAAGGGAGGGGAAGATTGGGTAAGGCGCTAGTTTGTGAGGAGGAAGGGGCGTGCTTAGGCAATCGCGTTGCAATATCATAGGCCTGCCTGAGGAGAGAAAAGGAGACTTGAGAAGAGGGGGAGCAGTTGGGTCATGCTTTTGGGCCTGCTTCTGCTTGCTTTTGTTTCCCCACTTGATCCATGACCCTTTTTTCACTCTTTTGACCGACAATTGATCTTTTTTTATTCAAGTTTTCACAACTCCTACAAGATAAACAAAAGTATAATAAAATTTTAATTTAATAATTTATTTTGAGCAAATATTAGACAATTAAAGGGTATAAAATGTATCTTTTTTTAATTGAAACAATTCCCTCCTTAGGTTTTTCTCAGGTTAAGGTATAGGCATAATCTAGAAGGTCCAACATAGAGAAAACTCTCTCAGGTCGTCTCTTAGATTGAGTTTCATTTAAGATATCAACTTTAAAGGTATTCGGAAATGCTTTTGTGGTGAGCAAAGCAAGATCCATTTCAAAAGTCTCCTCCCTTTAGACTGTTACAAAATATGATATGAAATGGATACAAATAACAGGGTGAGAATTGTAGAGATGGGGGACTTATTGTTTGAGGTATGCTAGCCACTGTCTAAAGGGTAGATTTTGCCATTAAGAGAACATGCCTCGGTGCTACCAAGTTCAAGGTGACCTTCCTCCCAAGATTCAACAAATGCTTCCTAGAAGTGAACACACACAATGCGAGGTTAAAAAAATAGGTACACTTTCTCACACTTGACCCAAGAGTACTACAAAGCAATTATTACATGAATTAGAAAAGCATTGTGTTTTTATTTGTCTGTATATTGTAAGAAAACAAACATATATAGCAAAGGTAGAGCCGTTAGATGTCAAATCCAATTGACAAAAACATAAATTGTGTCCAAGATTTATGCTATTGCCTTGATTTGAGTAATCATTTAAACCATGCACTAAGGGCCTGTTCTTTTCGTGGGTAAATTGGGGTAGGTAAAAGGTTGAAGTGGGTTGAGGTGGGTTGATGTGGGTTGAAGTGAGTTGAAGTGGGTTGAAGTGCGTTAAAATAATGAGAATGTAATTATGAAGGTGTGGGTTGAGGTACATTAAAGTGGGTTGAGGTTGGTATTTTTTTCAGGTGAATTGAAGTTGGTTGAAGTGGGTTGAAGTAAGCTGCTTGAATTAGCTGTTTGCATTAGCTGTTTGAATTAATTGTTTATAAAAGAAGTATTTGATAAAATTAGCTATTTTTAAAAAGGATATTCATTAAAATTTCATTTGTACTCTTATCTCTAAATTACTTTCTAATTAAAAATAATTTTTTTCATTTACTAGTTATCTTATTTTCTTTCCAAAAAGAATTATATTGATGTCATATGTACTACTTAACTTTATTGATAAAACCTTAATTTGTTACTAGTTGTACGTAATTTGTATTCTTATTAATCCTTTTTTTTGTTCAATTTGTGTATATATATCTACATGATAATTATGTCTTAAAATATTATTTTGTTATTTGCTACATATTTTATTATTATGATTTGTAATTTATATATTTGAATGCTTAATCTTAGATAGATTAAATTTGAATAATACACAACATCAAATATCACTACAAAAGGATAATGGCATATGGTGTAAACTTTTCAAACTCTTGAGCAGTTATGTCACTTTCACAAACAGCTATTCCTAAAAGGCTAATGGAAATAGCCTTTTGAGAAAGAGCTGTTTGGGTCCAAATAGCTCTTCCAAGCAGCTCTTCAACCAAACACCAATTTAACTGTTTTGACTAGTCAAAACATGTAAAATCCCCCAAAAGCTCTTTTTTTTCAAAAAGCTCTTGCAACCAAATACTCCTTATATTTATTTACAACATTACTATGCTAATAAGTAGTAACACTGAAGCATGGTCTGAATGGCTGGCAACAAGGAGTGTAGCCCTCATCCTTTAGAGTAAAGTGGCCATTCCCTGCAAATGCCCTATATATCAGGACACTATTAGATATAGACCTGGTAAATGGATCATTTAGTTCCGATATGGGTCTGGTTAAGTTTGGGTCGGGTCATGTTTCGAGTTAAGTGATATTTCGGATGAATGAATTTCGCTTCGGGTCGACTTTGGATTAACTGATTTTTGGTCCAATACACTTGTGATGCACAAATAAGCAACTTTGTAGAAAATTTCGGGTCGGGTATAGTTCGCTTCTGGTCAATTCGACCTTCGGATTCACTTTCGGGTGAGCCTATTTCGGATGTTGGGTCAGCTATGGGTTCGAGTTGCTCGATTTGAGTTTTGGATCTCGGATCAGTTTTGTCAGGTCTAAACTTAGATAGCATAAGGTTCCAATCTTTTTATTGATTCACATAGAAAGTTTACCTGTAGAGTCTGAGTCAACCAAACCATATAAGAATGCAAAATTAGTCAGGGCATTAATTGTTTCCTTGGGTTTCCCCCCTAGATATGGAACATGATGTATGCAGGTTTTATTTAGCCGTCAATTGTAATGTATTTGCTATTAGTTTAATTTAGCTAGTTAATGTTACCAGTTTGATCAACGTTGTCAGTTGTTAGCTATTGATGTTTTTGTAGGAAGAAATTAGGACTAACCTGGATGCGGAAGTATACTACCGGTAATAGTCCACCCGTATAAAGAATACCAATCATGCCAATAATAATATCAAGCGGCTACTAGAGTCGCTTTAAGGTTTCACATCCTAAACCCGAGAATTCAATTGATGGTAATTCAGTCGTGAGAGGAGTAGGAGAATATAGGAGGTTTTATGTTAGTTTCATCACCTCTATCTAGATTACCTCCTTAAACCCCTTTATATAGCTTAGGGGGGTAGCCAGGGTTGTCGCCCTAGGCGACTTAAGTGGCCATCGGGCCTAAACCTATTAGGCCCGATTAACAGCTCCCACTCAGCCACTTAGGCCATAAAATATATATTCTCCATGTATCACAACTCCTCACACTTCATACCAGGAATAGGACGTGTGATCAAAAATAACAAGTAGTGTTATATTAAGTTACCATCCAGCTAACATAACACTTTCACGAAATACGATACCCTAAAACCATCCCAAAACAACACCAATGGCATCTCTGATCCCTTATGCCTGATATATCATATGATTATGTTCTCAACATAACCGCCCGGGCTGATATGGTGATAGTGAATCGGTTTTTCCTTAAACACTCATAAAATTTCATCTTAGCTTAACTGCTTTCTTAACGTGTTCTCGCTGAACCGTATACATCGTGGTTCTTGAGAATCACATTAAAGTAGCAGTGTCAAGTTTCGACTTAATATCATAGTTTTAAGTCAAAGGGTCATCGCCTATAGGGTCACACAGTGACAAGTGATAGGGAAATCAATTGTCACTTCTTGTATGGGTCGTCTTATAAGCACACACAGTATGAGATGTGTGTCATGGCATAGCCCCCACTCAGCCGGGTACGTCACTCTTTATGCCATGCGAATCGTCAGTCTAGGTTTTTACCCAAAAGATTTGACCTGAGCCATTAGATCAATATACTGAATGTTAATCTTGACACTCAAGATTCGGCTATTAGGCTTCAATATGAAAACTTATTTCATACTCGACTCCCTCGAGTCTCATCTTAGTGTTACTAAGGCGACTATATTCATTCTACTCATACACTTCCAATCTGAGTAATCAATATTGCACACCTAGTGAGAATATGATTCAGTCTCATCCTGCCCGCTACTGAAGCGTTAGGGCGATTGCCTGTGTGACTAGGCCAATCAGAAGCCTGTGGCATTTCAATATGCCTAACGTGCAATAATAAAGTATGAGCATTTTGCTTATTTGTGAAAGAAACATGTCCATCACGTAGCGAGACACATTAAAGTACTAAGCCTTACGAATTCCAAGACACAACAAATGATCCTTGAACACATCACTAGGAATAGGTTTAGTCAAGGGAACATATCACCTTGTTAGCGTATATATACCTAATGGCAATGCCTTTTGTCTCTATGGTACAAGACACACAATCTACCTCTATAGCTGACTTTGTTGTGCAGCTTTGCTTCTTTGCCGCACCATAACATGGCTCTCCCACTTAGGTTGAAGGCATGTCCTGAGGTTGACTTAGACTCATCCAAGTCACTACCCCAATCAATATTTGAGTATCCTCTCAACTTGAGGCCTCCTCCTTGATAACAAAAGACTGAGTTATCAATACCACAAAGGAAGCGCTTGATTCTCTAGGCGACTTGCCAATTAGCAAGGCTTGGCTTACCTTGATAATGACTTATCAAACTAACTGTAATCCAATGTTAGGGCCATGTACATAACATGGCTTACAACAAGCTTACTATGATACCAAGGTTAGGGACATTTGTTCATCATCTCTATTTTGTCATATGTTTTAGAACATTGAGCAAGACTCAAGGTTGGACCCTTCTTAATTGGAGTATCTACGGGTTAGGAATTATAAACCCAAAATCGTTCCAAGGCATTTTGATGCACGGTTCTTGGGACGGCTTTGGATTATTTCCACTCCCAGGACATACCTAGTTTCACCCGTGTCCTTTCTCTCAAAGACATGTAATAACTACCTTTTAGTAGCTTTGATCATCTCCAAGTTGTTCCCCAGTCAATAGTATGTTATCAACATAAGGAACGTAATTCCCATGTTGATCTTTCAACATACATAATGGTCACATGTGGAACTTTTAAGATGACACGCATTGTCCTCTTATCCTTTTGATACCAAATCAATGGGTTAGTCCATATAAATCTCTTTCTCAAGATCAACATTGAGAAAGGCAACCTTTACGTCCATTTCAAACAACTCAAAGTCTGAATGGGCAACCAGGGCTAGGAGTATCCGGGCCTGAACTTATCAATTGAACTATCCACCCAATGTTTTATCTTGAAGACTTACATCAGGGTGGAGTTTCAACGAGTTCTCAAACCCTGTCAGTGAGTCCATCTCATCCCTTATAGCATCCAATCACTCTTTGTAATTTGGTGAACCAACCGCCTCTTGATAAGAGGTGGATCCCTCAACTCTCAAGGGAGTGCATAGGAATATTTCCTCTTCGATTTGAAAATATTGTCGAAGAATTCATCCACGCTCAGTCCTTGGGATCCTAGGACCTTCATTATTTGTCTGGGTAGGTGGGAAATCCCTCCCCCTTTCTCTAAGAGGTAAGGGACCAAGTGTTCCTAACCTTTTCTCTAAGAGGTATGGAACCTTGAGTAAGGAGAGAAGATTACTCCCACTATCCATTGGAGGTGGGATCCTGAATGTGAGGACTAACTACATGTTCAGGAATGACTCTCCGCAATATTTGGAGATTGAGGACGAATCTCATTCTCCTTAACAGACAAACCTTCACCATTCCTATCAAATAAGGAAGGTGTACCATCCTCGGTGACTTAGTGAGAATTCAAATCCCCCTCCTCACCGAGAGGTGGTTGAAGGTCTTATTGTAACGTATACAAATTGAGGCTCTTTTAAATTTCACCAAATGCTAAGAAACTCATCCTTAAGAAAATCAACATTGCGGGATTTTGTTCCACGAAGAAAATATTCATGATCTCAATTGGTTCGAAGAGTTTTTAATATTTCGTCCCAATTGAGTTCTACTACCGCTATAAAGTATAAGAACACATCAAGTACTTAATAACGGTGAGATAGTAGGCACACATACCTATATCATGAATATATATGGCTCCATGATGTGCTTTCATATTCATGGACCCGCAAATGTCTAAAGTGAACGAACACTAAGGGATTTGATGCCCTTGAAACCTTACAAAAAGGATTTCCTATTGCTTTACTAGCTAGACATAACTCACATTTTATACCTTAAGCCTAGTGAGTTGGTCTTAAAAAGAAGTCATCTTTAGCTAGTCTATTAACTCTATCTTGACCCTCATGGTCAAGTCGAGCATGCCTAAAACAGAGTCGAAAATGAGACAAGGATGGAAGATGTTCTTTTTCGTCCATTGAAAACACCTTTCAATGTGACATGGCCAAACAAATCACCATGCCATATGATGCCTAAGACATCTAGACGAAAATTAAAGAAAACTAACCTTAGGGATAGAAGACACAAGGAAACATCGCACCCTAGGTGCATAGAGAGCATTGCGAAGAAACAACGTAGTCCCTTTAAGGAGCCTCGAATTATTTGTCCTTAATTCAAGAACATTTTTTCATCGTTGTTACCTAAAATGACAATTTGTGAACCCATCGTGTAGTGGTGAAGGTTCACAAAAATCAACTCGTTCTCGAACTATGTGCTTGGTTCCTCCCGTATCTGTAATCCACTAAGGATCACAGTTAGCAACAAATGCTTGAGAGCGCACATATTATCCAGGCTATGAAAAAAGGTAACTTAATCGACTCTGGGCGATCCTAAGTATAAGATCCCTAATTTCCACAGTCATAGCACTCACACGTGCTATATGCCCCTCTTTATTTCCCTTAGTCTTTTTCCCTTTTGCAATACCAATCTTAGGTCTAGAACTTTATGAGGGAATGGATCGAACGAACCTGATGCTAAGCTAATCCTACGCATACTTAACAGTGGGGTAACTTTCATTCCCTCACTAGACTGTCATTCATGCGGTACTACAAAGTATAGCATGTTGATAAATCCATTCTCGAACCACTTTTGGTATAAGGTTTCTGGATACTGTTTACTAACAGTACCATCTTTGCCATCATATGAGACTTAGAACCTAATGAGTGTACTAACATTTCACGTTCATTCAGAAGAAACTGAATCTTATGTATCACAGTCAGCGCTATCAAGTTCTTTTATTGGTAAACAAATTATCAACCTTATTTTAATTGTCATATCTAAAGGTATATATTCTGTAAAGTAGACATTAGGCATATTTTCAAATAAATAAATTATTAAAAAAACTTCATTGTCTATGTGGCATGATCGAAAATTTCGCTAAGCTCATAATCATCTCATACAAGAATGAATTAGAAATTTTTATAACTTATTTATCACTATTTTCTAGAAAACAAAATTTATGGAAAACATTACGGTTAAACATATTAACATTTCAGAAATATCACGAAGATATCCAACTTTATATAAACCAAATTTATATGAAGTTATCTCATTATATATAATTTCTAATATGTCATTTAGAACTCTATGAATGACATATCAAACATGAAATTTAGATTATTATATGAAACACATTTATATAATAAAATGAATCTATAATGTGAAACATATTCAAAATATAACATGTTACAAAAGAAGTTCATAAAAGGCCCAAATAGCATTATATAAAACACATTTATATAATTATATATAAAATAAAACTTATTCAAATGTTATTCGCAAATTATAAAACACATTTATAATGTTACGAATTTGAATTTCATGAAACCAATTCATAAAATACCGCTAAATTGCATAATTAGCATGTAATATGAAACGAATCCACATTTATTAATTTGGGCAAGGATAAAAAATGCTAAAACAACTAGCAAATTTACTACAACTCATGTAATTCATATATATATAACACATTTATATAATACTACAAATTGGTGATTCACATGAAACATATCCATGCAATCGAATGCAACATAATTTGTAACATGAAATATATCCAAATATTAATTGCAATTAATTATATATAGAACAGATCCATATAATATTAGAATTTGGATGAAACGAGTTCATAATAAGGCTCGCAAATTATATAAAATGTATTTATAATATTGCAAACTTAAAATTTATGAAACAAATTCATAAATAGATCAAATGCCTTACATATCCAAATAATAACATGAGATAACTACAAGAGTGACAGAACAATGAACTGATTCATAATTGCTCATATTTTGTATAAAATATTGAATCATGAAACACATTCATGTAACGAGATATTATATAAAACGTATTTATATAATGTAACTTATGAAACATATTCATTTGTCGACCAAGTGAGATCTTCATATCACACAGATATTTATTGAACTCGAGTAAAAAAAATTTACGTCATACATACTGATTTTATATATGAAACAAATTCATATAATTTTAACCCTCATTATCATTAACAAGTCACTCAGCACGAAAATTTCAAGTTGACACATATACAAAACGAATTTATATATGACATTGAACATATTAGTGTTTTAAGATGAAACCATGCATTTAGAATTAAAACTAATTTGAACCTTAATTCAACGAATGAATTAATTGCATGAAACTTTATGAACTTGAACATTAAAAAAGACATGCTATAATTGGGTCAAGATCAAACAATAATGACCGAAAAATAATTTGGCCCCAAAAAGAATAAGAGATGGGGGGGGGGGGGGATGGACCAGCCCCCCCAAAAAAAAAGACTGGCTGCAGGCAATTTTCGGCCCATTACTGATTACTAGCCCGAAAGAAAAAAAATTGCCCATAAAGGAAAGTTGGGTGGGGGTCGGCATATATGAGTTCAACCCTCACTCTAATCCCTAACCCTCATCTGACTTGGTTGTTCAAGAACTCTCTCTCCTCTCTCTGCGTCTCGACCCTTCTTGTCTCTCTCTTGCCCGAGTCTCTCTGCCTCTTTTCTCTTGCTGTTCCTGGGCGCTTCAGGCGCCATGGTTGTGGAGCACCGAGCTCCACTTGCCCTAGGCCGCCTCCTAGTGGTGATCTTCTCGTGACCACCATGCCCAAGAATGGAACGCATATGATGCAAAAACCGACCCTCCACCACCGCCCCCTGAAACCATCCACGCCCCTTGATCTACGCTTTTCTGATGCGAACTGATACTCCCACCGTGTAGATCGGCCGAAACCGAGTCTGGTGAAGTGTCCCACGCGACCGACGCGCCACTGAGGCGGCGGCGCGTGGACGCACACGCCTCCTGGGATGGCATTTTCGCGATTTTTTCTTTGGTGATTGTGTAGATCAGCGTGCGTGGGCAGGTGATGAAGGAAAAAGGGGACTGAAAAAGATCCTCGTCGGCAGCGCGTGGCTACGCGCGCCACCCTTCCTCCCGGTTTCTGATGGGTACGGTGCTTCCCGTCCCCCCCCCCCCTTTTTTTGTTTGGTAGGGATCGAGAGCGTCCACCGCCACCGCGGCCACAGAGCCACCGGCGGTGGAGACAGACTGGGCGGCGGACCTCTGAGGTGTACACCGCCGTCTGTTTAGGGTTAGGGTTTCAGGTAGAGGGGCTTGTTGTAGGGTTAGGGCTATGAGTCCCTTCCCTCCCATATCCGCCCCCCTTTTTGTTGTTTGTTTTTCTTTTTATTATCAATGATTAGGGAGACGAATTACGCCCACTGATTTTGCAATTTGCACATAGCATGGATCATGGTAGCATAATACCTTAGCATCAATTAATCAAATCTGGTGTTTCAAAAACAAATAGAAACATGCATGTATCTCACGGCTGAACTAATCAGGGAAAAGGAACAGTCTTTGGCCTAAATTAATCATCGACATGCTTTGGCAGAATCACTATGACCTATATGTAATTTGTATGTATATTAACAAGAACTGATATGAGTATATTAACATGAATCTATCTGGACATTGATAAGAACATGAGCATGTTCATGATTAGCAGACTCTAATATGTTCATGATAGTAAATCTACGGTTCCTAATATGTTCTGGGCATCACAATAACATGAGCATGCTTATGATTTTAGCAGTTTGCATAATCACGAAAATTAAGCAAATTAAACGAATAAAAAATAGCATGCTTTTAACGAATCAGTTTTGGTAGATTTTTTAATCTTTCAATCGGGACTAATCCGAACAGTTTAGTCTCTGATACCACTGTAGGAAGAAATTAGGACTAACCTGGATGCGGAAGTATACTCTCGGTAATAGTCCACGTGTATAAAGAATACCAATCACGCCAATAATAATATCAAGCGGCTACTAAAGTCGCTTTAGGGTTTCACATCCTAAACCCGAGAATTCAATTGATGGTAATTCAGTCGTGAGAGTAGGAGAATATAGGAGGTTTTATGTCAGCTTCATCACGTCTATCTAGGTTACCCCCTTAAACCCCTTTATATAGCTTAGGGGCGTAGCCAGGGTTGTCGCCCTAGGCGACTTAAGTGACCGTTGGGTCTAAACCTATTAGGCCCGATTAACAGTTTTCAAAAGCTACTCTTTGAATTTGTTTTTCTAATTTCGTTTTCTTCAATAGATAATGTGCTTTTAATATGTACCAAATAGATGAATAATTGTTTGAGTGGTCAAATGTAATCATTCACCAAATAAACTATTCTGTCATGGTATGCCATGAAATACTACTTGTCAAACACTTCTATAATGTGCATAATTTAACATTGTGTTTGCATCAATGGCTTCAATGACCACAAAATACATAGAGCTTGCCAAAGGTCTGTTTGAATTGTTCACATCTGTGAACTTTATTCTTTGATTCCTTTACTTAAGTACCATATTTTGCATGAATTTTCTTGGTTTTACAGTTTTGTTCAATAATAAAATTTTACATTTCTATTTTTAAAGGGGATTTGCCATTAAAAATTGTCATTGACAAGCAAAATGTTAAGTTAATATGTTTCACGTGAACCAAATAACAAAGGGATATGATAAACATACAAAGAATGTGTGCCTGGATGGCCGTGGGGACAGTGATGGTGTTTCTGGTATTGCTTTTTACTTTCGACCGAAGGCTTCCAACATACTAGGGGGGAGTATATAACACTGAATAGGATAGGGTATCAAGAAATGAGGTACATTAGCAGGGAGTGGCGAAATCAAGAATTTAAGGAAGGGGTGTCGGAAATAAGTTAGTCATTGTGGTTGAGTGACATCATTCCCATTTTTATCATTCAATGATAAGTTATCGAGTTTAGAATTTGAAAAGAATGATAATTCTTTATGTATATATTTGAAATATTTATACATTTAGAACTAGAATTCAAATTAACCCACTAATTAAACAACTTTAGAATTGAAATTGACAAATTATACTCATAAATTAAAACTAAAAAGCAAATTAACGTCAAATTAAAGGATTAAGTAACAAATTGAACTATTGAGGTTAATTAACGTACTATCTTTTTGAAATATATACCTTAACCAAAATTGAAATTAAATTCACAAATTAAACAACTTTAGAATAAAAATTGGCAAGTTTAACTCATAAATTAAACTAAAAAGCAAACTAATCTACAAATTAAAAGATTAAATAGCAAATTAAATGGCCGAACTACGATATGAACAAGGGGTTAAAAACAATGCCAATGCAGGAGTCGAACCCGCAACCTCTAGAACAACTGCCAAGCAACACATACAACCCATCACCACTGAAACAAGCACATCTTTGCATTATTTTTGGCCGAACATTGTAGTTATTAAGTAATTCTTCAGTTTCGCTGCACTAATATATTGTCTTTTTTTGGAGGGAGGGGTGTCAATTGACACTACTGACACCACGCTCCCTCCGCCACTGTTAGTAGGTAAAAAGGTTAGTTTGTGATCAAATTATTTCTTAATAGTTTTATTTTCCCAACAATTTTGAAAATAATTTAAACTCGCAGTTTTATTTTCACAATAATTTTGTCAAAAATTTGGATAGTTGAAAAAAGTAAGTTTGGACTATTTTTTCCAGCTTAAATTGTATGGACTAAAACAAAATGTCTCTCTAAATTTCATCTACTATGTTTCCATGGAGTAGTAGATAGTGTACGATTTTTAAATCTATGATCAATCGGAACTAGTCTCTCTGTAATTTTGCAATTTAGGGGTAAAGCTGCTAAATCAAACCCTCCAACACTCCGCCTCCGCCTTGTGGCATTAATTTTGGCGTATTGGATTTGGATTTGGATTTGAAATTTACACTAGTCCGAGGAAAAAACAGACAAAGATACTCGTACTAGGTCAAACAAAGTTATGTTGTATATGGCTCTTTGTAAGGACCATAACCCGAAAATCCCAAGTACGGTCCCCCACAAATGTTTGGACCCTCTTGTTAAGGGCTTGGATTTAAATATGATTTTTTTTTTTTGGGTGAAGTAGGTCGGATTGCAGCAAGATTGCAGGCTTAGCCCAGAGAACTGGTCTTCAGCCATGATTTAGGAACCCAATCGGGTCCTGAGGCTAGAGCCAGATTCAGTCATCCTTGCTAGATCCTGACAGTAATGTCTGCCTGACCCCAATATTAGGAGAACCGACCTGGTGATTAATTGAGTAATTGAAGTAGATCAATGGGTCAATTAGTTGCACCAGTTAGATCGAGGTTGCACAGATTGATCTGGTTAACCATCGAAGTGGATTGAATTGACATGACCCGGTTGACTATGGTCTAATTATTCTATATTCCTTTACAGTAAGATACAAATTACTAAAAAATTACAAATAAAAAACTAGAATAATAAATATTGTGATTTGCTGTTGCAAGCAATAAACTAAGATATTACTATTTTGAAAACAACAAACTAAAATAATGATGTAATAGCTACTAAAATTACAAAAACAGGGGAAATAAACAAGTAGGAAATTGGGCCCAACGGCCAGCCCATTACAATTGCATGATTTTACTTGGTCGTTTGAACCTCATAATAGTTTAATTAAAAAACAAATAGAATTCACCAATGTTTAAGGAGGCCATTAACCCCACATTCCCATGCGTACCCACCGCTGCAACTCAAATCCATCTTCGTCTCTAACTTTCTTTCTCTAACTCTCTCTTCTTCTGTCTCGTGTACTCTGTGCATAGACTTCAGAAACCGTGAAAATTAAAGAGGCGAGAAGTAACCAAGCCTTCGTCTCCCCTACCACTCTAGCTCTATTGTTGAATCTTAGGGATGACGAAGGGTCGGGTCTAGGTTGGGTCTACCCAGACCCAGACCCACTAAATTTTTTTGAACTTGAATCCAGACCCACCTCAGGCCCCGTTAGGTCTGAAAAGATGGCACCCAAACCCAGACCTTGTAGGTATGACAGATCCATGGATTCTAAACGGATCATAATTGCTTTTCACATTAAAAATCATTTTTTTTACGTCACTATATGAATCAGCACATTCTAAAGGCAAATAATTAAATTTAGAAGATGTGATATTTAACAAAAAAATTCTAGCGACATATACAATAAGTATTCTTATTTATGTTTTACAAACAAAAAAGAATATTTTAATACAAATGACAATGACAAAGTCCAAATTGTAAACAAGCATACAAAATAGTTCTTCTTCTATGACTGGTAGAAAGTAAAGTGACTTTAGGGTTTATTATTTTAGAGTTACTTTAACCAATTGTCGTTGTCACAATTTTTCTTTTAAAAAAAATATTAATAGGCCTTAAATGGGTCTTGGGTTGGGTCTGGGTTTGAATTCTTCGAACTTAGACCCAGACCCATCAAACGTCTCTCAAACCCATACACACTTAAGATCCATTGGTTGTCATTTCAATGGACTCAGACCCTCTAAATTGGGTTGGGTCCAATAGGCTTGGATCAGATCTGGGACGCACTACCGAACTGGGACTCAGCTAGGTCAAGTTAGCAACAGGTGGAGTGATTTCGATAGAGAATCTGGGTCAATTGTCCAATGGTTTAACAAGCAACTCTAGACTGGATAATTGTCCGGTTCCTGGTCCAACCAGTTGAACCGACCCAAGCCGATTCTTGTAATATTGCCCGACCCAATAATCTAGACGACATGCCTGATCTAAGAACTAGACTAGGCTAGAATTCGGCCCAGATTTTGGTCCAGACAATGTTACTATCTGGATGCAAACAAATTTGCCAAATCGACAAAGATAAAGCAAAAGAAAATAAATGAGAAGTAAGAAAAGTGATGAAATTTAATTAATGGAGTAGCCAGTGAGTTTTAGGAAAACTTACAATCCAAATCTACTCTCTAAAATGAGCAATAATCGAAGGGACAATAGGTTCATATGAACCACAAACTAAAGGGACACTGAAAGGAACAATATGCTCATTTCAAAGAGGTTTTCGAAAGGCCTTCGAATAATTAATGGCGTGGGGTTCGCTTGATTCCATAAGCTCGAACCAAGGACCCAGATTCAAGGGTGGTAATACAATAACGTCACGGAGTGCATCACATTACCGCCCATGATCACAAACGACTTTTATTATTCAATGCGGGGAGTTAAACTAATTACATTAACAAATAATTATGCAACATAACTGTAGGAATCAAGAATACAATGTCAGCCTAGAAAAATTCAAAGAAATAGTGTAAATAATTACAGCGGGCAAAGCCAAATTGAGTAAAGATTACATCTTTGCCAACCCTGAAATTGAAAAAAATAAAGTGAAGGAAAGTAGAGAGAATAAAGGAGGGCTTGAAAGATTGGTGGCTAAGGTTACCTGCTTGGGTGACTTAGAGAATCTTGGGATAGGCAATATTGAGCCTTGACTTAAGCCATGGGAGGGTTTTGAGCATGGATTTGAGAAGAGTTTTGGTTAGGTTCTCTGAAACCCTTAGTATTCACTTAAAGTTTCCCACATGTCCTTCAATTTTCGGATTATTTATGTTAAGTCATAATTCAATCATGTTTTAATAATATTTACATGTTTATATGTATATGTAGGTATGCATGTATGTATGCATAAATATATATATATATATATATATGTGTGTGTGTGTGTG
>JACYFF010031957.1:21596354-21627001 GCA_017589665.1 Selenicereus undatus
TATATATATATATATATATATATATATATTCCATGAATCCATTTGATCTATGGGCAAACTTTGTCATTAATCAAAAAGCATAGGTGTTTTTCCACGACAACCATGTTACAAGCTAAACAACCTTTAACTCCTAGACCACCTACAGATTTAGGCAAACAAATTGTAGTACAAACTATGGGAGGGTTTTGTGATACTCGTTGGTTTTCCCCCAAAGAAAATTCATGAAAATATTTCCAATCACCTTAATGGTACTCTTGGGAAAAATGAAAAGGAACGCTCAGTGTTTGGTTCTTAACCAGACAAAATTTGCACTCATTATTTAATTTTTGCTCCTAAATAACCTTTAAAAATTAGTCAATTAATCAAACTTTGTGTTTTGTAGGGAAAAATGAGAGAAAAACCCAAATGAAGGCTAAGCCCAACCCAAAAAGAGGAAGAGTTCCAGGGGCATGCCACAAGCTCCAAGCGCGTGCTACCAGTTTAGCAAGGGCGTGCTAAGAAGCAATTTTGTAGGGTCGCGGACAGAGATTTGGCATGGGTGCCCCATGCCAAACTCAATAATTCCATATTTGTTTGATTAGGATAATGATGTAAGAGAAAAGGGAGACTTTGGATTTTTTAGGTCATTCTTCGTTTTTTAGCAGCTTTCTCTGTCGTTAGCATAGGTTGAACTCTCTCTCTCTCTCCTCCATCAATGCAAAAACAAAAAGTTTAAGCTTTCATGAGATTTAACAGTGGATTTCTTGTTTTCTCGCTCCATTAATGCTTAACCTAACTCTTTCTTTCTTAAATTTCTGCAAAGTTCCAATTTTTGAGCATCATCATTTTCCCCTAATCATGGGTTTGATGCTTGAGGGTTGTGGAAGTATGGGGTTTGGTTCTTAGTGGATTGGAAGCCTAATCCATCCCTCAAAACTTAACATCTCTCTAGTAATCCCTCTCTTTTCTTCTTTCTTCTATTTCAACTATTAGGATAGTTGAGGTAGAGCAACTTGAGACTCCATGGGTATTGAGCTCAATCTGGGCATCAAAGGAGGTGATATTGCTTATTCATGATCATGGACGCTTGATGTCGGTTGGCAATTTCACTATCACTTTTTCATTGCACTTGTCATGATTAGTATAGTTTAGCTTAGAAGTTGAATTTTGTTGGGGTGACTTTTGAGGTGAAATTTGGATGTGTTGATTGGCCATGTCGTACCTTGTCCCCCATTTCTTGCTTGTTATGTGTTTTCTAGGTGTTAGAGGTTAATAGTTAGCTTAGGAGCAGTGATAAATTGTCGTGGAAAAATCGTTATTTTTATTGTTATTAGATTCGCATGTTAAGTTTGTTAGCTGAATTGAAAATTGAGATCACTCATGGCTAAATCGATGGTAAATTGCCCTTCATCCCAGTGAACGACAAAACCCTGTGCTTACCACTGAAAAATTCTATCAACAAAATAGCGTAGTTACCGGGGATAATGGCGTTTGATTTGCTTTTGATTGTGTGATCGTTTTGAAAAAATAAATCAAAAGAAGAAAAAAGACCATAAAAGATGAGAATGCATGAGTGCTTGGACTAGATCGCCTAGTTTGGGAGACTGATTTGTGTTAAACGACCCCCCACACTCGTGCAATCCCGACCATAGCAGTTATTCCTGAAGAGATGGCAGAGGGACAAGCCCAAGGGCCTCCCCAACCTCCTCCTCCGACTCCAAGGAGCCTTAATCAAATCTTCTACCCACTGAGATCTACTAATCCCTCTTGCTTTCAAATTTCACAACTCGATGAGGATGTTCAATTCTCCTTTAGTCCTCAATACACAACCATGCTTCCCAAATTTAGCGGGGATGGTGATGCTTACCTATTCCTAAGCGAATTTGAGGAAGTACGTTCGATGATGCAACTCCCTTATGTGCCACAAGACATTGATAGGTTGCGTTTCATTCTGTTTGCCTTAAAAGATTCGGTAAAGAAATGGATGCAGAGCCTCCTGGCAAACTCAATCTCCTCATGGGATAGGTTTGTCAGGGCGTTCCTGAGGAAATATTTCCCAAATGGTAAAATGATGAAATTGTGAAATGAGATTAACCACTTTGTCCAACATGAGAAGGAGTCCTTTTGGAAGTGTTTTGAACGGTTTAAGCACTTACTTGCTCAATGTCCACACCATGCTTTAAAAAGGTGGCGTTTGTGCTAAATTATTTATGAGGGTCTTGACCAAGCCACTAGAACCATTGTGGAGTCTATGTGTCAAGGAGGGTTTTTGAACAAAAGTGAGACCAAATCTTAGGATTTTCTAGAGGAATTGGCTAAAAAGACCTTACAATGGGAAACCACTAGGGATAAGAGTCTAGGGGCTAGGATTAATAGCCAAAGGGGAGGATGTCATGTGGTAGTGGATACTACTTACATTGATACTTAATTTGCCGCTTTGGAAAACATGTTAAAGGGTCTTGTGTTGTCCCAAACACCAAGTAACTATACACCTTCCCAAATGGTCTCGTGCTCTCAGTGCCAATCCACTGATCATTCCCTAAGTGTGTGTCCCTTGTTTGCTCAACAGTTGGCTACCAGCCAAGAGCAAGGCCATGTGAATGCGGCCTTCTAAAGGCCGACATTTGATCTTTACTCCTCAACTTACAATCCAAGGTGGGCTAAGCACCCCAATTTTTCATGGATTGGACCTAATGCTTCGATGCCCACCAATCAAGGTGGGAGTCCTCAAGGGAACTCATCATCTTCAGCTTATCAAAAGCCACCCTTTCAAGGGGCATGCAATGCTCCTAGGGGCCCTCCTCTTCCCCAACCACATGTGGCTCAATCATATCCCCCTCCCGGGTATAATGAATTGGATAAAGTGAATAAGAAAGTCAATGACATGGAGAGGACGATTAGAGAACATAAGTAGTCAAATGAGATAATGATGAAGACAATGAGTGAATAATTTGCTGAATTAACCATGTTTAATAGGGAGAAAGGGGTTTTTCCTAGTCAACCGGAGGTCAACTTGAGAGGAAGCTCTTCCTTTTCCTTTGACCCCAATGATGTTTGGAAAGTGAATGCCGTAATCTCTTTGTAGTCGGGTAAGAAAATTGACACCCATGTGGGTGAGCAAGATGTGAATGAATCCCCTTCCCCATCATGTTCGCTCCCTTCCCCTCAAAGTGATGATGTGTGTCTCTCCCCAGTGATCCCTAAGGATGTGGATGATCCTAAGGAGAGCGAGTCAATCCATGATTCTAGCTCTCCTAAGGATTCTCCTATTCCTTCTTCGGGTGTTGCTAGATATCCACCTCTTGTCCCTAACCGATTGAAAGGGAAAAGGGTGCAATCCCATGATGATAAGATTAGGGAGAGTTTCTCCCAAGTCAAGATCAACATCCCCTTGCTTGATGCCTATGCTCGTTTTCTTAAAGATTTTTGCACCACTAAGAGAGCCACTAATGTGCCCAAGCGGGTATTTTTGGCCTCTAATGTAAGCTCTATCGTTTCAAATCAAGTGCCGATTAAATCTAAGAACTCGGGACGCCCCACAATCTCAATTATGATTGGTCATCACAACATTCACTGGGTCCTTCTTAACTTATGTGCTATTATGGACCTCTTACCCTTCACGATGAATGAGAGGTTGGGTTTGGGGGAGCTTAAGCCCAAAAAAATGGTCCTTCAGTTGGCAAACCATTCCACTAGGCTTTCTAAAGGAATGGTTTATGATGTATTGATCAAAGTAGGGGAATTCATATTTTTAGTGGACTTTGTAGTCCTAGAGATCGAGGGTGTGTTGTGTGTTAAAAATGAAATACCGGTCATCCTTGGTCAACCATTCCTGCCTATCTCAAATGCTCTCATTAATTATAGGGATGGGAAATTGAAATTTACATTTGAAAATATGACCATGGAATTGAATGTGTTCAATGTGCAAAAGCAACGAATGGGTTTTGATGATATTAATCACCAATCCCTTGATTGGGTTAGTGACCTTGCATTAGGGAAATTTAAGGGTTGATTGTGAAGAAGAGTTAATGTCATGTATGTATGAGTCATTTTACATGGAGTATGAGCCAAAATATGATGCATTTGCATTTGAAGATCAATGTGATGACTCATTACATGCATCCATTCTTGCATCCCTCGCTTCTATTTCCCCCTTATCTCATGAGGTACCTCCTAGTGTGTCGTCATCTTCCTCTCTTGATTTAAAACCCCTTCCCAACACGCTCAAGTATGCATTATTGGGTCCAAATGAAACTTTGCCTATGATACTTGCTAATGACTTGAGTTCAGACCAAGAAAGTCAAGTCATGACTTGTTAAGGAAAAACAAAGAAGCATTAGGGTGAACTTTAGGGGACATTCATGGTATTAGTCCTACTATAGTACAACACCGCATACACCTTGAGGACAATCCCAAACCTTACCGAGACCGACAAAGAATATTGAATCCCACCCTCCAAGAAGTGGTAAAGAAGGAAATCCTTAAGTGGTTAGATCATGACATTATTTACTCTATCTCGGATAGTGAGTGGGTGAGCACCGTCCAAGTCGTTCCTAAAAAGACTGGGATAACTGTGGTCAAGAACGAGAAGGGTGAGCTTATTCTCACAAGAATTCAATCCAGGTGGAGGGTATGTATTAATTACCGAAAGTTGAACTTCGCCACTAAAAAGGATAATTTCCCTTTGCCCTTCTTGGACCAAATGTTGGAGAGGTTAGCTGGACGGGCCTTCTATTGTTTCCTTGACGGATATTCCGGCTATACTCAAATCCCTATTGCCCCCGAAGACCAAGAAAAAACCACATTCACTTGTCCTTTTTGCACTTATGCCTTTCGAAAGATGCCTTTGGTCTTTGCAATGCCCCAGCCACATTCCAAAGATGTATGATCTTGATCTTTTCGGATTTAGTTGAGCAATGTCTCGAGATTTTTATGGATGACTTCTCCGTGTATGGACTCTCTTTTGACGATTGCGTAGTTAACTTGGGAAAAGTGTCGAGAAGATGTCGGGACAAGAGGTAGACCCTTAATTGGAAAAAATGTCATTTCATGGTCAAGAAAAGGATTGTCTTGGGTCATATTATCTCTAGCAAGGGTATACAGGTAGACAAAGCAAAGGTGGATTTGATTGTAAACTTCCCCCTCCCAACTTGTGTAAAAGATGTGTGATCCTTTCTTGGGCATGCCAGTTTTTATTGGCAATTCATTAGGGATTTGAGCAAGATTGCTAAGCCCTTATCTTCCCTCCTAGCTAATGAGACACCATTCCACTTGTCTAAGGAGTGTGAAGTGGCGTTTACGAAGTTTAAAGAGGTACTCACCACTGCACCTATCCGTCATCCTCCCGTCTGGAGAGAATCTTTGAACTCATCTATGATGCATCAAATTATGCGGTCGGGGTAGTTTTAGGGCAAAGAATCAATAAGAAGCCCCATGTAATGTATTATGCGAGTCATACTTTGAATGAGGCGCAAGTGAATAACACCGTGACTGAAAAAGAGTTCTTGGCAGTAGTTTTTGGATTTAAAAAGTTTAGACCTTACTTCATAGGGTCTCATGTGATTGTTTTGACTGACCATGCCACCTTAAAACACTTCAGGGTAAAGAAGGATGCAAAGCCTAGGCTAACTAGGTGGATTATACATTTACAAGAATTTGATTGTGAGATCAAAGATAGGAAGGGTTCCGAGAAGACGATAACTGATCACCTATCTAGGCTAGTGGTACGTGATACAAATGAACCCCCCATTTCTGATTGTTTTCCTGATGAGCAATTGTTTAGGGTTCAAAAGAAGTCATGGTATGCTGACATAGTAAACTATCTAGTGACTGGGGAAATGCCTAGGGGGTGGAACACAAGTGATAGGGATCGTTTTCTATTCACGGTCCAATGTTTCATATGGGATGACCCGTATTTGTTCATATATTATTCGGACCAGATTATTAGACGATGTTTCCCTAATGAGCACTTTCAGAGTGTCCTTTCTTTTTGCCATGATCAGTCTTGTGGAGGACACTTTAGTGGAAAAAAGACCGTCACGAAGGTTCTTCAAAGCGGATTCTATTGACCGACCCTATTTAGAGATGCCCATGAATATTGTAAACGGTGCTTGCGTTGTCAACAAATGGGCAAGATATGTAGGAAAGACATGATTCCACTCACCTCTATCATTATTGCGGACATATTTTATGTATGGGGTATTAATTTTATGGGTCCGTTCCCAAATTCATTTGGGAATGACTATATTCTTGTGTGTGTGAATTATGTGTCAAAATGGGTAGATGTCGTTCCTACAAGGACAAATTTGTCTAAGGTGGAGATGAGATTTTTGTGAGAGAACGTCTTTGCTACGTATGGGATGCCTAGGGCCATCATTAGTGATCAAGGGACTCAATTTGACAATAAGTCCTTTGATGCACTTCTTAGGGGGTACTCAGTCCTCCATCACATGACAACCCTATACCACCCACAGACTAACGTTCAAGTAGATGTTTCAAATAGGCAAGTCAAGCAATTCTCAAAAAGACCGTGAATAGGAATAGGAAGGACTGAGCAGATAAGTTGATTGATACACTTTAGGTCTACCGGACAGCTTTCAAAACCCCTTTGGGCATGTCGCCCTATAGGGTGGTTTTTGGGCGTCCTTGTCACCTTCCCATTGAACTCAAACATCGGGCTTGGTGGGCCATTCGAACCTTAAATTTTGACTTGACTGCGTCCGGTGAGGAGCAGAAGCTTAACTTAAATGAATTGGAGAAAATTAGGCGGGAAGCATATGATTTGAGCAAAGAACACGCCAAATTCTTCCATGATAAGCTCATTAGTAGAAAACAGTTTTCTCTAGTTCAAAAAGTGGTATTGTATGATTCCCGCCTTCACTTGTTCCCCGGGAAGTTACGACCTAGGTGGGTTGCTTCTTATGTTGTGGTTAGAGTGTTTTTCTCATGGGGCGGTCGAGATTAAAGACCCCACCGAGGACCAAGTTTTTAAGGTGAACGGGCATAGGTTAAAGCCCATGTTGGAGCTACTGAGTGAAGAGGACGTAGAGTGCATTTTCCTGCACGAGCCTCCTCCCTCTGTAGTAGCTATGTGGTGAAATCTTTGTATGAATGTGCATAGTGTACATAACTGTGAGTTTAAAAAAAAGGAAAAAAAATTGCAAAATTAAGAAAAAGAGTGAAAAAAAGGGGGTTGAAAATTTGAAAAAAAATGCAGACAAGAAAAAAGTAGAGAAGGAATAAAATGAGTGAGGGGAAAAGAAGAGAAAAAGAGGTTCAAGGAAAAGAAAGAAAAAAAGAGAGGAAATTCAGGAAAAAGAAGAAAGTCTTGAAAAACAAGTAAAGTGAAAAAGGAAGGAGGAATGCAGAGATTTGGCACGGTGGCCCCATGCCAATGGGCATGAGCGTGCCACTTTTGAGGAAACAGGAAGCAACTTTCAAAGATTTGGCACAGTGCCACCGTGCCGTAGGGCACGACCGTGCCCTTTGCAGCCAAAAATTTAATGTTCCAGAAAATTGGCACGAGCGCCCCGTGTCAAGGGGCACGATCGTGCCATCTCAAAAATTCACTTAACCGATTGAATTCCTTCTTCTTCCTCATTTCTTCACCAACCTTGCTGCGATTTTCTCTCTCTGCTGTGGCACTCTCTCTCTACTCACTACTCTCCCTCTCGTTACCCACTCAAATATCACCCAAATCCTTCTAATTTTTCAACAAATTCACCATTTTCAACTTTAGTCTCCCCATTTCTACCACAAATTCTCTCATTTTCACCTCTTATCATCCCCAACCCACCAAATTTCTCTCTCTAAAATCCCAACCTCCATTGTTGAGGTTGAAGGTGGCAGAGAAAGAAAGCTTCATTTTTCTTCCATTTGAGCACTCCAAGGGCTTGAATAGTCATTCAATTGGCAAGATGGGCAAAAAGAGAGTGGGTGAAGCATCCAAGGGACCATCCCTACATAAGAAGTCATCTAAAGCATCCTCATCTCAAGCTCCTCACGTACAAAAAGTACAAAAGATGCTTACCTATTGATGTTGCCTCCTAGTACTAGAGGATTAACGTTTGTGAATGATGAACAACGAACTAAGTATGAAATTCTTAGTACTAGAGGATTAACGTTTGTGAATGATGAACAACGAACTAAGTATGAAATTCTTAGTACTAAAAAAACAAGTGAACAAAAGTTTTGGCACATTGAGTCTTTGAGGCAATTGGGGATGTTGGATGATGTTATGGCTTTATTGACAAATTTGGGTTGGTTAGAATATGTGGAGATGAAATGTGTGGCCTATGACCAGCTAGTAGTTGAGTTTTTGAGTTCGCTAAATGTGGATTGGGTCGGTTCGTATAGAGGCCAGGAGGTCTTTATTACCTTTCGTACTCTCAATTTGGACCATAGGTTGAGTTTGAGAGAATTCAATAACTTGCTTCACCTGCCAATACATTCAGACTCTTTTCGAGATGTACCAAGCCAGTGGCGCCCGATCCTGTCTAGTTGAGCATCACTTGCTCAAAACAAAAATCTTATACAGACAAGGTTGGGCGGCCCCGTGTGTACAACCCTAGGTAAACTAAGGCACGGATATTTGCAATGTGAACATCCGTTACTTGCAACGTTTGATGGCTAATGTTATTTTTGGGAGAAACGATAGCCAGAATGTTTGTAGGAAAGCAGAGTTATTTTTGATTTGGTGTACCTTAACTAGGAACCATGCAGACATTGGTGCATTCATCATTCGCCACCTAGTGGAGGTGGCTAAGACTACCCCTGAAAATATTATTGGTGTAGGGGGTACAATCACCACGATATCCTAAGCTTTGGGGCATGGGATAAAGTTTAGTAGCCTCGAGCCTCATTTTTTGGGTGGGAGTTTAGATATAGCCACCTTAGCTCATAGGACAATCATTGTTACAAAGGGTAGCATTAATAAATATCCCCACCACAAGCAAATCCTTTTTACCTTGCCGGAAGTCACCCGCAACACCATCTCAAACAAGCGCAAGTGGAATTGTGATCGTGTGATAGTGAGAGAGGTGGTAATGGGCCGTGAGGGTGATGAAGGGGGAGAGGAGGGTAAAAAGGGTAGTGAGGATGGTGATGAGGAGGGTGAAGAAGCAGGGCAAGAGGCCCAACAACATGGCGAGCCTCAAGGAGAACAAGAACTCACACCATAACCACCACCACAAACACAACACCCATACTTTGAGATAGGGGGCTCCTCCTCCACACCCATATGCCATTTGATGCTAGCTTCCTTCAGTCTTTTACGACCTTTCAAATGGAGGTAACCGGGCTCTGAGATGGGTACACTGAGATACGCCACGACATTCATCGAATGTCCGAGCGTATGGAGTCTATTAATGAGGGAGTTAGCTACTTTAGGGGATATGTGGAGCGACAAGAAGAGAGGAAGATGAGATGGATTCAGCGTGAGGGGAATGGGCTATGAGAGAAGCGCGAGAGTGCAAGGAAAAGAGGCAGATGAAGGAGCTCATATGGCAGCAATCTGAGGCTATCCACCAATTGGAGCGGCACTACCACCTTTTCCCGGGCGATCAGGGGAGTTCGTCGACATTCACACCCTTTCCTCCACACTTTTGGTCGCCACCTGCACCTGGCGAGGCCCAGTGACTGTGAGTTGTATCCCTCACCCCTCCCTCACTCTTTGTAGTTCGTTGCATTTTGAGGGGTCATTTGGCTTATAGGGGGGATCTCAATTTTGCGAGTCATGTGCATATGGATTCTTTCCCCGTCTCCCTCTATTGTGGTGTATTGTGGATTGATGGCCATTTTAGGTGCACTTTGGTTGTGTTGGCCATGTGATGGATAAATGTGGTAAATATTGTGATTTATATTATCCACGTGTGAAGGATTTGATTGCGGCGTAATGAGCACTTAGGAGCATAGGCATTGTATATAGTCATCTTTAGTATAACCATGCATTCACATTGTATATATATCATTTCATGTTTGCATTGTATATAGGCATTGTCATGTTTGCATTGCGGTGTCATATTTGCGTTGTCTATATTTTCTTCTTTCTTCTCTTATTCTCCATGTTTACGCCATCTCAAGGTTGTCTTTATCCCTCTTCTTGTAAATATTCTGTTTTTTTTTTCTCTTCCTTTGTTCATTTCTTTCCTTGTTAGAGCACCTTAGTTCCCACAATGAGGACAATGTGGAGTTTAAGTATGGGGGTGAGGTGCCCATTTGTACATATTTTTGTTCAAAAATTTTCAAAAATCCAAAAAAAATTTCTTTTTTTTTCTTTCTTTTGGGGTTTTATGTGCTTTCTTAGATGATTGTGACCCCATGTGCTAGGTCATTGAGCTATATGTAAATAGGATTTGCATGATGAGACATCTAGTTAAGAATGTAGATATGATCTTTCATAATAACCACGTCTCGTATGTGTTATTTGTGCCTACCTTACTCACTTTATCGTCAATTCTTAGGGTCTTGTTGTTAGGCTGGCATGTGAACTATTTGTTTGTCGAAGTTTCCTTATAAGCTCTCGAAATTGAGGGAAAAAAAGAAAAAAAGAAAAAGTCTAAAAAGTGAATAAAAACTCAGGGCACCAATGTTCATGACCACTATCTTTATTTCGTATTTTTAATTGGCTTGAATATGTGCTATGTATTTGATGACGCAACTGTTTGGGCAATGAAATAAGTGCTTTGCACAATCCAATAAAGCCCATTTTAGGGAAGGCCCGAATAGTTGTAAGTCAAGTGGGTTTAGAGTGTGTGCGTTATCATTATTGAAAGGAAAAAAAAAAGAAGAAAAAATGGAGCAAATAAGGCAATTAGGCAAGAAAATAGAGATCGTGTCGATGTTAGCAACATGATTCATAAGGATTTATACACATTAACACACGCGCTAAGGTGTACATATCAGTGTATACTAAGTGTGGGGTGAAAAATGAGAGTTGGAATGCTTCTGTAGACTTGGATGTTTTCTGATTGTGCATTCTATTTGTATATAGCTTGGTGATTTGGTTGCTAGGGTGTCGTAGTTGTCTGAGTCGTGTACATAATTTCTCAATTACTTGTATATATGTTTATGTTTTAAAAAAAAAACTAAAAAGATTTTCTTTGTTTTGAAATGGTTTTTGTGGGTATATCACTTGAAAACCCTCACGAGACCTCACTCGTCCACTTGGAAAATCGAGGGGCTCAAAGGGCTTGTTGCATTCGCTAAATGCAATTGTACCAACTACAAAAAGGTGAAGTCCTCATGTCTTACTCGAGGACGAGCCAAATGTAAGTGTGGGGGTATTTGTTCGGTCTCAACTGGGCAAAATTTTGGCACTCATTATTAGATTTTTGCTCCTAAATAACCTTTAAAAATTAGTTAATTAATCAAAGTTTGTGTTTTGTAGGATAAAATGAGAGAAAGACCCAAATGAAGGCTAAGTCCAACCCAATAAGAGGAAGAGTTCTAGGGGCATGCCACAAGCTCCAAGCGCATGCCAACAGTTCAGCAACGGTGTGCCAAGAAGCAATTTTGCAAGGTCATAGACAGAGATTTGGCATGCGTGCCCTGTGCCAAGGGGCATGACCGTGCCTAACTCTATAATTCCGTATTTGTTTAATTACGATAATGATGTAAGAGAAAAGGGAGACTTGGATTTTTTAGGTCATTCTTCATTTTTTAGCAACTTTCTCTGTAGTTAGCTTAGGTTGAACTTTCTTGCTGTCCTCCATCAATGCAAAAATAAAAAGTTTAAGCTTTAGTGAGATTTAATGGTAGATTTCTTGTTTTCTCTCTCCATTAATGCTTAATCCAACTCTCTCTCTCTCTCTCTAAATTTCTGCAAAGATTCAATTGTTGAGCATCATCATTTCCCCCAATCATGGGCTTGATGCTTAAGGGTTGTGGGAGGATGGGGTTTGGTTCTTAGTGGATTGGAAGCCTAATCCATCCCTCAAAACTCAACATCTCTCTAGTAATCCCTCTCTTTTCATCTTTCTTCCATTTCAACCATTAGGATAGTTGAGGTAGAGCAACTTGAGAGTCCATGGGTATTGAGCTCAATCAAGGCATCAAAGGAGGTGATATCGCTTATTCTTGATCAAGGATGCTTGATGTCGGTTGGTAATTTCACTATCACTTTTTCATTGCACTTCTCATGATTAGTATAGTTTAGCTTAGAAGTTGAATTTTCTTGGGCTGACTGAAATTTGGATGTGTTGATGGGTCATGTCATGCACAATCCCCCATTTCTTGCTTGCTATGTGTTTTCTAGGTGTTAGAGGTTAATAGTTAGGTTAGGAGTAGTGATAAATTGCTGTGGAAAAATCGTTATTTTTATTGTTATTAGATTCGCATGTTAAGTTTGTTAGCTGAATTAAAATTGAGATCACTCGTGGCTAAATCAACGATAAGTCGCCCTTCATCCCAATGAACGACAAAACCACAATCTCACCACCAAAAAATTCTATCAAGACACAATATGTATGAATTGAAACTAGGCTTGAGTTGACAACTCAGAGTCTTCTAGCATAGAAAAAATGTCTAGTAATCCAACATTTCACCCTGCCTACAAATTTTTTACCATTAGGACAACCTGAACAATTTGGATCCAAATTTGATGATCGTATGGAAAAGATTAAAAGAAGTTCAAATCTAGATTTTGAGATCAAAATTCTTTCATTTGGTTAATATTTATCTCAATTAGGACAATTATCATTGAGAAGATAAATATCAACTGAATTGTTATGGCGGAGATTAATGTTAGCCAAATGAAAACACTTTGAGCTGAAAACTTAGATTTGAGTTTTTTTTACTATCCCCATCGAATAATCAAGTTTTAATTCGCATAGTTGAAGTTAAATTTTGCTTCTAAATTCCAATTAGAATAGACCTCATCGTCATGGGAGAATGAAACAGTGGCTCATTGTACTTCTATTCATTACAAAATGATATTATTTAATAATACTAATGGATATGTTGATATTCACCATCCAATAGATACCACCAGGAATTATGGGCAAACGTACCTGCCCAACTTCGGTAGATAAAGTGCGTACCCATTAACTGAGAGTACAAATATCCACCCCTATTTGATACGGTCTGACGCTTAAAGTAGATTCTTAAACGTCTTGTACATCCTCAAAATTCATAGAGAAACTCACTAGGACGTTTACAAGGACATCCAAAATATGAATTGAAACAATAATGTATCACTGAAGAGGGAGTGAACAAAGTTATTGACAAAAGTTTGATTTGATCGATCCAATATACATGTATTCAGCTACAAGAAATGTTACAGGCTACCACAGTGGCACATTATTTTCTACTCGAACTCGGGAAAAAGGAAGAGGGGGTGGAAAAATAATAGGGGGTAAGACATGTCAATTACAGGATTTAATCACTTCTTTGTATAAGTCTGATGGTCAGGCCCCACATCGCGTGAGCCGGTGTTAATATATGGTCCTCGGAAAGTAGCCTGAGGTGGTAATGGCTTTGAGGAGTCGATCACAGGCTGCTTCTTAGACGATGATCTAGATGGATGGAACAAATCACCACATACGTTACGAAAAGAAATAAGAAAATCCAAAGCTGTAAAAATGCAGTAAACTTAGACGATGATCTAGAGGAGGGGAACTTGTCACCACATACAAATACAGTTGTCAGAAGAAATGAGAAAATCCAAAGCTGTAAAAAAGCAGTCCACTTACGCCATATAGAAGGGGAATGACAAACCAGCAGCAGCAAAAGCAAGCAGCCCTGTAGCCACAATGGCATTGCGCCTCTGGGACATTATTTTCTTATTGCAACCCAAATATCTGAAAAGAACAAAGAAAACTAAATTAAGTGCTCCATGAATATGCAACTTATTCCAGTTCACAGATTCCTACCAGGATCAATAGTCATGGGACAATCAAGATTGATTTCTTCCCAGAGCCTTTTTTCTTTTTTTTGTGGGGGGGGGGGGTTAGGCAAGGAAAATGGATTCCAAGGAAGAGGAAAAGGCTGCTCAGATATACTGGTTGCAGAAAGGTTCCAATCAATGATTTAATTTAAATCATTCTTTCAAAAATTGAAAATGTCTTTCTTGGGTTGTGCGGAAATAGCCACTCTGCTTACCAGGGGAGAGGCTGCATATATATGCATCTCCTTATATCCTACTTTTGATGGGATCTAGACTTTGAGATTCCCCCACCAATGAGTTTGAAAAGACTTGTCAGTTGTTAAGGTTCACCTCAAGCGGCTTACGCAATAGAATTCAGAGGGCTTTCACAACAAACAAGCTATACTCTCCAGTAATAGAACTCCAAGGTTTTCCTGATGCTTTCCAAAATCCAAATAGAGAAACCTATAGCAAATTTACTATGGGTTTTCCATGGCATGCACATTGGCTTGTCTTTGACTAACAAAGGGCAAGGGACACAGCACTACATAGTATCTAATAAAATGAATAGGTTGCCTCAGACTTCTTGGCATGGAAAGTAGGTCCATCAATGGTCCTTGCCAAGTTTCCTTCCCTCGGAAGAAGTCCTTGGTTCATATTTGAGCCGATCTAAAATAGTCAGTTAAAATTATCTTGAGCTCGAACTCACTTTGCTTCCTCCACAGAAAAACTTTGTACACTCCCCCCCCCCCCCAAAAAAAATAATAATTAGAACAACAGGGGATAAATAAATCAACAAGGGACATCCTCTCGCAACAAAGTAACCCAAACCATATCCTGAAAACAAAATAGTAGCGAAACGAGGCATCTGGCAGACCAATCAGACCTCTGTTGTTGCTTAGGTGAGGTGTCTCATTGAAATACCCATCCATTTTTGCTCCTTTTTGGAGGATTTTTAGAGCATTTTACAGCAGAATTCATAAAACAAGAAAGAGAAACCAAATAGGGGCTCAGCCCCTCCTCAACCTTTCCTGTTATCCTGTATACAGTCCACAGTAACTGGTACAAGACAAGTTTAGCCAATTCTATAATTAGCTTCCGCAATTTTCAAAAGCATTCTCCAATATATAAGGTTCGAAGATTTCAGTCATTTCACAGACACAGCCACATTTACAATATTTGCCTAAATAAAAGATAACTCTTTGAATCTATAATTCGTCACTGATCATTCCATTTCTCCTTCTTTGTTAAAAATACATCAACAATGTGAATATAATGTTTGGACTTTGGATGGCATCAACAGTGCCCATTTAAAAAGAATTTCAAGGTATTGCACGAGTCTTTTGTGATAAGATGCTCTGATTCAGTTTTTCTTTTTTTATAGGCTGATTTTCAAATCAGAAGCCAGACATTGGACCCGTAGCAGCAGAAGCACAAGCAAAAGAATTATAAGCAGAGGCCGACCTCCAGGGTGGCAGTGAAACAAAATTCGATTACAAAATACGGTCAATAAATCAAGCAAGAATGCAGACGGCTTTTGGTTAGGGAAGTGTGGATTCTGCATGTGTTGGGATGTAGCAACAACTAGCAAAAGAAATCACCCAAGGAAGGTATTTAATTGCATCATCCCAGCCGGTGTATATGGGGTTCAATTCACTAAGGGCAATTGGGAAGTGGTCCATTCACCCCCGCCCCCAAAAATCTCCCTCCCCAGTCTCTCAGCTCTCCCCACCAGGATGACCTTAAAATGGTAGGCTCCCTCATTATCTTAACCCCTCCCCACCCCTCTCTCTCTCTCTCTCTCACACACACACACACAAAAGAATGGTCATTCACTCTATTGAACAATTCTCCTGCTAGCTTCGCATTGCACGGCCTCTCACTGAAGCCTCTCACTATCATTAAAGCAATGCATTGACTAATAATGAGGTTCAACAATAAAGTTGGTTCCTTGAGAGCAATGCATTGATAGGGTGATGTAACCATGTCAACAATCTCGTTTAAAATTCACAAGGTAAGGAGACAACTCTGAGCAATTACAAAGGGACTACAGTACACAGGTTTAGGAAAAACAAAATAGCAATGCTCACTGATTAACTAACCAATTTCCCCCACCAAGCAACAACCAACCAAATTAACCCAAGTCCCCAACAAAGAACCCTCATTCAGTAAATTACTAAATTCACCAATCACTTAACAAGAATTTGATTAACAGTAAATTAAACATAATAATTTTGCAACAGACCAAAGTTGTAAACTAAAAATTGGGATTCACCTCAAATTTGGCTGTAATTTTAGGGCTCCAGTTTCAAATCAAGAACTGAGAGTCACTGGGCGAAGGTAAGCGGCAGGCGAGTGGCGAGACGGCTGCGTAGGGTGGCGGCACGGCGCAGACTCGGCGGCTCGAAGAGAAAACTCGCGGGGCAGAGATAGTCCGACCGTTGTCACTGTCCCCTTGTATTGGCTTTGGGAAGTTTTTGGGCCAGGGAGGAGACAGCGTATGGATATGGCCCATCAAACAAAAAAAAAAAAAAATAGGCACACTCGTGGACACTCGATCACAAACAGCGAGTGCAGTCACTGCCATTCGACTGCACAGCAACTAGGGCTGACAAAAATTTAGATTTTAGTCGAATAAATTAGACAATGTTAAAATTTGGACAAGAAATTTAATAAGAATTTTAGGATTACCTAGATGGGAAAATACCCGGGTCTTTGCTCTTAACATTCATGCTAATTTTGCTGAGGGACTAGTTGTAAGGGGTAAAACAACTGAAAAAGGGAACGGTAATAGGAGTAACAACTGTTCTAAGCCTAGAAATTTTCACACTGGTAAGACCTGCAATTACTGTGGTAAATTGGGTTATACTATTGTTAACTGTTGGTAACTACAAAATAAGAGGGAGAAAGAAGAAGATAATTGTCATGAGCCTGCTGGAGTTTCGTTTGTTGAATCTGATTCTGATGGTGACGTTTTGTTTGCTACCTCTACTGAAAAGGGAAGCAATTCTGATTGGATTCTTGATTTTGGGTGTACTTATCATATGTGTCCTTATAAGGATTGGCTTTCAACATATGATTCTATTGACTAAACTGTTGTTCACAAGGGCCATAATGCCCAATGTAATGTAACTGGAATCGGTACTGTTAAAATCAAGACCCATGATAGTGTTGTCAAGACTTTATCGAATGTTCTTCATGTTCCAGACTTGAAGCGTAACCTCATCTCTTTAGGCACCCTTGAATCCAAGGGGTACAAATATTGAGCTGAAGGTGGAGTTCTAAAGGTTTCGAAGGGCAGTCGGATTCTGTTGAAGGGTTTGAGGCATGGAAGCCTCTATGTCTTGCAGGCATCTACTACGACAAATTATATGAAGAAAGGTTCATACAAGTTGTCTCCCAGAGCTAAGTTCAAGTATCACTTGAACTCAACCGGCGTTCGGATCGCTTAAATACCCTTTGGGGTCCGCCCTGCGGGGCATTACCCTTCGGAGTGATATGACGGTGTGCAACAGTTGGTGTTGGTGATTTTGGTCCAAGGTGGAGATTGTTGGGTTTAATGGCCCAAAATCAGGGTCGCGGATCCGCCACGGGTTTCAAGGAGTTTGTGCTACGGACCTTGACGGCTAGGGTTTCGTCGTCTTGATAGCTAGGGTTGTTCCTAGGGTTTTTTGCATCTTTATACCTCTAAACCCTATATAAAGAGCCTTGCTTAGGCTCTAATAATCATCCCTGAATCCCAAACTAGTAAGAAATACCTATAGAGTATTCTGTTTTCACTATCTTAGATTTGTGAGAGAGGTTGAGAGTGTTTTTTAGAGAGATTATAAGAGACATTGTAATATGGTTGCTTAATCGAATCACTCGTTGTGATTGTGATCGCAGTGTACTCACTCCCTCATAGTAGATTGTTTGTGCTAGTTGTTGTCCGTAGTTTTTCCCGCATTGGGTTTCCACGTAAATCTGGGTTATTTATTGTTCTTATTATCGTTGTTTACTTTTGAATATTATTGTTCATCCTAACACTTCCGCTATTAGTTGCTCTAATTCCTAACACTTTTTAAATGAAAACACATTATCAACAATTGAAACAAGTTGCTTCATTAAGCTTTTCACTATAGAAGTCATCTCCCAATCCGTTAATATTGGTTGCTACACTTAATATCAACATGTAATTTCATTGAAGTGTCCATCCCTTTTTTAATCAAAGTTTTGAATCAACTAGTTGTCAACCATTGCAAGTGATTATGTAAATGTTTGACTAACTAAAAAAGCGAAAATCGAAAGAAATTGAAATCACAAACTTCGACTTACCCGTAGTTGGAATGGATCATTTTATTACTCTAAGAGAGTTTAGAATTGAGCTAATAGAAGAGAAAGAGAGTTCGGAACGCAGAATGAGAATGTAGTGAGTGAATGTACCTTATCGTGATCTCTCTATATATACAGATGCAAAAGGAAATCTTATGTCATAAGAATGATTAAGAAAAACACTCAAAAAGCAACCGTAGATTGTTGAATCTACTCAGATGTACTTATTGACGAATTGTTAGCATATACTTATGGCTTGCGTAATTGGTTAATAAGAGATTGTTGCTTTCACATCAACAGCTAGGGAATCCATACGAGGCAAAATGAGTTTTCCATTATCAATAGGAGAGTAAAACACGGGTAGTAACTGACTGTTCTGATGAGCTGGAGTCAACACATTTTCACCATTTTGTTCAACGTACACTTCTCCATTGTATTTTCTGATTTCCAAGTCCTTTCCGCAAATGCACATACAATACCAGTGTAGAAATAGGTCGTATACGACAAAAGATGTGTGCTAAATTTAGCTAATCATCTATTTGCAAGCTTACACCAATCAAGTGAATCCAGGATAGAATCTATTCAGAACAATCATTTGAATATTAATTGGGTTCACTGTGAAATTTCCAACTTATTTCCTCATTGCCGCTGAATCCATTCTCAAGAAAATCATAATAACCTATGTCGGTGCATCTCTAGTTGAACAAATTTGTAGCTTTTAAACAAGAAGTACTTTTATCTACCCCTCATGCGTTCGATAGATAATTTTTTACACCCCTAATCCTTTTTTTGTTATTATTTACCACCTTTTACCTTTGTAAACAAATAATTTTTAACATCAAATTTTCCCAAAATTTCCTTCGCATAAGAAACAACAAATAGAGAACCTGAGCTATTGTTTTGTAAGTTTTCAGAAGTGTGAACGTTACAATTCATTTGATATTCATTGGATGTGAAATACACTATCAAAGATCAACACTAATCAATCCTATTGAGAACAAAATTGTTGTATCAATCACCTCGTCATAAACCATTTAATTAATCTAAAAATGGCATACAATATAATGCTCCTTTATACGATTTGAGTATTTTTCAATCCTACAGTATCACTTTCGTATTTAATGTATAGTAACTTGATTTTGCATCAAATGAACACTTTCTTCTTCTTTTTTCCCTCACTAGAACAAATGAATACATTTTGGCATAGCGACTGTTTTTTCTTTTCTTTTTTGTTCCTATCTTTTTGGGAAGGAGGAGCTAGAGTCAAAGTAATTATCGTTACTCTAGCTAATATGGTAGAATTAGACCTGCAGTCTTACAATTAATCATGAGATTATCCAATGGGGGGGGACGCTTTTAGGTATTTACCAATTAAAATTAATACCTTACAAAATTTTGCTTAAAATTACAAATTACAATTGCTAAACTATAAATTAATGTCATTTATCCGTACGCATGAGAAACAAAAAGACAAAAGAAAAGAACAACTAGAATTGAAGGATAGATTCCGCCATTCCGGTCTAGTTCAGCTTTTCCAAATCCTGAATAGCGCGCGTGACAAACAGTTAAGAGTCATAATGCCCATTCTTTAACAACCAAGTGTCTGTCATTCAGACAGAACTTCTGGAATCTATGAGAGGGAGAGGGAGAGGGAGGAGAAAAAAGAGGGAAGATCATCCTTGACCTTCATCATTCATCCACTCATTCTGCCACTCCTTTCATCAGCACTATTCTGAGATGTCCACCATGGATGTCATATTTGAGACCGAAGATGTAGCTTTATTCAGGATGAAAGTAGGTCACTCTCACTCCGTTCTTGAGATGAACCAAAAGATTCACAAGTTCACAGGCATACCCATCTCTCACCAGATTCCTGGCCTGCAAGACCAGGTCCCCGATGACAGTAGCTATGTCGAGTCATGGTCAATCACTGAGAATTCCGTATTCATCTCTGCGTTGAGGACCCTTGTCGATGTTTGCCCGGCAAACCCAAGATGGTCGATCTCCTTCTCAAAGTGCCCGATTCAACTTCCCTTTTATGTTTCACCACACAGCGATTCCATTCTACAGCTGAAACACAAAATTCATGAAAACCAAGGTGAGTTTCTCTTCATTTTTATTTCTTGCTTGAATCTGTATTATGCCTTTAGCTGTTCTTGATCATCTGGAAACTAATCCCACCAAGGCACAGATTAAAGGCATAATCCAGATAGAGAGTTAGTCTTTCCAGGGGACTAACATTGATCAGGGTGATGAGATAGAGATTGTCAGCGGGACCGTTCCCTTATTGATACAACAACTATTGACAGGAGGGAATGCACATATACCATGTTGCAAGTCATGCAGTTCTAACACAAAATAGGGCTCCCCCGCCCCCCCTTTGGTTTTGGGATTGATGAGGGCATGGTACAATTAGCCTTTTCGAAGGACAAATAGATGTTTTAGCCCTATTTTATCTGATGTAGTACTTGCTAGATATTTGCACAAATTTGGGAAATCATCAACAGCTTCATAGATCAAGATTCAATATACTGTTACAATGACATGAAATATACAGCTAGCATACAGTTTTAGATGTTACCAAAGAATAATTTTCATTTTCAATCTCACAGAAGGGCCAAGTTGACATTTACTTAATGCAATCCCGATCTATATAAGCACCGGACAAAGCTAAGCTTGCCCAGTATGCATATCCAAGGGTCTGAATCGTAGTATCTTAAGCAACCAGCAGCGTCCTTAGAAGATAGTAACTATTTTTTAGCCTTTTTCTGGAGAGTTCAGACTGAGCAGTCAACGAGGATATGTTGCCACTACACAATAATCAACACGAAACTTAACAGAACAAGAAGGCCAACATACCCTATATTTTATTTACCAAATCATACGGCTTCTGATTGTCCGCCACTAGTTTCTTAGCGTTCCACAGCCGCCGAAAATGCTCTGATACCTTTTTCTCTATGTTTCTCTTTTATGTATTCTCTCTGTTGGGTGTTTGGGGTGACATGTTTGCATATTTTCTGACAAGGGTGCTCAAATCAGCTTGACGATGACAAGAAGAACTAGTTCTCACAAGAACAAAAGGATTTCAAATTTTCCAGAAATATTATGCCAATGTAAGAACTTCTGGTTGTATTGAGGCTGCTATACAGCTATACCTCAAACCAGCAATGACATTTCAAGTAGTGAATAGATGTTTATATAACTAATAATATTTCCAATTTAGTCATTAGTAAATAGCTTTTTATATGAGTTGCAATAAATATGTTTGGTAATTTTAGTTGTTGGGTTTAGCTCATTAATATAAATTGACATAAAAGGATATGGACAATTTCCAAATATAAAGTTTCCAAATGATATTTTTTGCTCAAAAAATATGAAACACTACTTTTGAATGTCAAAAGCTAATACTGTTAACTTTTCAAAAATGTTGCTTAAAATGCTAAATACTACCTGAAATATTAGTCAAAACACTAGTTTACCGGACACTAAAAATTAACTGATTAACGCATTGATTCGATCAAAACACTAAACGCTACTCAAAACGTTGTTGTTGAACACGACTTTTACGAGCATTCCAAACTGAGTTCCAATTTTTGGAACTCAAATCTGCTACATTAGCAAAAGTTTCAATTTTATGGAACTTACATTCTATCATTTTTTCAACTAATGGAACTCTAACTTGAATAACCCAATAAAATATTTTTTATGTACCCACCTCATAACATACAACATTTTTGTGTGCTACCTAAATGATATTTTTTAGCAAAAAAGGAAAAACAAATAAAAATTTAAAAAAGACAAAAAAAAGGGAAGGAAGGAAGGCTCCAGTGTGTTGCCTGTGTGCTTGCCTGCATTTTGCATAGACCTGGCAAATGGGTTATTCAGTTTGGGAATGGGTCGGGTCAAGTTCGGGTCGGGTCATGTTTGAGTTGAGTGACGTTTCGGGTTGTTTCGGTTTGGGTCGGGTATGGTTCGGGTCGGATCGATTTCGGCTCAACCAATTTTTGGGGAAATAAGCTCGTTATCCAAAACAAGCAACTTTGTTGAAATTTCGGGTCGGGTATGGTTCGGGTTGGGTCAATTCGGGTTTTGGATCCACTTTCGGGTGAACATATTTCAGGTGTCGGGTCGGGTATGGGTTCGAGTCATTCGATTCGGATTTCGGGTCTCGGGTCAGTTTTGCCATATCTAATTTTGCATGCATTGGGAGGGCAAAGTTCCACTTTTTGAAGAACTCCCCCTTGGAACGTATGCCAGTGGGTGGGGATGCTCTAACAATGCTGAGATAAACTGAAGACATCTTCTCATGACAAATGACTCATTCAAAATTTTAAGCGTGCTTTTTCGAGTTTTCCATCATTTTTCATCCCACCATATGAGCAATCGAATCTAAAATGAACTACTTTGATACTTCTTGTGAGTTATGGCATAGGAATTTTGTAAACTATGAGCTTCACAACTTATCAAAATTCTACTATTCGTTATATTCGACAACAGTGTTTTGAGTTAGCTTGATCAATGGGTTAGGGCCCGCCCGACCAGCTCCAACTTGACCCTCAAAAATAAGGGTTAGGATCGACTTTTCTTGGCTCTAACCCACCCCGACTCTCAAATTAAGGGTACTCAACTATGATGATGGTCGGGTTTGGGTAGAGATTTTGACCTTCTGACTTGACATGCTAACCCTCAATTTTTTGAAAAATTAAAATTTAAAATCAAAATAAGATCCATTGAGTTTTATTTGTTCACAATATTTTCACTTTCTATTTTCTTGTCTCCTCTTAGCCTCCCCTCTCATTTGCCTCTTCAAATCTTACTGGCTTGTAACTTTCTAACGTTTCATCTTTAATGTTTGAAGTAGTTGTTTTAGTAACCTAATCGTTTTAATAACTAAATTACGCATTAGAATGTTCATGATTGCAATAGATTTCATTGGAACATTAGATTATTGTTTGACATTTTGTTTTGAAGGATGCTTAATGTTGAATTTTATAATAAAAAGAAAACTTGGTGAAAAATCTCATTTTTTTATATAGGGAATGCTTGAGGGTCATGTTTGACCCGATGATCTGAGGGTACCCGTAGGATCAAGGTCAGGGTTAAGGGTATGCTGACTTGCAGCAGGGTCAGGTAAGGCCAGGGTTGGTTAAGGTCAGGGTTGAGAGAATCATGTCTACCGATCGTCAATCTGCCCCGACCCTCAATTTGATCAGGTCTAATTTTGAGTACTATTTAGTGTTTTATATAGGTTAAAACTCTACTTTCCTAAGACGGTAAAGTAGCCTATCAAATTGGGGTTTAGCGGTTTAGTGAACATTTTGAAAATATTGGGTTCTTTAATATGGAGAAATCTACTATATCATTCACTTTCTTCTTCCAATTACAACCCTGAGATTTTTTTGGATTTCACATCCCTTGCCCCCCAATATAGGAGTCATACCTTCTTCTTCACATAATCCATCACTGTTTGGGCACTACCCTTTGTTTGAAACTATTGCAGTTGCTCAACCTAACAAAACAGAGAAATCTTCTGTACTACCAAGTAGTAATTTGATGACTTTTTCTGAAATTTAGAGCTAAATTGTTGTTTGGTACCTCCATGTTATTTCTTAATCTTTGTTGGTGCTATTGTTGCCCTGTTACTCAAGGTATCGTGTATGAGTTGTTAGACATTACACTTTAATAAGTGGTTAATGAAGGGTTGTTAATTGCCCAAACGAACTGATATTGTATAGGAATTCGTGAGCGTCTAGTAAGGGTGCTATCTATGTTAAGGGGTCATTGGGTCATCAAGTTCTAAATTGGGAATTCCGTTGCCACCTAGCGACGGAACAGATGATGGATACCAAGTGATGGTGAGAGATGGTGGCAGGCAAAAGTGGGGACGAAAGTTCGAATCTATCACAATTAGCAACAGAAATAGCAATGGATTTCCCGTCGCTATATGGCAACAGATCTAATATTCCTTTTGCCATTTGCATCTTTTTTAAAAAAACAAAAAAATTTACGAATGGATTATCCGTCACTATTTTTGCAGTTTTTTTAATAAATTCATTGTTTTTTCGAGTATCCCTTAATACAATATATTTCATTCCCTGTAGAAAATTACAAGAAGGATATTCAATCAATTGGACACCAATGCTCCCTTCGAAGTATTCTCAACAATTTCCAAATCACAAATAGGTCAACTATCACATACAAACCAAATTGTTTCAAGTGTCTCATCACAATTCAAGTCACAAATTCGCAGAAATGACATGCAATTCCTACAAATGGAAGTTTACTTAATAACACCATCGCCAAGATCGCAATGTCCTTAATCAAATGCACATATATATGCATGGAATAGGGAGGGGAGAAGCAAGCAACTCGGGAATCAATCTTCGATGGTAGTATAATTTTATTCTTTATCCTCATCCTTGTCCTCATTCTCCTCTTCATCATGTTATAGAGGGCGAATAAAGGGTGGTTGCGATCCCGAGTCGGAAGCTTGTTGCATATGGAAAAAGGCTTGTATTTGCTTATTGATGCTCACTAGATTTTGGCTTAGTCGCATTTCCTTCCTTGGCATTTCTTCCTTGAGTTCCTTGTTTCCTTTGCTTAGCATTTGATTGGATTCCTATAATTGCTTACATTTGTCCACAAGCATCTAATAAATTTTAGCCTGTGAAGTGAGCTCACCTTCTAAGTTGGTCACCATACACCTTATATCATTCAACTCTTATTGGGATGACACATGACTTGTACTTGCTAAAAATTATTTATGTGAAGTATACATTAGTGACAATAACTTAACTTATCCTAAAGTTACGTTGTGCTTAATTTTAATATTAAGGACTCAAGTACGAATAGTGTCAAAATTTTCTATACTGGCTCGTTGAGAGGGACAGAAGTAAGATGATTCTCTAATGTTGATAGCCTCATCTCCAATGCCATAAATACGACCTTTGTTTTTATATAGGCATTCACCCACAACTCATTTGGATTAGAAAATGATTGAGATGGATCTTCATGATTGCCATCCAAGGGCCATTGAGAGTTGATGATATTTTGAGGTCTTTTTCAAATGATTCCCACGTTATCACAACATTTACAAAAAGTCAAATATGTTACTTAGTGGGATTATATGAATCCAAATTGAACAACCAATTTAGACTAAACATCGAGAATATCGTACATATATTTGTTGTGATTTTTTATCAACCCAAGGTCTATCTTCTTTGCCATGAAATTTGTGAATGCGAGAAAACAGCTTAACAATTGTGGTATCTGTCCCAAGTTATTCCCTCTAGGTGCTAAACGAATTTAGAAAACACATGAGACACCACACTCAAACAAATAACTAAAATAAGTTGTAAGAGGCAAAATTAGTTACCAGACGCCTCCTATGCTCATGTGTAGGGATCGAGCCACATGTGTGAAGCTATGGTCTGAGACTTTCTGGATTAACAACCTGTTTTTTTAGGCTTGTTCACATAGTGCCTGGTGCACTTCATTCGCCCAATATTATTTAAGTGCTTTCTGTTTTATCATCACCGAGCCATTTAGGCTGCCTATTGAACTTCTTTGCTTTGCGAAGGAAGTCTCTCAATGTGCATTACCTCTATTTTTAAAATTCTTCTTGATTTAGGAACCATGGATAGGATCCCAAGCGAATCACTTTTGTAGTTAAGAAGATAACAAACACATCAAATAATACCATAACAATGAATTAGATACACACAAAGTGTTAATATGCAGTGAGTTTAATTACCTTGAACTCTACAAACCATAAATCAAGAACAAATCTAGGCACTTTACCTCAAGAAGGTCAAGCTATGTCATATTTTCCTTGAAAGATTAAAGAAATCTTAGCAACAACACCATCATTTGGGATAAACCTATTTTAACAAAATACATCAAATTAAGGCGACATGACAAAAAATACTTTAAGTTAGAAATAATTGATGCCATCTGACTTACCCATTACCATCTAGCATAATATGCATCTTGGTTCGAGTGCTTTTATGACTAGATTGTGCCTCACTATCTCTAATTCCAATGTCTTACTATGACTAGTTAGAGTTAGGGTCATGGTATGTGCAGCGTTGGGGGTACGTTTCACAGCGTTGGCAATAGGGGTGTTGTTTGGAATGTTATATCCAAACTATTGGTACATTAATGCCTGGTTTGGGATACATGGGTTATGACAAGGGAAATATCACATAGGAACTGTCCCAAATTGATTAGGGATTGAGATTGTTCCTGAAACACCTGCAGTGTAAGCACTCATCATTATTGCTAGGGGAAATGTAGTTTGAGGTGTTTGTGAGGAAGGTAGGTCAATGTCTATAGCACTCGGACGTGAACCAGAGCTCCTACACCTTATTCCTCTACCTTGAGTAAAGGATTTATCTCGATCAGGGGTGGAATCCATACCAGAAATACTTAACAACAAATGCAAGTACAAATGACAATTGCACATATCAACAATTTATTCACACAACGTAATAGGTAGAGAATAGCAAGCTACACAATTAACACATATAATAAAAATAAATTTATAACCAAATGTTAGAAAACTAAGTAATGAAATACATAATAATTTATAAGCATCTAATTGTCTGCTTCATCTTCATTATCATGCTCATCCCCATCCTCATCCCCATTCTCATCATCGTCATTGCCATCGTCATCATATAAATGCAGATCTTTTTGTATTTTATATGTTTCATTCCCATCGTCCCACTCAGCCTTTGCATCACCCTCATCCTCTTTTTCCTTATTTATGTCATTATTTACTTGAACAAATGAAAAACCCATACCGTCATCAACCTTTTCCAGTGGTCTACTTTCATTTACTAATGACATAGAGATAACATCATTCATAGGTTCTACGAGTGTCTCATGGCCATTTGATGGTAAGAAATAGGTAAAGCGTATTGCTTATCCACTCAGGTCCTTGGTTTGGTTGGTATGACAACAAGACAATTCACCATATCCCTTGACCAATCTGGATGTGGCATGAAGTACACTCATGATGTAGTATTTGGGAAGATGAATGTGTCATACTTTCTATACCTCTTTGTGTGATGAACCTCAATAAGTTTGCTTAGTTTATGAGATCATCTCCGATGATTTAATGTGGGATCAAACCACTCACAATTTTATACCACACATCTTTTAAGTGGTTCAACAACATACTCAATTTCAATAATATCTTTAAGAATGCCATAATGATCATTTTCAATATCGCCGTCTCCAGTCCCACATGCACCAACACCACAATATATGTTTTCTTCCTGACATTTTGAGTTTCTAAGTGAATTTAAATCTATTAACTATATAGATCGTCCACGTAGACATATGTTTATTAGGTTGTGTAGCCAATTGTGTCAAACACCAATGTTTGTGGTTGTCAAATAGTTGAATGTAACACACCTAATGTGACATAGAATGTGGGTTTAGTTAATGTAGCGCACCAAATTGTGTCGAAGTATTTATAAGGGAATAAGTTGAATTACTTAAATTTTGACAAACAAATCTACAAATTGGGTCTCAATGATGGTGCCAACATCAGCATGACTAACATTGGGATATGCAATTTATACTAGTTTTATGAAAATTCTATAACATTTTGAAAGGAGGAAAATAAACTAGAATTCTAAAGGATAAACTCAATTGAAACTTACCATGGCTACGGTAGCGCTATGTCCATATAAGATTTAACTTTATCCCAATTTAAAAACATTGTGAAGATGAGCCGTAATATATTCAACACTAATGAGATATCTTGATCGTCCCTTCCCTATAGCGGTTCCTTGTGGCTCAAACACAGAGAGATTCGGGAAATGATTATTATGTTCATCACCATTCTCATTCTCCAACACCTGGTAGTCATAGAGGGCACGTTTGGACTGAAATAATAGGAGGTAAAGAACATCCTTTCAGCTTTTAGGTAAGCTTCTGTAATTGAACTTTCAGGACTCACTTGTTGTTTTATCTCTTTCTTCAATCAGCCAAAGTATATAACAATATTAACATATACTTATAAATGATTCCATAGTCTAGTTTGGTTATTCGATTTTCATTACATAAAATCTACTTTACCTCTCAAATACATCCATCGGTACTGTACATGATAGCCAAGTTGTGCCTCTTCTCCTAAATTCACTAGCAAAGTGCTCTATTACATTGAAGAAGCCTAGAGGAAATATTATCCTTAAATTACAGAGAGTAGTGGGAATGCTCTGATGCATTTCCTCAAACACATTGTCTCACAGTATTGTTGAACTCAAGTTCTTAAAGAACTCACTTATTTCAATCAGAGGTTTCAACACATCACTTGGGAGAACACCAAATGCAATAGGTAAAAGAGTCTCCTTGAACACATGGCGATCATGATTTTTCATATTGTTAAACTTTGTATCATTAGGGTCCATAATATTCCTTAAATTGGAGCAATATCCATCGGACATTCGAAGTCCCTTGACCCATTCATGCAACTCTCTTCTTTTATCCATAGGAAGAGCAAACTTTGTTTTTGGTTTAACCGTTTTGCCACTAGGGCTTGGTGGCAAATGTAATTCTTATCTATCACATATATCTGCAATATCCATTCTTGATTTGACATTATCCTTTATTTTTCCATGAACATCTATAATAGTGTTCATGATGTCTTCAACGAAGTTCTTTTCTATGTACATCACATCTAAATTAAGGCGGAGCAACTAGTGTTTCCCGTAAGGTGCCTCTCGGAATATGCTCTTCTTCATCTAGTTATACTCGTTTTTATTAAATCCTGATATTTGAAAGTCATCGTCTGTGGTTACCATTGGGTAATGCTCCACCTTAGCATAAAGTTGATCCCTAAATATGCAGTGAGGAGGAACCCCGTAACAATTCTGCCGTTTCTAAATATAGTTCTATTTCTTCTAAATGCATGATTCCTTGGCAAAAAACACTTATGGCAATCAAACCATGAGAATTTACCTCAATTCTTCAGTTTTAAATCCTTTTATTGTTTCATACATACTGGACATACCAATTAACTATTAGTACTCCACCTAAATAGCAGTCCTTATGCTAGGAAATCATTGATGGTCCACATAAGTATAGACTTCAATTAAGATATCTGATCTATAGAAATGTTATAGGGTTCAATTCCAATATCCCACAGTTTCTTCAACTCATCAATAAGAGGTGGTAAATATACATCTATTTTGATCTTAGGATTTTTAGGGTCAGGGATTTCACAAGTGAGGAATATAAATGGTGTAATCATACGCATTTAAGGGGGAAGGTTATATAAGATGCAACTACCATTGGCCAAATGGAATAAGATTAGACAAAGTGTAAGGATTAAATTCGTTGATGCATAAGCCAAGCCTAACATTTCGAGGCTATATATGCACTAAAGTTAGGGTACTTGTCATCGAAATGTTTCCATGTTGCCCCATCTGATGGATGATATAAAACATCGTCCTCATGTCAATATTCATGATGCCATCTCATGTGCTCTGCAGTGTTTCTTGACATACAAGCTATGAAGACAAGGTTTCAATGACCAGTAATGCATCCTTGCATATGGTAATGAATTTTGATTTCTCTGTTGTGATCTTTGTGTTTTCCATCTCGAATGTCCATAAAACTTGCAAGCATCGAGGTTTGAATCATCTTTAATGAAGAGCCTACAACCTTATGGCAACAATCAATGTGTATCACATCGTCTGGCCATAATTTCTTGGGACGTGGTTGTTAGGAGGGCACATCTCTTTCATTAATTGAACCACTTCATTGAAATCGTTTTTTTACAAGTTATAATCAAACTTGATACTGAACAGCCTAACCGTAGTAGAGAGCTCACTGTTCGTAGAACAACTATAATATAAAGATTATTAAGCAGCTTGAATCATATTATAGAATGGTTCTTGTCAAGTCGTGGGCACTTCATCCCTTACATTTTGATTTTCCAGTGTTGCATCACTAACCATGTACTCCATACGATCCATGTAAGATCCATTGTAGTGATGATTAGTATAACTCGAACTGATGGTTTCGGGCATTTCACTAGTAGAATATTCAAAATCGTATTGTTGAGATTCTACTTCTCCATGGCTTATCCGATACAAATACTCTTTCACAAAACCCTTATACATAAGGTGCATTTTTACCTCATCATGTGTTAAGTACACTCTGTTTTTACATTTAGCATATGGACATCTATACCTCCCCCTACTTTGAAACTCTGACTGTCTACGTGTAAATTTATCAATTTGATTTACTCTATTTAGAAGTTCTTGTGTATAACCATTACAATCAGGCAATAATCTATTATACATTAGTATTAATTTTTAATTTATGTAATTGTAATGATATAAATTACTCAAAAAACATATGCTAAATATATTTTCGTAGCCAAACACAACATTAACTAATCCACAAAAATATATATAAGTGCATGAACTTAAATATATATATATATATATATATATATATATATATATATATATATATA